>BLBF01000081.1:10004593-10033894 GCA_015471245.1 Laticauda colubrina
GGGGGGCGTAAAACAGACAATAGTTGGGCAGATGTAGATCAGTTAACATCTTCCAGTTCAATTCCCAAACTAGGCCAACTGAGATTGGCCTCAACAAGATAACATACACAGGTAACACTCCTCCCAGATGTGAGGGATAGTGTTCATGCCAAGTCTTATGCAAAGCAAATTTGAGATTTGCCAAATCTGAACTCATGCTAAGATGAAAAGTGGGTCATTTGGAAAATCAGTTCAGACTTCCCATAAAGTCAAAGTCCACTATGTGTAGGTCAAATAGAATAGATTTAGAATTTGGAAGCACATTGACTTTTATTTTGGACTAACTGAGAAAATGACTTCAAGCAAGTAGCAGAGACGGAGGTTTGGTGGTGGCCACTTTATCTTCTCAGTTTTCTAATCACACCTCACTGATGGAAAGGAAGATTTGTCACATAAAGTTTCCTGGAGAACATCAACCACTGTTAGACAGTCATCTTGAGGTCAGGATTTCAGGACCATCAACAGAAGTACAATTAGTGGGCCTTCAAAAGAGTGTACAGTGACAAGGATGAGACAATCCCACCACACTCCAAAGGATGCCAACCAGAGATGGGTATTCAGCAGGTTCTGACCAGTTCTGGAGAACCAGTAGCGTAAATTTTGAGTAGTTCGGAGAACCAGTAAATACCGCCTCTGACTGGAGATTTTACAATATCCTTCCCCTGCCACATCCACCAAACCACGCCCACAGAACTGGTAGTAAAAGGTTTTGAATCCCACCACTGATGCCAACCACATGTTTCAGCAGAACCAGTAGATCAAGACTTAAGCTGGAGGACTTCCAGATGTGTCCACTTCAATTCCCAGAATTCCCCAGCCACTATGGCCCTCGAGAATTCTGGGAGTTGAACTCTGCAACAAGAGATTAGATGATCAACTTAAATCAAGAACAGAGAAGGCCTTCTATGAAGCCACTGGTCTACTCAAGGTCTACCTACTCCAAGCAACCTTTTGGTGAATTAAGCTCTAATGTCTGGATGTAGAGATTTTCTTGGAAGCTATTGTAGCTTATCAGTGAAAAATACTGTACTGATAAGAAGTCAATTAACAATGGATATGCAAACAAAAAAACAAATTGCAACATTGCTAAGAAAGAGGAGAGGGTTGTGTATGCATACACAACATGGAATGCGGAGGGCGGAGCTGGCGTCGCGATGATACGGCATGCGATCTTGGAGGTCTGAGATCGCTGCCGATATCTTTGCTCCTGGACGGTCCATGTGGATCTAAACTGTCCCGAAGAGACAGTGAATGTAAAGAGTGCATCCTGTTGATCCCAGGGATATCGCAAAGTCCCTGGTAGATCCAGGAGAAGCTCTTTTTGCCAGCGGCAAAGAGGCAGCCATTAAAGCTGCTGAAGTTGGGACAGCTCCAAAACGAAAGAGAATGGAAAGAGAGAGTGTGCTGGTTTGGTGAGAACTTTTTCTTTATTTTAAGATTTGAAAGGACACCCTAAAGGAAAGAAAGAATCTGTAAAAGTTTTGACAGAAGTGATTAAGTGGCGATTTTAAACAGGAATGTCAACGTAATATTTTTATTTTTTTTCTCATTGCTGGATTTTGTACACATGATCTTATATTTTGAAAGTGGACTGGTTTTTCTCTCTTCTTTTTATCTTTCTTTTCTCCTTTTTGACTTTATAATATTTTAAGCCAGAGACTCCCTTTTAGTTTTTTTTTTTTTTAAAAATATCTTTTTCTTTTTTTAATTATATTTTGCTTGGAAAAGGAGGGGGAAAGTGAAACTAAAGAAACTTTGTAACACTGCCAACTAGAGGCTTGGAAATATTCTATTGGTCTTTTGACCAGACAAAGCTGAGAAAGAACTGAGACTTTTTTTCAAGGACATTGCCTGTTTGATAAGATAGAGGGAAGAGCAGGTGCTCTTCTGGGTTTCTATCAACAACTGGAGTCTGGTGTTGAAGCTTAGGAAAAGAAAAGATGATAAGTCTTTGGAGAAGAGAGTTATATTAAGAGTCTTGGATAATTAAACAAAGTGCAGTGTGCTCTTTTTATTCTTTCGAAGCTGTGCTAGCCCTCCTCATCAGTTTAATTTTTTTTGTAATAGCTATTCAGATTTTTGGCTCTTTGGAACTTGTCTTTGTTTTTTTTTCTTGTTTTTGGAAGTTAAATTTCTATGCCTTTTTATTTTAAAGGAAAAGCTTTAGTATTAATGTTTTTCCCTTCCTTTTCTTTTTAAGGAAGTAGCCTTTTTTCTCTCTCTCTCTCTCTTCCTAATATTTTTGTCTTTCCATCTATCTTCCATGTTGGGGTTGTTTTTTTTTTTGGGGGGGGGGGTTATTTTTATGCATCCTTTTATATTTGAGACCTCTTAATTGGATTAAGGTGTTGAAGAACCTGAAGAATTTTTCCTTTCTTTTTTCAGCCTTTTTCCTCACTTTTTCGCCTTTTTTAGGATTTTACAACTTTTTCTTTTTTGTGTATGTTTATGGTGTGTTTATGGTCTTTTCCTTCATCTTTGAATTTTTACTGCCATCTAACCAACTGATTGGATTAAGGTATACAAGAACCTGAAGAAATTTTTTCTTCTTTTTTATTATTATTACTTTGGCTTCTTTTTTCCTACTATTTTTATTTGGAACTGCAATTAGTTATTTCACAATTGGATTTAGGTCTAGAAGAACCTGAAGATTTTGAATTGCTCAAAATGAGTAGGAAATTAACAGCTCCTGGTTCTTCAACTTCTACTTCTTCCTCTCCACCATCTGGAGGACAATGTTCAATACAGACAATGTTAAGGCAAGAAAAAGAAAAAGAAAAAGTGACCCTGCAGATGATTATGTAAGGAATTCAAAATATTCAAACAAGATCAGAGAATATTGAAAAGAGAATAGAGAGCACTGAACAAAGAACAGGGAAAACCAATGAAAAAGTGGAGAACATCCAACAAATGATGATGAAGTATGATGACAGACTCCAAAAAAAATGAAGAAGATAAACAAAAAGACAAGAAGATTAAAAAATACTTAAATAATTTTATCCATCCTGATCAAAATGGATTTCTGCCAAAGAGACAAATTAAAGACAAAATGAGAGTAATCTTGGACACTTTGGAATACTACAAGGCACATCCTGAAAAACAAATGGCTCTGATATTTCTAGATGCACAGAAGGCATTTGATAATGTGAATTGGTGATTCGTGTTATTACTGCTGGAACAGATGGGCTTTGCTAGAAAATTTATTCAAGCAATAGAAGCTATATATCATAAGCAGATGGCAAAGGTAATGATAGAGGGAGAACTGACAGATTCTATCGATATAAGAAAAGGAACAAGACAAGGATGCCCACTATCACCTCTGTTGTTTGTGTTAACTTTGGAAGTGTTAAATAGAAATATTAGAGATGAAAAGAATATAAAAGGGATGAAAATTTAAAAAGAAGAATTTAAGTTGCAAGCATTTGCAGGTGATCTGGTTTTTATCTTAGAAGGTCCACTAGAAACAGCATCAAAATTGATAGAAAAGATAGAGACATATGGAAAGGTGGCTGGTTTGAAAATAAATAAAGATAAGGCAAAGATCTTGACAAAGAATATGCTATCAAGACAAAAGGAAGAACTGGGAGACCTATTGAAAATTCAGGTGACGAATAAGATCAAGTACTTGGGGATATACTTGACAACAAGATGCAGTACACTAAAAGAGAATAATTATATTAAACTCAAGCAGCAGATAGCAGTAGATTTGGTGAAATGGGAAAATTTACATCTGTCATTAATAGGGAGAATATCAACAATCAAGATGAATATATTACCCAGAATTTTATATTTGTTTCAAATAATTCCAATTAGGCTTGGAAAAGACTACTTTGAAGATTTAAATAAAATTGTATTGAAACATATATGGCAAGGTAAGAAAGCGAGAACAAAGTTAAAACTTTTGCATGATGCTAGAATAAGAGGAGGATTTGGTTTGCCTAACTGGGAGTTGTATTACCAAGCTACAAATTTGATGTGGGTTAAGGAATGGATAACATTAAGAAATACTAGATTGTTGACATTAGAAGGACGTGATTGTTGGGTGGCATGCTTTTTTATGGTATAAAGGAATGAAAACACAGGGGTATTTTAGAAGACATTATATACGGGAGTCTCTGTGGTTAAACTGGGAGAAGATTAAAATACAATGTTATTGTCTTTTATTTGAAAATTCCAGTCTGGCTATCGACTATTGAAGCATTTTCTTATCCTATAACATACAAAAAGGAACAAACAGTTAGATATGGTGAAATATTGAATGAAAAGGGTGAACTTAAATCTATACAAAAACTGGAGGGACAAGGTATAAAGATGAATTGGTTTTCATATGCGCAAATACATTCAAGGTATGATAAAGATTCCAAAATAGAAGGTTTCTATGATAAACTGACTGACTTCGATAAGGTTTTGACAGGTGCTGATGAAAAGGTGATTAAAAAATTGTATGGATATTTAATAGAAATTAAAGTAGAAGAAGAACAAGTTAAAGAAATTATGATTGCTTGGGGGAAGAATTTTGGATATGGGATTGATCTAGAGAAATGTCAAAAATTGTGGTCTCAAAATTATAAAATGACAATGTCGACAGCACATAAAGAAAATTTGTGTAAGATGTTTTTACAGGTGGCATTTTCCCCCGACAAGAATAGCAAGAGTGTTCAAGAATAAATCCAAAAAATGTTGGAAATGTCATCAGACACCAGGCTCATATTACCATATGTGGTGGACTTGTGCAGATGCTATAAAATACTGGACTAAAATCCACACGTGGTTGGAAAAAATGACAACAAAAAACATATAGATTTGAAACCAGAGATATTTTTATTGGAAATTTTACCTGAAATATATAGTAAAGACTTGAAATACCTGATTGCAAATGTATTAACAGCGGCTAGGATTGTATTTGCTAAAAACTGGAAAAATGAGAAAATACCATCACAGGAGGAAATCGTTAAGAAAATTTTGGAATGTGCTGAAATGAGCAGATTGACATTTGAAATTAGAGAACAAGATGACAAACAATTTTATAAAATTTGGGATCTATTCTATCAATGGTTAGACAATAAAATATAATAATGAAATATGTAGACTTTTAGAAAATAATAAATATATAAAGATGTATTCTTTTCTTATTATATCTACAGAATGATTCAAGGATAGATCTGGGATGATAATATGAATTGTCATAAAACAAATTAAGTAAAATATGATCATTTTGTAAAACATGAATGAATAAAAGTAAAGTGAAATGATTGATTAATAATGATATTAATGTATTTAATATTTGATTGAAAATACGAGATTATATGCAATGTAATTATAATTGAAGACCATGAAATGGAAGCACTTTGTAAACCAACTGGCACACTGTATGTACATATATGGAAGATGACTTGATGTTTTGTTTGTTTATGTTTGTTTTAAAAACCAATAAAATTTTAAAAAAAAACATGGAATGCTGACAGTACACAATTAGTCTACTGCTTGTACACTGATTGTAAGAAAAGCAGATTTACTTCCCCAACATGTTTATTCACTTTCATTCTTCCTGGTTCTTCCTCCAGCCTCCAATCTGTTGGAGCTGGCTAGTTCTTATCAGAATAAAAATATTCTTGCATTCTTGGCTGAGCCAGCAGTCAGCAGTCTTGCAAAATTCACATCAGGAAGTATTTTTTTTTTTTAAAAAAAGACACATCTCTGCAGGCTGAATTTGGACAGGAAGAAAAGGAGAAAAGACATGAGGGCTCATTTGTGGAAGAAGGAAGAAAGTTAAGGAAGCTTCATGGAAAGGGGTTTAACACAGGGGTTAATTAGTTTGTACATGAATTATCTTCTCTTTTTTGTGGACTGCGGAAAGCATTCTGGAAAAATCAGAGGGAAGCAATACTTCAGCAGTTTCTAATTTATTTATTTTTTAAAACAAATTATTTCCCTGGCACTTAATTTTAACATTTTAGAAACTAGGTTTCCGGAATTCATAGCAGGATTATCTGTATCTGAAAAACCTTAGAATTTGAAATATATAAAATATTTGGATTTAGAGGGGGGAAAGTCAACATTTGGGTTGGGTTGGGTTGAGTTGGGGATAGTTCATCCCATTCCTTAAAACTGTTATCGACAGTAGAGATTTGACTGGGACAATACTATGGGTAGGATTAAAGTAACTGAACAGTGGTCTTAAGTTCACACAATTTTAAATATGCAATGGAGGCAAGCTTGTTTTCTGCCATTCTGAGGAGTCCAGTGAGGTGTTGGTGGATCCAAGATTTGCTTCAATGCAAGAAAATGAAGCTATTCAAGAAAGCAACCACACAGCAGAATGAAATATACAGAGGAGGAATGAGCACCAAGAAGGTCATGACAAAAATGAGGACAAGAGTGAGGATTTGCTCACAAACTAAGATTTATTGGTAGGCTTCCATCTCAGGTGAGGGACAACTTCCTAAGGGAGTTCAGCACTGCTGCTGTGGGTGGCAGCAGAAACACCCCTCATTTCCAGATGGGCAGGTGGGATTCTGGCATGAACCTCCAGTTGATCCTGAGCAGGGAATTCCAGTTGTCCCTGGGCATTGAGATCCAGTAGTTCCTGGGCAATGAGGTCCAGTAGATCCTGGGCATTGAGGCCCAGACGATGCACAACAAGTTGATGTCTCACAAGGCTTTGAGCAACTTGAAGTACACCGGTGGGACACTGGTGGGACACATGGGGTCTGCTTGCACTGCTGTTGAGACATCTTCAGCTCAGGGACAACTGAAAAGATACAGAGCAAAGATGCATTTCTTGGAGACACATAGAAGAACACAGATCTCTTCCGTGACTTGTCTCGGGATCCTTCAGGGAAGAGAGAAACTTGCTCTATGCTAGAATTACAACCAAAACTTCTTGTCCTTCAGATTTGGAGCAATACATCTGATTGGGTTCACAGGCCATTGTTCTGGTTCATTTGTCAACCTGGTCAGCCTAGCTTGTTCGGGAAATCACTGGCAGATTTTCAGCTTAATTCATGTGTGGAACAAACCCTGGTTCTTAAAGATCCAGGTTTTCTGGCTAAGTTCGTGCAATCTTCAAAACAAGGAGATGGAGATAGAAGAGCAAGAGAGGCAGAGAGGCAGAGAGAGAGGAAGAGGGGGAGGTGGAGAGAGAAAAATGGAGAGAGGAAGAGGGAGAGAGAGGAAAGGAGAGAAAAGAGAGAGGAAGAGAGAGAGGAAGGAAAAGGGAGAGAGGGAAGAGGGAGAGACAGAGAAGGATAGATGAAGAGAGATTGTTGAGTGTTTTAACTACAATAATAAGAAGCAACATAAACTAAAATAGAACCAAAAAAGAAGAAAGAGAGAGGGACAAATAAAAGGAAAAAGCTAAAATTGCAAAACAAAGTAAGAAGATAAAAAGAGAAAAGAAAAGTAGAAAATATACCAAGAAGTGATTTCCCATTTTCTTCAAAGCAGTTACAAGTACAAGTATAGTTTAACCTCCCTCTCTCTCAGGTTATGCCATGACTCTTTTCTTTCTCAATCTTCAAAAGAAGGACTCCAAAGTGGAGATCAAAGAGAATCAAGGAGAGAGAGCAGGTCCATCTTTTGAAATCACACCACCTTTCGGCTAACGAGCATTGCCATGATCTAAAATAACCAAACGGGAGTTCCTAAGGACGATGTTGGGAAGGGCCATTCATTAAATAGGAATATGAATGACTGCATGCGAAATCTCATCTTCCAATCTTGAGCCATGAATTGTGAAAGAGATCTGACTCTGAGCAATGATGGGGAAGCTTTTTTTTTAAACTGAGAACCACGGTCAATCAAATGTCATCTCCTGCGCAGAAGAAGACATCAGCCTGAAGGAAGCTGAGCATTTCTTCTCCCCAGAAGATGAAGAGGTCTACCCCATCCTAGATGAAGTTGTCTTGCTGTTTTCCATAATTAACTTCCCACTAAAGGACCATCAAAATCCCATTAATTCAACGTTAGACATCACTCAAGCTTGAAAATATAATCACCACAAGTATATCTTGAGGAATGGGTACCTAAGTTGAGTTTGCACCTGTTTTCCAATAGATGTGGTTGCAGATAACCTTTGCTGGATCATTGCCTGAGCCAAATGACTATGGAAATTGTTGACCCTTGATGAAGAATTGGGCAGAGAGAAAGAGAAATGTCCCAAAGCAAATAGAACCAACTTACCCACAACTTGATGATAGACGGCGATGCTAAAGGAAGGCTGAAAGCTTTGTCAGGTGTCCAAAGGAAAGATCTTATATAGCTCCTCATGCCATAATTCATCAGGAGACACAGATGACAAGGTCTGTGTCTTTCATGAAGATTGATAGAAAGAGGACCCACCCTGGTGGCATCATGGGGCTTTCAGCTCCTAAATTTCCCTTTTTTTTTTCCAGAAGAAGCATCCACCCTCATGGAGAACAACATGTCTCTTTTAATTAGGCTTTGATAGACAGCTGAGCAGTGGCTAATGAAACATTCATGAGTTTGTCTTCCTATCGCATGTGGTTTGGGGAAGCCAACCTTGGCTGATGGCCATCAACTTCAACAGGCATCATGGGGGGAGGGAGGCCATAAGGAGAAGGCCCAGCAGATTCTGCATTCCAGGATACAACCCCTCCCCCAAATCTACGTGTACATTCTTAGAGGGATTAGTTACTCACATTAATTAAGTTGACCTCAACTGCAGGCCAAAGTTAAATTAAAGCCAACTTGGAAGAGAGACAAGATTGTCCATTGGGTTATGAAATGTTCCCCTACCATGAATCTGCTACTTAAGGTACCCTCTATTGTAGTGGTTGTTGTTATTTTATTCTTTGCGGGGTAGGACAAAGAGCAAATAAAATGACGATGTTCTTTAGATGCATCAACTCTGATCATAAACTTAGCATTTATCCAAGTAATGTCATTTTTATTTCCCTCTTTGTCTTCTTCTTCCTCCTCCTCCTCTTCATCACCTACTACTACTACTTCTTCTTCTTCTCCCAAATATTTCTGATATTTTGCCAAAGTATTTTCAGATCACTCTTTAACCGCCACCTCCACTTCTTCCCCAAAAAATCCTGGTCAAGGAAGGACAGTCTTGCAGAAGGATATTTTGACCAACATGTGAATTTCAAAAATCACCCAGCATTCACTCTAAACAGAGTTTGACCATCTCAGGAGATGAAGACTGAAAAAATGGTCCTGGATTGATGATATATAAGAAGACCAAAGAGGAAATAGTTGAGCGAGAAGACCTCAATGATGGTGGCCATCACATTTGACTTCATCACTCAAACTCATCACTCTCTGAAGGAAAGTTGCACACTCTCATTAAGTCAGACACGTTTTCAAAACAGGGTGTTTAATTACTGAAGAAAAAGAGCTAAAAATCACACAAGTCCATTTGAGGAAGATCTCTTGATGACAAGAGGGGTGTTGAAGCTGCATGAGTCTTCAGTCACTCATGTTGACTTCCTGGGTAGGTTAGAAGTAGAAGGACCTCAATGGGTATAAAAAGACCAGATGTGGCTCTGGATCCAACAAGCGTTCTTCTACTCCTGCCTGAACAGAGTTCACACTTCGTCTTTGGGTAAGTTGACTTCGGGATGGTTGTCTCTTGAGCAGCGGGCAAACTGGTGGATCTTCCTCAGGTCTGGCACAGAAGGAAGGAGCCTGATGTCTCTTTTTGGCTCTGGTGGACCAGGATATGGAACCAAACATAGCTTTCCTTTGAATTTTGGAGGAAGGAAGGTTGTAAGGAGGGGAAAAAAGGAGAGGAAAAGCATGGATGTTGAGGGAAGACATGTCTTCTCCAGAAGATGGAGATATCCTTCAACTGGAGATCATTAGTTTTATTCTTCTTAAGGATCCCAGGGCCAGTTTTGGTGATTGAGGAAGAGATTTTCATGGGCTTTTTTTTCTTCCAGACCACCCCCCAAAAAACCAAATCTACAATGCAGCAGAGCAAGCAGCCTCAAGGATTCCCCCCAATGGGCCAGACCTCCAACCAATGCAAAGGAACAACTTTGTCCCAGATCCAAGGACCAGCTGTGCAACAGAGCCAGTGCCAGGATTCGGCACCATCCCAATGCCAGAGCTCGGGAGTGACCCAGGTCCAGTCATCTTGTGTGAGCCAGATGCAGGGATGCGGTGTGAGCCAGATACAGGGATCAGGGGTGACTCAGATTCAGTCCTCAGGGTTTGGCCACTGCCAGAAAATTGATCTGGGCCAGTGCCAGGGATCTGGCATCAGCCAGTGCCAGGGATCAAGTGGAGGCCACTGCAAAGGATCCCCCATGGATCACTGTGGCTGCTCACCTGTGAGTCAGGGCAAGGGATCAAGTGGAGGCCACTGCAAGGGATCCCCCATGGATCACTGCGGCTGCTCAGCTGTGAGCCATGGCAAGGGATCAAGTGGAGGCCACTGCAAGGGATCCCTCATGGATCACTGCGGCTGCTCAGCTGTGAGCCAGGGCAAGGGATCAAGTGGAGGCCACTGCAAGGGATCCCCCATGGATCACTGCGGCTGCTCACCTGTGAGCCAGTGCCAGGAATCAAGTGGAGGCCATTGCAAGGGATCCCTCATGGATCACTGCGGCTGCTCACCTGTGAGCCAGTGCCAGGGATCAAGTGGAAGCCAGTGCAAGGGATATCCCGTGGACCAGTGCAAGGGCTCCAAGGGCAAGTACTAAGGATCCGCTGAAGATGCAGAGCACACTGGGCACTGCCAATCTGACCACCAAAGATCCAGCCTGTGCTAAGGGTGCTTAGCCCACTCATCACTCCAGAGGAACCAAGCTACCATAAATGGACTTTGAAAGTCTCCAATCTTTTCTCTGCCATCCTTGACCTTCACTTGCCTCTCTACTCTTCCGGTTCATCTGATTCTATGCCAAGTTTTCCAGCCGGCCTCGCATTATGTTCTCCAACCTGCTCCAAGAGTCTGGACTTGTCCTCTACCTTCTCTGTCACGCTGTGCAACCTGTTTGCTTTTCTATATAACAAGGCCAGTTGTCAATAAATCTTTCTCCAAGCATCCTGGAGTCTCTCATGTTGACTTGGTTGGTTGGTAACAGGGAGGGCTTTTGGGAGAGCTGACATACAACAAGCATTGTCAGCTGCCACCTTACGTTTGCTTGTGCCCCGCTACCATGTGGTGACAGTCTACCTTGAATACTGGGGAGGGTGGATGTTTAGGGGAAAGTGAAAGTAATGGTTGTATGTCCCCAAAATGCTGCCTCAAGGTCACCCAGCTGGGAGAAGAAAGCAGCTACATAGTACCAACCTACACTTCAAGCAATGGTGGTATGCTACCGGTTTGACAACCAGTAGTAAAAATCATTAGGGTCGAACTGGTAGTAAAAAAAAAAAAAAAGGCTCTGATCAGCAATCAGCTGAAAGGATAAAAGACCAAAAAGCACATGGGAAGGTGGGAGGGTCACTCCTAGCTTTTCATTTCTTCATCCTCTTCATCCTCTCAGCTGATTGGTTTGTTAGGGGCACTGACATGTGCATGCATAATCACCCACTGAACTGGTAGAGACTAAGGTAGGATCCCACTCAGGGGTGGGATTCAACCGGTGTTACAACCGGTTCGGTGAGAGTGCATTTTGTGCATTTTGCTCAGCGGTTGCGCAGTGTTTGAAAAGCCTCTTCTTTTCTGCTTTTTCAACTTCAGATGTGCCGTGCAAAGCAGCTGAGGTTGAAAAAGCAGGAAATAAAGGATAGCCAAGAGCCCAGACAGGCAGGTGGGCCAAACAGATGACCAGAAAGTCATTGCAGAAAACCGGCTTGGTGTCAGCTGCTCTACGGAGCCACCGGTTCTATAGAACTGGGCTGAACCGATCGCGTCCCACCTCTGATCCCACGACTGGCTTCAAGTGACCCTTCTGAAAACATCTTGCTTGAGCCCAATTCGCTCCTGGGGGAGCAGGGGATCTCGGGGTCAGGAGGCAGCGAAGGGAGGGGAAAGTTTAACTAAGGGGTTTGGGGCACAAGATTCTCAGTTCTGGCTTTGCGATGCTGCCTTACATTTGACTTCTGATCAAACAGGTGGCTTTCTCAGCACATGGAACCGAGGTTTAAAGCGGTGGCAGGTTTGACAAACCTGGTTTTCCTGCTTTGACAGAGCCTGTTGTGTCCTGTCCAGTGGAGTGAAGGAAGGAAAGAAGTTTGGGTGGATACGGGAAATGAAAACACTGCTCCCACTAAAAAAAGAAAGCCTTCCTGAACTCATAATTACAAATAGCTTAAATTTACAACCTCATGTCAAGCTTCGAGAAAGTTCTTCCTCTCCTCTGGGTTGAAGTCCTGGCTCTAAGGTACACTGCCCCAGGATGTAGAGGTTCCATTTATTGATTTATTTTTGCACAGGGAGTCCTCAACTTGCAACAGTTCAAAGTTACAATGGCCCTGGAAACAAAAGGAGCCTATGATCATGTTCCACATTTACGACCATTTGCAGAATCCCTGTCATCTCGTGGTTTATATTTGGATGTTGGACAACTGATTCACATTTATGACAGTCACAGCATCCTCAGGGTCTCATGATCCCCTTTTTTTGACCTTCTGACAATGGGGAAGCCAGATTCACTTAACAACCGTATGACTAATTTAACAACCACAGTGATTCCGTGAACAAAGTTGACCAGGAATGTCGTAAAATGGGGCAAAACTCAGTTTCTAACTTAGCAGCATCCGTTTTGAGCTCAGTTGTTGTACATCAAGGACTACCTGGAATTAAAATACCTCAGGTTCATCTTTCTTTATATATATCAATTTTATTAATTTTCTCTTCTTTACATTTATTAACGCTTAATAAACTAAAATAATAAAATAATAGAGGTTCGTCTTTCTTCAGTCACTGAGGTTGCTTCCCCAATCAAGATAACTTTCAAGTCTGCTCACAGTAAAATAACTTAGGGGATGGACTGGAAGAACTTCAAGGTGCCCCCCGACCTTAGGAAACTCTAGGAGTTCTTGAAAATTGTACAATAAAGAAAGATATTTCAATGAATGGAAACATGGGGTTTTTTTTTTTTCCCTTCCTCTGATATTCCAGACAGCTGCCAACTTTTAACCCTCTGCTTAAAAAAAGCTAAAACATGTTTGGACAAATCTCATCATGAAGGTGGATCCCAGCAACCTGATTTGTTGCTGTTCTCCCACCATCATCAGAAAAAGAGAGAAAGAAAATCTGTCAGCGCGATTTTGGCAAACGCCCCGTTTCCTTCAGGTGACTTCCTGCTCTCTCTCCCTGAGAATAATCCATGAATTTTTAAAATAATAATAATAATGGGTATCAGAGTCTCTAAAACCTGGCAGAATTAAGGTGGGAATTTACTCTTTTCTCAAGCCTGAAAAAGATCTTTTTAACAGTTGCATTTTTTCCCACGCTGAGGTTCTGGCTTTAGCAGGTGGTGGCCTGGCCTGTTTGTGGGTTCAGAAGCTAAGCAGGGTCAGTCCTGGGTTGAGTTTGAAGGGGCAACTTTCTGGAATTCCCACCACTACAGGCTAAACTTTAATTTTTTTCATAAACATCCACAAAGTCACAGGAGTTCACTGGAATTTGCACGAAATTCACAAAAACAGGTAGATCTCTACTTTTCGAAGTTACCACCGAAAAAGTGACTTGTACTTATGACCGTTTCAGCATCACCTGGTCATGTGATCAACATTAGGCTGCTTGGCAACCTGCCCTTATTCATGACGGTCGTCTGGGACACGTAGATTGCCATTAGGGGCCTTCCCAGCTGGCTTCCAAGAAGCAAAGTCAATGGAGGGAAGCTAGATTCATTTAATATGTGTGATTCACTTAATAGCTGAGGTGATTTGTTTCACACCCGTGGCAAAAAGGGTGTAAATTGGGTGTGCCTCCCTTAATTATAATTATTTTGATGTATTTTATGAAGTCTCGAGGGATTAAAAAGTGCCATGAAAAAAAGCGAATAGTAAATTGTGCCTGAGAAAGAATTTGCTAACAGATTTTGTTGGATTTATTTATTTGATTTGATTTGATTTATTTAATTTGTCAATCACTTAAAAGATAAGTAAGTATAAACATGAGTAAGAATACAGGAAATAGGTACAAATCAATGGGGACAATAAGACAGGGATGGTAGAGGCACGATGGTGCACTTATGCACACTCCTTACAGACCCCTTAGGAATGGGTATTCTCTCCCTTCCTTTCCTCCCTTCCTTCCTTCCTTCCTCCTGCTCCCTCCCTTCTTTTCTCTCCTTCCTCCTTCCTTATTTTTTATTTTATTTTATTTATTGATTTGATTTGTCAATCGCTTTCAAGATAATAGGTAGAAGTATAAACATGAGTAAGAATGCAGGAAATAGGTACAAATAAATGTGAAAAATAGGACAGGGACGGGGGGCACGATGGTACACTTATGCACGCCCCTTACAGACCTCTTTAGGAATGGGGGTGAGGTCAATAGTGGTTAGTTTGAGGTTCAAGTTTTGTGGGGTTAGAGGATGTAACAACAGAGTCTGGTCGGGCATTCCAGGCATTGACTACTCAGTTGCTGAAGTCATACTTTCTGCAATCAAGCTTGGAGTTTGTATCTGTTGTGTTGCTCTTGGATTGTTGTGGTTGAAGCTGAAGTAGTCATTGACTGGTAGGACATTGTAGCAGACAAGTTTGTGCACTACGCTCAAGTCCAACCGTAGGTGGCGTAGTTCAATAGTATAATAATGAGTGTATAGTATAATATTAGGCATAGTTTGATCCTATCTTCGCATCAGATTCATTTTCCCAACTCAATCGACCCATCATTTCTGATCAACGGTGTGAATTTCATATCCAGAGTTGATTTTCTTCTTCTAAACCAGTTGAGAAATCCAGATTAAAGTAACACTTTTTTGATTTCAACATCCGAAACAAACCAAATGATGGATCTGAATTATCAAATCAAATAGGAGTGGATTGGATTGGGAGGGGCATCATCTTTGTTTCGTTCTTCAATTTCAGGGCGCGCACCTGACCCCGAAGAAGCCCAAATTGTCAAGGGCAACTCATTGTGTTGCTGATTAAGATCCTAGAAGGATAATTAGAAACCAGTTAATGTAGGGAATGCGAGGACTCGAGTGGAAGGAACGCTGGGCAGGAAGTTGGCAAGGCCATGTTTGAGTACCCGAGAGGGTTGAGCTCCTCCAACTCCTGCCAGGGATGTGAAAGGACCCCCACCCACACAACTGGGTGTTCCCCTGGCAATGATGATGTCCTTGACTAATCCTTTCAATCTGGAAGGACTTCGGTGCTTCTGACACAAGTGTAAAAAAAAAACCTAACCTTGAACCAGGGAAGAGTCTGGCTTTGCATTTGAATGAGATGAACTTAAATGCATTCATTATTCCTATTATTGTTATTTTTTTTGCACACCGCTGCCACGTTTTGTAACGTAGGAATGCATCACAAAAATAACACAACTCTTCAGAGATCACATCATGCCACAAGATAAAGTCTTTATTTCTTACAAACCCAAGCTTTGGGCATTTTGCTCTTTGAAGTCTCTTTTTCTTACATCACTTTTGGTTCCTTTGCCAAAGGCATCCCTGCCTACTGCAACAGAAAATCCTGGAAACTTACACAATTTAAGGAAAGGAGACAGCCATTGAAATGAGAGAAGCTCGAACATCTGGAAACTTGGAATAATTGAGGGGTGCTCAAACATTTGGAGACTTGGAAGAGTTGAAAGGTGCTCGAACATCTAGAAACTTGGAAGAATGGAAGGTGCTCGAGCACCTGGAAACTTGGAAGAATTGGTGGATGCCTGAATATCTGGAAACTTGGAAGAATGGAGGGATGCTCAAACATCTGGAAACTTCAAAGAAATGTTCCCCAAAACCAAGTACAAGAAGAGGTCAAAAAAGACGAGGGAGGAGGTCAATATTGAGCTATTATGGGATGCTTTTTCATCATGGGGAGTTTTTCAACAGCCTTTATTTACAGCATGGGTCAGGGCATTTGCAATCACATGGACAAACTCCCTGCGGTTTGACACAGATGTTGTCAACAGCTGGTCCTGTGCACTTCGGAGCACATGGGGGAGGGCAAACAGGGACGCAGGCCTCCCCGACAACTTTAACACTTGGGGTTGCACAGATGGGCACATCGCAAGGACAGGCCGGCACACACACTTTGCATTGTGTAGCGCATCCCTTTCCACAGACAGGTGGTGGAAGGCAAGGCTGCTTGCACTGCTGGTATGGATAAGACATTATCCTTTTCTTTTAAAAGAAAGACCAATCTGTGAAAATAAGTAGAAGAAATGTCATTCCTGGTTGGCACATCCTCAAAAGATCTCAGACACTCATGAAGGTAGCTTAAAAGGACATCAATTTGATGAGAAATATTATCTAAAGATCTGAACCCAGCCAGAAGTTTTCATCTCCAGAACTTCAGCTCTGGTTTGATAAGAACAAATCTGCTTGTTACTCCAGGATTCATGTCAACTCTTCTCAAAACAGTGACCTTAGATTTCTTTCCTCCCTTAAGGGACCTATTCTCCTGGAAATATTGACCCGGGACATTGTGTCTTGTCTTTTTCCCTTTCATCTTCTGTCTGGTGGGATTTCCATTTAAATCTACTTCAGAACCAGCAAGAATAATCTCAAGAAACATCATTCAATAAGGAATAAATTTACCTACTGGAGAATTTCCTTGGTAGCAAACAATTACAGGTCACCATTAGCAATCTTCTCAAATGTAACTGTCCATCCTAAAGATGGATTAAAAGAAGATGCAGGACCATTTCAACAGTTTCCTAGAACCCATAATTTCATCCAGTGATGATCAAAATCAACACACTTTGGACTTACCTAAATCAGTGCCAATCGCCAAGTTGAGAAGAAACACCATCCACAACCAAGAACCTCTTTTTATACCAGTTGGTTGAAAATGAGTGCCAGAAAGGAAGCATCTTAAGTGTAAAGAACTTGCGGTGATGGGTTTTTTTTCCCCTAGATGACTTCAGGATGTTACACCTACATAATGTTTAAATTGCTAGTTGGAAATAATTATTCCAATACCTTTTTTTTTTGTAATTGAATGGAGATCTCCCTGTCTTGAGGGCTCTTGGTCACCTGAGCTTACTTTGAAGTCGATCCCTGGAACGTTACAAGACCTGATCTTCGCTCTCCCTATCAACCGCTGAAAAGTGTGATTCTCAAAGGAATCTGATCCAAATCAATTAGCTGATTTGCAAATTGCCCAAGGAAAGGGGGGGGGGGGAATGCATTTTGAAGACAACTGAAAGACATTTCCTGACAATTCAAGACAAGAATATTTGAAGGGCTGCCACAAAGAAGATAAGTCAACTTATTTTCCAAAGCACCTGAAGGCAAGACAAGAAGCAACGGATGGAAACGAATCAAGGAGAGAAGCAACCTAGAACTAAGGAGTAATTTATTGACAATGAGAATAATTAATCCATGGAGCAGATTGTGTCCAGAGGTTGTGGGTTGCTCCATCACTAGAGGCTTTCCCAAAAAAACTGGACAGCCAGTTGTCTGAAATGGCATAGGGTCTTTTGTTTAAGCAAGGGGTTGGACTAGAAGACATCCAATGTCTCTTCCAATTCTTATTATTTGGTTATTGTGTTAAAGAAATGTCATGGAGAAGAGACAAATTAAGAGCAAAAGGGAGGAGAAGAATGTCAGGCTTGTACAGTCAAAAATTGGGGTGGTTGTGATAGCAATGGATGGATCAATTCCTTTTCCAGAAGTATCACAGATGGGTGTCTAATAAAGGAGAATATTTGTATCTCAGGGTTGACATGAATATTTATAGCTCAAGGTTGATATCCTTGGTGCTCTCTGAGTTTGGTATATATCACTAAGTAACTTCATCAGTGCTCGTTCTAATTATTACCTAGTTTGGGCAGCGAAACATCTACAAGAAAACAAGCAAGAAGAGCACCAAGGACCCTTCAGACTGGTGTTTTTTCCTTCAAATGGAAAGACTTTCAGATTTCCCCAAGTTTGGTGTATGTTCATCCTAAAGAGATTAAGAGTTATAACATTCAAACACTTCTGAAAGTTTCAAAAGAATGCATCAAGCTTTAAATGTGTCCA
Source organism: Laticauda colubrina (assembly GCA_015471245.1). Classification (NCBI taxonomy): domain Eukaryota; kingdom Metazoa; phylum Chordata; class Lepidosauria; order Squamata; family Elapidae; genus Laticauda; species Laticauda colubrina. Next base: position 10,022,698 of record BLBF01000081.1, read on the forward strand.
TAGCATTGAGATCACATCCAATAAAAGGGGATTTATTCCCGAGGATTGCTACTTTGGAAATACAATATGCAAATGGATATCAGGAGGGATGAGGAAGTGCAATCTAATGCAAGACATCTTAGATAGATGAACAGAGTTGGAAGGGACCTTGTAGATCATCTAGCCAACCCCCCCACCCAAGCATGTTCGCTCCCCAACCTTTGGGAGGGAATGCATCCCAGCAAGACAGCAGGGTTAGAATGGAACTGAATCGAAATCAGATTAAAAGTTGGCACTGTGAATCCTGAAGCTCTGGGTGCATTAAATTGTTTTCTCTTTGGGTCATGTTGCAATGAGATTCGAATCATGTTGCAGAAAGGATCACAGCTCCTTCACTAAACTGAATTAAACTAAACACTAAATTCAAGAAAACTAAAGTAAATGGAAGTAAACATTAAATTAAACTAGATTAAACTAAATTAAACTAAATTACTTTGAGTGAAACTGAAATAATCTAAACTAAATTAAACTAAATTGGATTATACTAAATTATATTGAGCTAAACTAGATTAAACTAAATTAAACTGAACTGGATGAAACTAAACTGCATTGAGCTAAACTAAATTAAACTAAACCAGCTTGAGCTAAACTAGATTAAGCTAAGTTAAATTAAACTAAACTGGATGAAACTAAATTAAACATTGAGCTAAACTAGATTAAATTAAACTACTCATTTGGTTAAACTGGGAGATCCCCGTTTCCCATTGTTTGACATCTGAGGGAAAAATCTTGACATATAAGCAAAGAAGCATCACATGCGCACCACAAAGGAGAAATACTGAAGTACCCACAACAGAGGATTTAAATTAAAATTTGTAACTGCTGCAAAGGCATTTTTGTCACTTCTTTAATTATCTGTTTCTTTGTTAGCTGTTTCCTTACTTTTTCTTTTATCTTTTTTCCCTTCCTCTAACTTTTCTCTTTTCATAGTTTTGCTCTGGCTAGTATATTTTTCAATAAGCATTGTTTTAAAAAAAAAAAAGGAAAAGAGAGAGAGAGAGAGGAGGGAGGGGGGGAATGCAACACTGCCTTTTTAAGTGTCACAAATTGTTCAATTATGTGGGACCTTCTCATGTTCCTAATGAACCCCCAAAACGTGTTTTCTGCCTGATCCAAAGAGATTGAGAGTTGGGTGAGGCTCAGTTGGTGACAGGAACAGGATTAAACAGAAGTCAAACCTCTAAACTGTTCATTAAGAAGAGAACATTTGATGGCTTAGCAGAACTAAAACAAAAGGGCGGGCAAGAATTACATGATAAAGAGATTTTAAGAAACTTGTTTGAGGCTTACAGGAAATTAGGATTTAAGAACAGGGTGTTATCTTCAACCCTTTTGTTCTGAAATGATTCTGCAAGAAACACTTTGTTTGAAAAAGAGACGCGTGATCGTTCTCTTGGTTGATCCTTATTTCAATTTTTTTCCTTCTTAAATTCATGCACCCCACTCTGGCATCTTTCATGGCTGCTAGAGGGTAGGTGGGCTTCCAAAACTCATGAAGTGGAACAGAACAGATTAACAGAGTTGGAAGGGATCTTAGAGGTCTCCGACCATGTGATGGATTGTCCTGGGTGAGGTTTTATGGTCTGTCCTGGTTTTGTTTTTAACAAATCAGTTAACAGAAGGGCAGGAGCAGCAAACAAGGGGATAAACTGCCTGTAGAAATTAGCGAACCCTAAAAAGCTTCGTAGTTGTTTCCTCGTAGTAAGAGCTTGCCAGTTTAATGCAGATTGTATCTTGATGGGATCCACTTCAAGTCCTTCACTCGATATATGATATCCAAGATAATACAATTTAGTACAATGGAATTCACACTTTGATAATTTGATGTACAGCTGTGCTCCCAGTAGTTTCTCAAGCACCTGTCTTACCAGCTGTACATGATGTTCAAATGTCTCCGTATATATCAGTATATCGTTCAGATATACCAATACCCCCCTGTACAAATGTTCAGACAACTGGTCATCTGAACGTGTTGGGGTTCTCCTGAACAGGGTGTCAAAGAGTCACTCAAGGGCGCTCATTCACAGCAGAATCCACTCCACACCTGGGTTGTGGTTATAAAATGTAATCCTATTTAATCCACCCCCTTGAAAACATATATTTTTGCAGCCTCAACATTTGGGCTGTATGCTAAGTGTGGGTGGTTGACACAGGTGTGTTCAGTTGACTTAAAATGTAAAGAATTAGCTTCTTAGTGCCTTGTATTCATCTTGAGATGGTTTGGACCAGGCCCCACAGGAAGGAATTCACTTTCACCCCTTTTGATAAGGGAGATTTGAGCAATTACATCTCATCTCGGATTCTATGTCCTATAATGACCTCCAGATCGTTCTTCTCAACCTCTGGGGTCAAAATGGACAGACACTGCCAAGGTAGTACATAGCACCATTGGTGGTCACCACTTCCAGGAAAATCCCAAAACAAAGTAACCATCCAGAAGAATTTGGTTCATGGGACCTTCAAACCTTTGGAGGCAAGTCGTTCCACTGAGTAATTGTTCTCACCGTCAGGAAACTCCTCCTTAATTCCATGTTGCTTCTGTCCTTGATTAATTTTCATATGTTGCTTCTTGCCCTGCCTTCAGGTGCTTTGGAGGATAGCTTGACCCCCTCTTCTTTGGGGCAGCCCCTCAAGTAGTGGAAGACTACTTCCATGTCAGAATACAGAATAACAGAGTTGGAAGAGACTATGGACATCTTCTAGTCCGGAGGTTACCAACCTTTTGGACCTCAGGGACCACCAAACTCATAATTTTAATCCCGCAGACCACTAATAAGAATTTTGACTGAAAGTGGCTTGCTGACATTGATGGGAAAGTTGGTCCCATATTCCAGAGCTGCAATAGTCACAGGATTGGCCTTTTGGTCATCCTGGAGCAGCTGCTCCTCCACCCGGGTGCACCGGCCTGCCATGGACTGGAAGAGTTGTTCCAGGCTGACCAAAGGGCCAATCCTGTGACTACTGCAGCTCTGGGATATGAGACTGACTTTCCCACCAATGTCAGAAAGCCACCCTGGGGCGGATTTCCCTTCCCTGCCATTGGCCTTTGCCATTGCCATTGGCCACAGTTCCAGCTTGTGTGGCTCTACTCAAGGTAAGGTTTGCACATGGCTGAAGGGTGGGGGCCAGCAGGTAGGTGGGCCATGTGGGCGGTGCAGCCTTGTGTTCCCACACAGCCTGCATTAATTGCTTTGGGAGGGACATTTCTCTGCAGAGCAGCAAAATTTTCTTGTAGACCACCAATGGTCCTTGGCCTACTGGTTGGTGATCACTGTTCTAGTCCAACTCCCTGCTCAAGCACAAAACCCCTATACCATTCCAGACAAAACATTGCTGAATCTCTTCTTAAAAACCTCCATTCTTGCATTTCCAGCTTTCCTTACCGTTAATAAGACAGGGATGGATGGCAGTTCACCCAGGAACAATTCAAGCTTTTAAGATACTATCTTGTCATAAATGTTCCATCATCCTTTAATTACAAATGCACAGCAATATTTCCTAGCTGCTATCAAATAACACAAGTTTTACAGTTTTGGTGAACCTCTTAATCAAATCAAATGAAAATTTTATTACGAGTCCTGATGCCAGATAACACTGCCATAAAAATGCATAAACCTTTAACGAATCAATCTGAAAAGTAGATATAAAGTAGACAAAAAATACAGTAAAATTACATAAAATAAACCCCTCTTTATAATGTTAACCCTATTCAGGGGAATGCTCAGAGGGGGAAGGATATCTATCAAAAACACAGAACTCAAAAAAATCTATGCAATGGATTATTTTATCCAATTGATGTAAAGGAGAAAAACAATAGAAGGAGGGGGAAAATTACACTGAATTAGAATGAGTTTGAAGAAAGTTTGAATGTGAGAAACAAATATTTATTTTGCGTTCAGGATTCTAGCAGTCTTAGAAAGGATCTGCTCTCTTTGTTTCTTTCCTTTGGCCCAGTATTTTTTAATTGGACCGAATCTATTGTTGTGATCTTCCATGTTGTGAGTCAGAGTTTTCCAAAACTAGCTGAGACAGGAAGCATCCCATAATTGCATGTCTCAGAACACCTGAATGTGAAGCCACAAAGGTATTCAACAATAAATATTAAATGGAGAAATGCAAGATTCCAGTCCTCTTTGTCAATTCTGATTCCTGAGAATTTAGTCGGGTCATCAATGACACTTAATTAATATATCACCCTACAACTACAGCACCCATCCCATGTGTCACTTAACCACTTAAACAATCAAGAGGCAAAAAAATGTGTATGGATTTCCATCTTAATGGAACTTGCTCATAGCAATCAGCTTCAAGGCGTTGAACTTAATGTGATCTTATGAGTTCCTTTCCTCTTAAATAAAGAAACTAAATATTTTTGGTCAGATTCTTATGACTCCAATGGTGAAATGGGCATTTTTTCCAAATTGAATAAAGTCTTTTTCTTTTTTCTTTCTTTTTTCCTCCTAAGAAAATGGTCTGGTTTGAAGAAGGTGTAGGACACATTTAGCGCAAAATTGTAGAACGTTGGGAAAATGTGGACCTTTCCAAAATCAACAGAGACCAAACTTTGGGAAGAGTTGAGAACTACCTCAGGTCTTCTTCTTGGAATCCAAAAATTTGAAAATTGGGGAAGGGGTCACTGTCAGACTACGTGGGCAGAAGTCTACATTCCTTTGTGGCATCTTCTGAACCATGTTTTTTTTTTTTCCCTTCTGATACTGAATAAACAAAGTAACAAATCAATAGATCAGGAGATAAATGTTGTTTTTCTTTTTTCTTTTTCCTCCTCCAGAGTCAGAAGAACGGGTTCCTTTTAATTTGCCTGTTGCCAGCAGCATTTAAACAACATTTTTAATAACTTGAGGAGTACAGTTCCAGGAAAATCTGTGGGATTGGACTTTTTTTCCGCATTGTGTGGTATCATCACGAGGCTGGAAGAAGAGTATATAAGCGAACACCTTGTGATTGAGTTTCAAAGCACCAGACTTGTCTTTCTTTCAACTTGAGAAGATTGGAAGGTAAGTCCACCTTTTATATCTGGGCATCGGTCTAGTTCTCCATATGTGTTCATATTTTGTGGACATGGAAATGTTCTAAAGCAGGGATTTTGCAGCTGTGCTCGATGGACAGCGATGGTTGGGTGAGAAGTTGAAGATCTTCTGAAAAGATCTTCAGAGACGATGGTCATCTTGAGAGAGATCATGAACCCAGAAAATTTAACTCCATCACTAAAGACTTGGCTCTTGACCAGGGCTTTGAGCAGCCCTGTTCTAGGAGATTTAGGACATTAATTTTGGAGTTAAAATCATGGATCATTAAGTGGAAAGAAACTTTGTATGTTGGTTTGGTTGTCAACCAAACATCATCCCGTGTTTTGGTGTTTGTGAGCATATACCCAAGAATCAACTAAAGGTAAGTCTTGTTCTTAACAGCTGAATTTGTTAATAGTTCAGATTTTCAAGTTCTGGGCAGGAAGTGTGAAAAGAGCTTTTTAAAAGTTTTTGAGACGCCAAATTTTGGCCTGATCTTTCTCCTTCTACAAGCAACATCATCTTCTGATGTTTCTTGTCTATTTCCCTCTCCAAGGCCCAGTAAACAAGTGGGCATGGGAAAAACCAACATCTTGTAGTAAATTTGTTGGTGTCATTTGTTTCATTTGTCCACCTTTCATGAAAAGTAGCAATTTGTTATTTTGTCTAGTAGTTGGTATTTTACACTGAACTATAGTTAGAAGGCTTTTCCATCTCAGTGAATAAGACTATGGGCTTGATTGCCAAAATGGACATTGTGGATTCTCTGTATCCTACAAAATCCAAATTGGTACCTGGAAAAATAAAGAACTGGACAAAAAGAGTATAGAGAGGTTGAGTTCCCCAACCTTCTTCGTCTAGACCAAATGTTAGGAAAAGCACTGGAGTATGCTGGCATTTGGCATGATGGGAAAGTCTTCAAAACTTGAAGGCATTTCAACTTTTCAAGCCAAGTTGGGTGTTTTTTTTCCTCACTTGTTATCAGGAACTGGTGAATCTGCCCAAACCTGAAAGCAACTTGTGATTCAGTTGGAACAATCCATTGGGATTGACTTGAATGAGCCACTGGATTCAAGGAATCAATCCACTTGGTCCCAATTTGCCATTGAGTTCCATGGCTCTATTTCCTTCAAGCAGATCACCCCAAGAGCTGATCTCTATTTGACTCCAATTGGCGAGTATTTTGACCAAGAATGAAATTCCTCCCCATGATCGGGTCGGTTCTGGTTTTGTAATTCCTTTTTCCCCAAAGGTTCCTGATCTCTGCAAAACAAAGGGTGGATCCTTTCCAGCTTCAACTGTCTCCAATTCTTTTCCCTCTTAGGATCTGAAAGATGAACTACGAATACTTGTTCCCAGAGTTCTTTGAAGAGGCTGAGCCCTCCTTCTTTGAAGCCAGCGAAGATATCAAGATGCCTAACAAAGGGGGGACCTGTTGCCCATGGCCATGTCCTCCTTATAAATGCTACCCCAAATGTTACCCCAAATGTTACCCGAAATATTACCCTAAATGTTACCCCAAACCTCAGTACTGCTGCCCCAAATATCCCCCTCCCTGTCTACCTCAATGTCCAACTCCCTGCTATCCTTGCTGTCCTCTTCCCCAATGGCCCAAACCATGTTACCCCTCCTACCCATGGCAACATTACCCACCTCAATGGATCTCCCCCAGGCCCTTTCCCTGTGGCCCCCAGAAACCCTACTACCCTCCCTGCAAGCTGCCATGTCCTCCCTACTGGGGGCGCCCATGGTACCCCAAATACCCATGTGACTTCCTTGAGATCTATTAAAGAAGAAGTTATTGGTCACGTCTCACCCCTTCTATCATAGCCTCAGATTCATTCTGCCAAACCCTTTTTTTGGTCGAATGTCTTGACCTCAGTTCCTGGGTACCTTCTGGATTTTCCACCCCAAGTTCTATTTTTGCTTGCTTTTTTGTTTTTTTGTTATTTCCGCCCGAGGCCAATCATGAGGTCCCCAGGCCACCTCAGGGCCTCCAAGAGTCCCCATGAGGTGGAGCTGCATTAGGTTTCTGCCAATGGAAGAATTGGATATGTTCAGGCATGGTTTGAGAAAGGAGGCAAAGGAGAAGGAGTTGAAGGAAGAAAAGGAAGAGAAGAAAGGAAGAGAGAATGTGATTTGGAATCATCCCATCCAAGGGAAAACTCAAAGAACTGAAAGGACTCCAAAGACAACATGGACTGGGAAACCAAGGACTATAGCAATCGCTTGTTTGAAGCATCCATGCCCAATGAGTGAGAAGATACTATTTGGGGGGGTTGGAAATCCACATTTATTTTAAAACCTATTTTTAACTCATTGTACCATATTCTGGGAGGGAGTTTGATTTCTTGCTCTTCTGAATGCTGGGGATTGGCTGAATTTGTGAATCTCATGGCCTCTTTTTGCCTGCATGTTACCCCTGTTAAATTATCTGAATAACCCACTATCTGCTCTTCAAAGGTGTCCTTTGTCATCAATAAAATCTGCTTTTCTCTGCATAAACCTTCTTGTGGTATTTGACACATTTGTCCAATGGCTTCAGTTCATTATGTTCCTCAGTCCATTTCTCGAAGGACCAAAAGACCCAACAAAGACTTGGATCAGTTCTATTTCATTCCAAGAGTGTTAAGATGACATTATATTACAACCGGAGAATAAAACGTTGAGTTCCTTCAACCTTCTGTTGCTAGGAGGACATTCTGCCCTCCAAGATGGAGGTCAGCTCTCTCTCCACTTTATGAAAAATTCTTCATATGTTTATCTGCTTTCCATGTTAACTTGGAGGACTTCAGAAATGTTGGGTTAGTTTTCACTGATTTAAAATTGAGTTGAGTTTGGAGTCTCTGGATGCTTCCATTGGATGCTACCCAGCTTCATTCAAATCAGACCAAATAACTGTATCATGGTCATTAACCAACAGAAACTCAGTTTAATTAATAAGTATGTAAGGGGAAGTTTAATCTTGGTGGCTTCATAGATGCTTTCGGGAAGTTTCTTTGAGAGTACTCCATTTCCTGGTCTAATCTAGAACCTGGAGTTTTCAAGAACAAATTAACCAGATATGACCTTGTTTAGATTCTCAGATCAAACAAACCCACCACCTTCTGAGAATAAAAAGAAGTTGAATGGTTGGGAGGAAAGCAAAGAACAGGGGATTGATGAGGACCAGGGGTCCATAATGAATTGGGAGTTCTAGATCAACCTTGCAAGATGTAGGTTTTCTAGGCCAGAGAATCCATTTCAGACTGATGGAGACTCTTAAGGGGACCATCCGTTCCTCAAAGGACTTCTTTAAAAAGCCAAATAGTTGCAAACCTACCCTTTCCCAGGAGGTAAACAAGCTATGGTGCTTTCCACCATCACCCCTTTTACTTCACAAAGATGTTCTTCACCCAGCTAATGCTGGATTTCAGATTATCTTTTCAGTTCCTACTGAATTCCTCTTGACCTTCGAAGGTTCTTCTTGACCAGGGTGACAACAGTAAACCCAAGTGAGATGTGTACACCTTATTGATATCTCCTGCTCGATAATTGACCCACCGTGCCCTGCAAAGAACTTTTCAGAAAAATCACAGATGGGCCAAGGATGGATATTGCAAAAGTTTATTGCAGTCAAATAAATTAAGAAGTAGCCACTGATATTTAGACAATTAAGTATCTAATTGATACAAGCCTAGACAATTAAGGAGTAACAAAAAGAGCTAGAGGAGGGGGGGTGGCATATCTTTTATGTTTTGGAAGCCCCCTTCCCAGATCCTTCTAGCTAAGATTGCAGAAGAGGTGAGACAGATGGAAGCCAAGAGATGAGATGGAAGTGTGGCAGATGCAGGTCTAGGATCATCCTTGTTCCTCCAACAACCAGTGATCCATGTAGATGTTTCCATCATGTGACAGCTTCTTATTGCTGGTATGATTTGGGGTTTTGAGGACAAGGATGACAAGAAATACACCCAGGCTTCTGGGGAGGAGTACAAGGCTGGGGAGACAGACAGCAAGGACTATGCGTTTCTGGAGGATTCAGAACACAACAGTTTTTGGGAAGACATTGTTTCTGAGGTTCTTGGGGTGTTGAGAAGATTCCACATGGCTTTTTCTGCTGTTGGTCCTTAGAAGACATCTTTCTAGGGTTTAACAGAGAAGAACATGTTTTTAGTGGCTGATTTTTAAAGGTCTCTGTAACTCACCTCATGCCAAGTTTGAAGGTCAACCAGGAGAACTTCAAGTCAAAATACAAGAAGGTTGAGAGGTCAAAGATGGAGATACTTGAGGAATGATAAGTCATAGCAGATCAAATTCACTCTCTGAACTGTGGGTTTACAACCAGTAGCACTAAGGCTTCCCCTGCCCTCAGTTTCAATTCTTCTGGTCTTCAACCAAATTTGACCCTCCCATCAACCCAGCACAAGGAACTGACTCTATCCATTGGTTGAGAAAGACAGAAAATGAGGAGGCTTAACCTGATTATTGAATCACTCTAAATATATAGTCCATTGAATTATATCATAAGAAGACAGCTGAAGATGGAGAAGTTCAAGAAAGAAGAAAAATACAATCTGATCTTAGCAAAAGGATCGAGGTTAGTCTTGGTTCTTCAGCTGAACCTTCTAAAGAGATTGAAACCATAATATGTCTATCTGGGATTCTCAAACTATTCTTGTTGACAAAGGTTAGGTGCTCCTGACCAATAGGAGTTCTCTGAGATATCTGGATATACTTTCTTTCTAATCATTAGCTGAAGATAATGGGTACATTCAAACCAGAGACCATCTCCATTCAAAGATGCAACTTAGAAGAGAAGAACTTACCAGATTCACCTGCACTTACCGTGTGTCTGCAAAGCGGTATCTGATTGATTGAGGATGATTAGATGCCTATGACTTTTATAGAGGATCAGCAAACTTGATTTGTGGGAAATAAATACCAAAGGAATTAGATAAGAAGCAAGCTAGAAGAATTGTTTATTGAGTCAGCTCCATAACTTGTTTTATCTCCTTCTTTACATAATATATTCAGACTTGGTCTCCACATTTCTCCACCCTTCCTGGCCCATGAATATGGACCTTGTTCCTTCTCTTTCCCCTGAAGTCAGAATTTTTACACACAAATTGGAGGAGTAAATTAGGTTGCCAAAGCAGATTGGTTTTTAATTTGGCATGGCTTTGGGTACTAGTTAAGAGGCATGGCATTGCATGGAACATCTGGTTGGCTGGGCATGAAATCTCCTCCTCTTCTGGTTGGCCAAATATGGAAGCGCTTTCCATCTCAAACACCCAAAGACTAGACCCTTTGCCATTCAACTTCCCTCCCCCTCAAAAACAGTCAAGAGTGACATCTGGTCACTGAAAAAGTTTCTATGCTTGGGACTATATCTGGACCACATCAGAACATCTGGACAGTCAGAAGAAAATGGTTCTTTTCTGCCAGGTCCTACCTCAAATGTCTACAATTCTTTTTTTGATTTTCCACCTTAGATGTCCATGACTTTATTTTTGATGACACCTTGATGTCCATGACTCTTATTTTGAATGGACACCAGACTTGAAGAGTTGAGCCCTCTCCTCTTAAAAATGGTAAAGATGGTCCTCCAATCGTAATTATTTTGTTGCTCTTGCAGCTATCCTCCTTCCTCAAAGAAGGAGGAAAAAGGCATGAAATGATTTCCTTAGTAAATAAATCATAATAAATACATTTAAAAATCTTATCTCCGCAGAATGCTCAGACTAAATAAAAATGCAATTAACTTTCCATCAACCGTGAGGCCTCCCACAAGATTGCTCTGGTTCATTAAAACCTAGCCTTGCAAAGGTTGTCTCATTTGGATGACCTACCCAGGTGAGTAATTTGCTTTTTAAAATAAGACAAAATCAGATATTGTCTCTCAATTTGCAAACCAAACACAGATAGGTTTGCTGAAATGGTTGTACATCTCATTAACTGTTTCCTGTCTCGAGTGGCTTGTTTGCACTGTGTCAGCTGTATTCTCTATTTATGTGTCTGGGCATGTGTGATAGAGAAAGAGAGCATCTGTAGGAGAAGGAAAAGATAATTAAATTAATTTGAACCACAATCTGGACATTGTGCTCTTTCTTTCTTTCTTTCTTTCTTTCTTTCTTTCTTTCTTTCTTTCT
>BLBF01000081.1:10034408-10053083 GCA_015471245.1 Laticauda colubrina
TAGATAGATAGATAGATAGATAGATAGATAGATAGATAGATAGATAGATAGATAGATAGATAGATTGGATAGGCAGGCAGAGATGACATATCTAGATGATATATGTAGAAACATATATTTCAATCATTGTATTTAAAAAGGATTCTACAGAGTTAAAAGAGTAGGGAAACAAGAGACTGAGAATGAGTTGAGGAAAAAAGTAAAACATATCTAAACAAGCAAATTCAAATCTTTGCTGCTGTTACTAGCATTATTACAGATTCCATCGTCCTAAATTTACATCATCCTGATTCTGTTCTTCCCATAATCCGTCCTTTGTACTCAGTAAATCCCAGAATCACCTGTTCATTTTTGACCCTGTTCAGCAAAAACTCCACCAAGGTTTTTCAGTCTTTTATAATAAGATATATATATTGCTGCTTCCCAAATCTGACAAGTTTCTTTGGGCATTTCTATCAGTTCTTCCATCTTCACCATTCTCGATCTCGTGGAGGAGTAAATATGGACGGATGGATGTTTTGCAAAACGTGGAGTGCATAATAGCCTCACGGCTCTTCTTAACTTTAAAATAACTTGGTTTTGGGAGGAAGATTGAAATTGTTCAGGATTTTTAGGGGTGAGAAATGGGAATAAAATAAACCAGTGCTCTAGGGAAAAGGGCTTTTGTCTGGCAGATGGAATGGATACATATAAAATATAGTTCTAGGAAACAGAGCCAACAATTTATTCCCTATATCCAAAATAACAATAATTTATAGGAATTCGTGCCTGACAATATATTGTTTGGGTTATTTTTTCTTACTATGGTTGGACACACAGCCAGGTGTTTAGAGCTGATTTGGTAATTTAATGCCTCAGATGCCTCTGGAAAGGGAGAGGTGTTGGCTGCATCCCCGCCAGGTTTGGTGTTATTTCCTGACACAGAAATGAAACCTACAACTTCCTGCTTGTGTGCAAAATGATGCAAGCCTGGTTTTTTTTCTGCAACGAATTTCGTGCCAAAGGGAGATTTGGAGGATGGGTCACTAGGTGGCAATGCAGTGCCAAATAATAACCTAGAGCGAGGTGGAAATGCTAGCTAGTTCTGAGGCCAAAATTAAGCAAGGTTTAATCTGGGGTGTAGATTGCAGCGGTAGGCAAGGAAGTAGCTTCAAAAAGAGGCAGGGAGAGTGGGGGAGAGAGAGGAAGAGGGAGAAAGAAGGAAGGAAGGAAGGAAGGAAGGAAGGAAGGAAGGAAGGAAGGAAGGAAGGAAGGAAGGAAGGAAGGAAGGAAGGAAGGAAGGAAGGAAGGAAGGAAGGAAGGACTAGAAAGAGAAAGAAACAATCTGTGCCTTGTAAGTTTGCAGTCTATGCAGGGTCTTGTTTCCAAAATACGTTTAACTCTTGTACAATGTTTAACTCCATAGAGTAGTAGGGTTTTTCAGAGGGGGAGAAGGTTGGATTGGATGAATCTGAACCCCAAAAGTTGATCTTGTAATAAGGGTTCTTGGTAGAGTCAGACTTGAAATATTTCAGCTCAGATTCTCACTTGATTGTGGAATATGGACACTGTTTTTCTCCAAACCTCCCTTGCAGGGTTGTTGTAAGGAGCAATTTAGGGCCATAGAGGCCACGGTTGGGAAGGTAGGAGAGAAAAGTCATCGTAAATGAATTAAACATACATCAAGGAGGGAAAGAAAACAGAGTTATGTACTGCTATGAAAACAAAGTTTATTTGATACAACTTCACACACAAAGCCAGCAGAGGAGAAAAGAGGAGAGAAGGTGCCCCACTGCAAAAAAAAGGTCATAAAAGTATAAAAACCATGACTGTTGTGAGTTACGACTGTGATGGGCAGACTCCATTATGGTCATAACTCAAGGACTACCTGTACAAGATGACAGAACAAAATGGCAGTTTGCCAAAGTTAATCCCTCATATGTTTCAAAAACTTGAAAAATCTGAAGCATTTTGAATCTCAATTCCCAGCATTGAATCTCCATTACGTACTTTTCCTGTGTTGTTTATTTGTTCTGCGTTCTGCATGCTGTTCTCTGTACAGCAGTCAGCATTCTGCAGGTTGTTCTGCGTTCAGCAGGTTGTTCTGTGTTCAGCAGGTTCTGCATTCTGCAGGTTGTTCTGCATTCTGCAGTCTGCATGTTCTGCATTTTGCACAGTTCGCAGAAATGGAACGTGTTAACAGATCATGTTTCTTTTTCTGCCCTTGACTCCACAAGATCAGATTTATGTGGTTATTCTAGAGAGTCCAACCACTTGAGTTTCCTCTCCCAAACAGAAAAAATATATAGCATACTGTGTGTTAATGTAGGCAGGAGGAAAAAATTAAGTGCAGCTGAAAGAAAGGACACCACACATGACCAGGAGAAAGAAAACAGTCGGCCTTAGGAGTTCAAAGCCAGGTTGCACAACTGAGGCAATGCATAGCACTTCAGTTGCAGCATGGTTTGCAACAGCATGTACAAGTGCAGCAGGTTGCAGGGGATGCAGAGGGAGTGGCACAGGTAGACACCGGTACCAGCATGATCCGGCCACAGCAGCACCGGCTAAGTTGGACAGGGATACAGGTGCAAGTTTGGGTTTGGCACGGTTCAGGGGCAGGAGCACAGCTCTTTGTGTCTTGACACGGCTTTGTGCAATCGCAGCTCTGGGTGGTCACGACGCAGGTGGCCGTTTGGCAAGAACAGGCTGGTTTTGACTCACACGAGCTGACGCACACAACTGGGCAGGGGCTGCTACATGGTGAGGTGCACGAAGCTGCCGAGGCCTTGGTATCGGTGCATGATTTTTGGCAGGAGGGGGGACACTTGGCCACTTTCACAGGCTCAGAAACACAAATGCAGGAGCTGGGTGGGCTGCATGGCGTCTGAGCAGGAGCAGATTTTACACAAACAGTAGGACACGAACATAGCTGCTTGCACTGGTATGACATCGGAGGTTGACCTACAAGATGGAGGACAGGAAAAAGAAATGTGAGGATTATTAATGTTCACCCCTTTAAGAAGGAGCAACTTAAGACATATGGTTGGACTTTGTTGTATCTTATTTCCTTAAGAGCCGTGGTGGTGCAGTGGTTAGAAAGCAGTACTACTGGCTGCTTCTGCTGACTGCCATCTGCCTGCAATTTGGCAGTTTGAATCTCACCAGGCTCAAGGTTGACTCAGCCTTCTGTCCTTCCGAAGTGGGTAAAATGAGGACCCAGATTTTGGGGGGAAATATGCAGATTCTGTAAGCCTCTTAGAGAGGGCTGTAAAACACTGTGAAGCAGTATATAAGTCTATGGGTGATTACTATTAAATATATATTTTCCCCCTGGTTTTCAAATTTATTCCAGGAAAGCTTGAAAGACTTTGAAAAATATGTGTCTAAGTAGTAAAGTTTATTTTTCCTCTCCCCTCTGCAGCATTTTTTCCTCTCATGCTGTGTCTTTCAGTCTTTCTTTGGCCGTTTCTGTCAGTTCTTTCATCTTCACTATTCAAGATCTCATGGAGCACTAAATGTGGAAAGATGGGATTCATATTTAGCAAAACATGGGGTGCATAATAGTCTCGCAGCTCTTCTTTAAAAGAACTTGATTTTGAGGAAGACTGAAATTGTTCAGGGTTCTAGGGGAGAGAATTGAGAGTAAAATAGATTGGTGCTCCAGGGAAAGTAGGTTTTGAGTGTCACTCCATCCCAGGGAGTACATTTTGAATTTGACACCTTATAAATGATAAATCAAAAATAAATGGTTAACTTCTCCATGGACTTTGTGACTGTTCTTTGGGAGAAAACATCCAACCATTTTTCTTCCACAGGGAATAATATTTGCAGCTCCTTATGAGTCAATTCAACATTTTTTGTTGAAATTCAACATTTTAATGATTGAATGTAAATCTTGATCTCCCTTTTTGTTAAAAAGCTTCACAACCAACCAACCACCAAATCAGAAGATCACCGCCTCCCAAAACATCTATCTGAAAGTAGCAAGGCTCCTAAGAAGGATCATTAACCTCGTCCCACCATTCATCTAGTGTTGGATGGTCCTCAGAACCAAGGAAGACCATTTCAATGGGTCTTCATCTGAATTGAATCCCTCCCAAACTCCAGAAAGCCACTCCAAATTCAACCACGACCCATCTCTCTCCATCAATGGTTTGGAGATACCCACCCAGGATCATAAGAAGGATTCAACAGTGGAGAACCATCTCCCATGTCCCACCACCCACCTAACCTTGGACATCCTTAGAACCAAGGAAGACCAAGGAATGGGTCTTCCTCCAAACCGAATCCCTCCCAAACTCCAGAAAGCCACCCAAAACCCAACCACCAACCACCTCTCACCATCAGCGGTTTGGAGTCACTCACCCAGGATCACAAGAAGGGTTCAACAGACAAAGAGTCGAGTTTCTGAGCAACCTGGAGAGATAGAAACACTTTTTATACTGTTCTCATAAGCCAGGTTCCGGAAATGAAACAGCCCAAGGTTACCCGAAACCCCATATTAAATATTCTATACGGTTCTAAGCAATAATCTTTAAAATTACTCTAACTTCAAACTTCATTATCTTTAATGGAAATGCCCTACTGTATCAAGATAGGAAGTGTTGGTGTTTCTGAGAAGGATGCATTTTCATACTCTAAATTTGATAGAAATGAAAGGTGATCTCATTCCAGGTCAAAAATATCCAGGAATGATTAAGCCACAGGGCAAGTTGACTTAAGACTTAAACAATGTGCTAAGTAGGAAAAATATCTTACCTTGTATGGTATGTACCACAAATTGGTGATTATCTCTTGAGTTTTCCAGTCCCTTAAAACAGTCTTTTTAAAAAAGCAATCAAATAAGGTGGAAACATTCGAGCCTTTTCTTTATTATTATAAGATGCCAGCACTAAGAGGATATTGGCTAGACCTGTGAGCATCAAGGACAGGCGTAAGTCAGCTTTTTAAAAATAATAATTTTATTAAACATTAAAATTGAATAGATAAATACAAACAACTATTTTAAAAAATAGAAAGTGTGGGGAAAGGGGGAGATGAATAGAAAGAAGAGAGAAAGAAGAATATAATAAAGAAAAGGAAAAGAAATACATAAAAAGAAATGTTTTCCTCTTTCGTTGCATTTTAATGGATTTTAGTAATTTATCACCTTCTCTTAAAATATAACAAAGGATCTCTTCTACCCATCACTTATTTATAAACCAATTCTTAAAACTCATCAATCAGCAAAAGTCCTTTAAGTGTTACCAGTAATAATAATATAATTATTTTAACTTTGGTCAAATAAATCCACTTTGTATTCCTTCCTTTCAACAGACTCTTCTAAGGATCTGAAAAGCGAGCATCAGAATTAACTGAGTTTCCCTCGTGATTCCACATACATATGCAACAAACTGTTAGTTTTCTGTCGGTCTGCATTTTCTAAGAACTTCCCCATTTCTGCAAAGAAGCCTAATATTTTTAATGCTATTAAAATCACATTGCTGTCAATGTTTCTCTGGATTGATTGTCCTTTTTTTTTTAATGTTTGTACAGAGCATTTGAGTTCCATCTGCTGTTGCAAAGTAGCAAAATTCTTTTGCTTCCTTCCTTATTATTCAACACATGTCTCAGGAGCTTGTCCCCAATTCTTAGCAACATCTCCATGTTCCACCCTGAAATTTTTCTGTTGGTGTACAAATTTATGACCCTAATATAAAACTGGATTTTTTTTTTAAAAAAATGATTTATATGATGCCAAATGTTCCTGGGAAAAACTAATGGCTCTTTTTTTGTACAGGTGAGTGGTTTTCTTGCCAGAAATTAATTCATTTCTCGGACTTCTAACAAGCTTGATTTTTGGCAGGGTGGTATTTTAGTTGAATTTGATGGACTCCTTCCAAAAGTTCTCTTCTTAAATACCTTTACAACAGGCATCAAGACTACGAAGTGGGATTTTGCTGGCATTTCATTAAAAATCAGTGTGATGCCCTCCAGGTGTCATTTCCACTGTTGGTCAGGCGGAAGCAGAGAGCACAAGTTACATGAATGTGCACCAGGCAACACTCACTAAACCCAGAGACGGCCCACACCCTATCAGATTAGAAGCTTTCCACCTGAAATATCAAGGTTGAAGTGGAAATTAGAGGAGTCGGCCAGGTAACCTTGTTTATTTACTTCTTCACCCTACAGTGCTGTCTTCCTAGAAGCTAAGAAGAACCCATAAAAGAAACTTACTTGAAAAAGTCTTCATCTTCTTTCTTTGGTCTCCAGAAGGAACACAGTAAGTATCACATCTGTGGGCTTTTTCTACTTTCTCGTTGGCATGTATCAAGTTTCAGGACCGGTTTCTAAACTTCCTCCAAGGTTTCAAACGATGGTGTCGGTGGTGAAATTCCGTCAACCGGGATTTCTCTGGTGGCTTCAGCTGGGCATTCTCCAAATCTTCTCATCAACCTGCTTTGGGAGAGCTCAAGGAGCAACGTTTGGGGTCCTAGCTGACATGGGTTTGGTTTATTTCACCGGTTCTCCCTGTGGAAAAAAAGACTCGGAACAGCTTCTGGAAATGCAGTGGTGGAGCAGGGACAGGTTCCATCTGGGTGTCTAAGAGACATAGCACCAATGGAAAGACAAGGGAGGAGGAAAAAGCCTTTTCTTGGTTCTTCTCTATCTTCAGTCCTCTGTTGGGCTTTGGGGTCAAAATCACCCCTGATTTTCTTTTCCCACTTTTAAAAACTTTTGTTGGGGGGTTGGAAGGAGGCACTTTTGAGCTGACTTCATTATTGCGAAGTGGCAAATTGTGGTAGGTCTCTCTCTCTCTCTCTCTCTGGTATTCTCTTTCTTCCCTCACTGTTTCCATCATGAGTGGGGTGTTGGGTTAGAGAGCTCTTCCTATCCTGTTACGATATTTTGACAGAAGGAACAACGCCCCTTTGGGTTTAAAAGGAAACACTTCCCCCCCAAAATGAGGGAAAATACCAAAGAGAAAGGATTGCAAGTCCCCATTGCTTGCTGTTTCTCTTTGCATCAGCCTGGGGAAGGGGCAGGAAAACACAGAAGGAAACATCTAAGATCTTGGAAAGCAACTTTTAAAGCCACACTCAGCTCTCTTAAACTAGCCCCTTCCTCTGACATGATCACCTCCTGTTCTACTTTTTCTGATCCTCATTTTAAAAACAAAAAAACCCCACAATTAAATGGATTAGTGCCGTGGGTGGAGATTTAAATAGGCTTTGGAAGTTGAAGTGGAAATGAGAAACATCAGCCTGAGGGATGAAGCAGGTGACAAGGGTGAACCGGATCAAACTATTGAAATTTAGTTCCCTTATTATCCTACCGAGCCGAACGTCCGATTTTTCTCTCCCTCCTAAGGTAGACAAGGTACATTCTGATTTTTCAGACCGTATTCTTGAGGCATTGCCCATCTTTGATTTAGCCGTGGAGGTATTCCTTGGCTTATGAGTATCCTTGACAGATGTCAAGTGGAATTCTGCCCTGTTTTACAACCTTCCTTGCCACCATTGAATGAAATAAACACACGATCCCGGAACACGGCAACCATCATAAATACAAATCCGTTGTCAAGCATCTGAATTTGGATCGTGCGAACACAGCCAATGGTCACACGTCCCTTTTTGCAGTGTCGTATGTTTGAACAGTCACGAAACGAAGTGTTGTAAATCAAGGAATGCCTGTACAGAGATAGACTTGAAAACACCTGACTTGAACCTTTTTCTGAATGTGCTGCTATTTTCCTCCCCGCAGGCCAAACTGCAATCGGGAACAGGATGTTCTTTCATAAAAAACTGGGCTGGTTAACCCCCAATACTGTCTCCAGCCCCACTGATTCTTGCCTTTCGCCCTCCATGCCATCCTGCTCGGGGGATTCCCCCTGTCTCGGTTCGAGAACTCCTCCAGTTCACAAAGTCTTCAGGATGGCTGGTTTGAAACCTCCGGCGCCTGTTGCCAGTGGCCCTCTGGCGTGCGAGGGTCTCTCTTCTTCCATCCCTAAGGCCTCAGGGATTCCCATCATGCTGACGTCCTTTTCATCTCGGGATGCAGGATTCAATCCCTGGAATCGGAATGAATCTGCAATCTGGGAAGAAAGGAATATTTTCGCAAATGAGCTGCCTAACCTTTCTGGTTTTTTGTCTCCTCTCCCCGCATCTGAGGAATTCGTGCCGTTGACTCTCCAGTGCCAGCCTGACTGCATCGCACCCCCATGCCTGACGAGCTTTCCTCTGGGTCATGGCCCTTGTGGGCCCCTGTGTGTCATACCCTGTGCTACCCAGCCCATCAATTTGTTTTCTTGTGGCACACAACTTCAGCTGGCCCCAAATTGTGCCAACATGAGCCCATGTACTGTCAAGATTGCTGCCCCGGGTCCATGTGCCATGAAGAGTGAGAGCCTGTGCAACATGGAAGCTTCCCTGGCCTCAAAATGTGCCAGCCCTCTCCCATGTACCATAACATGCCCATATGCTGCCAAAGATGCCAACGGCCTCGCATGCGCCATGGAAATTATACTGGCCTCAAATTGTGCCAGCCCAGTCTCATGTGCCACTAAGGGTGCCACTGAAATGCAATATGATGCAAAAGGTGACACCCTCACATCCCCATGTGGCACCAAGGGTGCTGACATCCACCCATGTGATATGGAAATTTTACCAGTCCCAAACTATGCCAGCCCAACCTCATGTGCCACTAAGGGTGCCACTATAACTCCATATGCCACAAAAGGTGCCACCCTCATGTCCACATGTGGCACCAAGGGTGCCAACTTCCACCCATGTGGCGTGGAAATTTTACCAACCTCAAAATGCACCAGCCCAGTCTCATGTGCCACTAAGGGCATGACTACAATCCCATATGCCACAAAGGGTACCACCATGCCATGCCCTTGTGCCACAAAATGTGTGAGTGCGATCCCTTCACTGCCCCAGTGTGCTTGCCCAGTTCCTTGTGCTACTAAGGGTGTAATTTCAGCGCCACTCACCCCTTCCTGGCCCGTCCTTTCCCCATGCACATCAAACTCCTGTTATAATGCTCCTGCTTTTACTGTCCCCCAAGTTGTACAGAAGTGGGCAGGGAAATGTGGTGTTTCCTGTCCAAATATAGGCACCCATTCCTTATCCCAAGCTTGCCCCTCGCTGAATACAACTTTCACTAAGAAGTAAGTGTCCTCCCAACACAGTTCACCAACTGGATTCTGAAGACACAAATCCCATTTAGAACGCATAAGGACCCTTTTCCCAATGCTTCACTCCACCTCGGGGTATCTCCAGTCTCTTGGTGAAAAGGGACTTCAACTCCCAGGATGAATCAGGAGTGGAGAATCCTGGGAATTGTAGATTTATGAAGTTTTCTAGATGTCTATAATAGCAGAGAATCCCTTTTCGTGGGAAGTCTCGTATGTCCTGGGTTCTGGTGCCTTTGGTGTCATGTTCTCCTTTCTCCTCAAATTTCCTTTTGAAAGCACTTCTATGTTTAATAAAAAGCTGTCCATGACTGAGTGAATATGGTTGTTGTGGTTGTTTTTTGTGGGCTGGGTCCTAGGCCTATCATTCTACAACTTGGATCCTGTTTTGGGGAGAAATGAGCAAATATTTCTGACTCCTCAGGGCTTCAAGATATTCCTTCTTTTCATCAAGTAAGGGGCTGCCCCCAAAGCCTGACTGATACTTTCTGGACTACTGTGGGGTTTTATATCTCCAGAACCAGAGGAACATCTGCAGTTCATGAGCTTCTTTGTCCCATCACCTCAAAGCCACCTGTCCACCATCTTTCCACTTCAGCCCTGTCCATGTTTGTTTTCTCTCTCCTCCCCTCTTCCACACCCCAAACTTATTTCTCAAGAAAACAGCAGAGTGACAACGTGCCATTTAATCACCTTTCCTCCTGATTCACATATTTGCAAGTCGGGTGTGAAAATTGCAACCACAAGAAACAGAGGAAATTAATAGCCCATTGGGCAATCATGAGCAAGCCACAAAGGAGGTGACAGCTCTGGAAGAAACACAGGAATCACACAAGCTCTCTGCAATTCTTCAGTTATCAAGGTGACAATGATCTCCAGCAGGTTGTGGTGAAACAAATGTGGTCGGCTTTCTCAGCCCTTCTAGAGATGGGTATTGGAGGCATGGAGGGCTGAGCTGAGCATGCTTTGCATAAATAAATAATAATTTCCCAGCATCCCTTGTAGAATAGGATCTGGAGACTCAATGTCTCAAATCCACATTTTTTTTAAAAAAAAAAAAGAATTTTACAAGGTGGATTGCTGCTCCCAACCACTAAAAAAACACAGAATAAAAGTGCATTTTAAAGACACACAGAATGAAGAGTATCTTGCCACAAAGAACATGTACAGAACAGCTACAGAACAAAAGAAATCATTTGCCATTTACCTCTATTTTTACAACATGCAGTAACTTTCTTCTTCTGATGACCTATTGTATAAATTCGTAAAGGTTTATACATTTTAGGAATAATATATTCATTGTGTGTATGCCATTCTTTTTCAAACTCCTCCTTACACTTTTCATAATTTTTTCTGACTCCTTAACATCTTTCCAGTATTTTGAAATAATTATAAATTAGAGCATCATTCACAGTTATATTCCCCAGCCACCAAAATCTTCTCTTGATTTCATTTTTGTGGTTTTGTTTGGATGAAAGAGAAGTTAAAAAAAACCGAAATAAAAGTGTTTGCTGAGAAACAAAAGAAATAAACAAAAGAGTTGGAAGGGCACTCTTTGAGGTTTGGCTGGCATGGATTTTGTGATACACTAAAGTCCGCATAATTGTGGATTTTAAAAATTATGATGTTACAGGCAACTTTTGGTGAATATGGAATGGCTACCAACCCCAGTTGTGCCCTCAACCCCCCTTTGTGGTTGTAAGCCCAAGAGGCATTTTATAGACGAAAAATAATAGGCTGTCTCAAAGATTTAATTTATTGTGAGATACTAGAATTTTGTCAAGGAGAATGTAAAATGAAATCAAGGGAAGACTTTGGTGGCCGGGGAATATAACTGTGAATGATGCTCTTATTTATAATTATTTCAAAATACTGGAAAGATGTTAAGGAGTCAGAAAAAATATTCCCTTCCAAACTTACCAATAAATTCTTCCAAAGTTTGATCTGGATGAGGTTTCCTGGTTAATTACACAGTTTTTTGGAATAATTTTGTCCCAAATGTGCTCTTTTTCCAAAAGACAATTGAACTTTCTTTTTCCTTGAAGATGCTTCACTTCTCAACCAAGAAGCTTCTTTCATTCTGACTGAATGGTGGCCGATGGATGGATTTACCATTTAAATGGTGGTCGATTTATGGATTTAGCAGTCATCTGTTCATTAGTACTCTTTCTGAGAGTCATTCAGGTTGCTCGGAGGCCACAGATCAACCTCCAAGTGGCCTCCACAACTCTCAGAAAGATTTATACAGGTAAGTCCTCGAAATATAATCACGATGGGGCCCAAAATTTCTGCTTGCTAAGTAAGACATTTGTTAAGTGAATTTTACTACTTTTCTTTCCACCGTTGTTAAGTGAATCACGATGTGTCACTTGCCAAGCAGCTGAATTTTGATCACGCAACCAGAGAGATGCTGCAACTTCCCATAAGCGTGAAAAATGGCCATCAGGTCATTTTTTTCTGGAGCTGTTGAAACTTTGAACGGTCACTAAATGAACTGTGGTAAGATTTTAGACCTAAACTACTTAGAACGACACTGCCTTCTGTCCAATCTCAGTATAGTACATAAAATCATACACTGCAATGTCCTACCTGTCAATGACTACTTCAGCTTCCACTATAACAACACAAGAGCAAACAACAGACATAAACTCAAGGTAAACCGCACCAAAGTTGATGGCAGAAAATACGACTTCAGCACCAGAGGGGTCAATGTCTGGAATCCTCTACCTGACTCTGTGGTTTCTTCCCCAAACCCCCCCAAAAACTTTAACCTTAGACTGTCTACTATTGAACTCACCCTTTTCCTAAGAGGTCTGTAGGAGGTGTGCATAAGTGCACCAACGTGCCTACCGTCCCTGTCCTATCGATTCTTTTTATTTTTCTTATATGTACCCATTTCATGTATCCATAACTATGTTTATACTTATACCTGTTATCCAATAATCTCTTGACGAATAAATAAATAAATAAATAAATAAAGACTAGCCATACGTGACTCTCATGTATCGAACACAGTACTTCATGCCAAATCCCTTCTCTGTGTTTGAGAGGGCCTAAATTTAAACTCTAACCAGTTCCTCCCCTGCGCACATCTGTTTCAACACACACACACACACACACACACATACACATACACACCCTACCCAAAACTTTTAAAACGCGATCTGCTATTTCAGGTCTGTGGCTACAAAACGCAGCTCTTCCAAAAATTGGGAGTGGCACCAAACCCTGTGTGTGTGTGAATTTTTAAGATGACAGCTACGGGAGTGATTTAGTGCTGAGGGAGTCATGCATGTCCATGACTTTGCTTTTAAAGAGATCTGTGTGCAGATTTAATTCATGCGCAGATTTAAAGTTCAGCCAGACCTGTTTCTTTTCTCTACTTTTCTTTTCCACCTGGCCTTGCCTAGGTTTTTATGCCAAGCAATCAAAATCCAAAACGTGGTTTGCAGAGTAAGAAAAATTACCCAACTTTTAAGTTGCTGTGACACGTATATTTGTGTTAAATATCTGGCTTATTGTTCCAGAGTATATAAGTAAATGCATGCCCTCGGGAACAGCGTTCTCATGGTTTTCTGAAGTAAAGCATTGAACTGCAAAAAACAAAAAATGCTATTTAATTACAGACTGTTTTCTATCTCACTTGTTTTGTTTTGTTTTTTGGTGTGGTGGTTCATTTTTTGTGGTTGTTTATTGCATTTGACTTTAGCTATAGGCAAAAGTCAAAATCCAATCAAAAGAGAACATGAAACAGATGACATTGTTACCCAATACAAAATCAACACTGAATTTTGTAAAATTATTTGTAATTGTTATTTTTCTGGATTTAACAACACATGACTGGGTATTCTTTCAATTAGATGTTCTTTCAATTAGGTTTAGCCAAAGAGAAAGATGCATGAATTGAGCATATTCTATCCATCCATAAGTCCTTTGAACAATTAATCTTTATCTTTTTTTAAAAAAAAGCAATTTTGTCAAAATGGAGGTTATCTTAAGGCCCAGAAGATAATTATAGGCAGTTAAATATAATTGGGGTTGTGGTGGACTAGATGACCTACAAGGGTCTCTTCCAACCCTGCTATTCTGTTAAATACTAATTGATCCCAACCTTCTTGTCATTGAAATAAACCTCAACTTTTAATTGCACAGAATTCCTTTTAGGGTCTCCAACTGTAACTTCAAGTAAATATTTTCTCTGCCAAATGTATTGTACATTTTTTCAACACAAGCGAATCCTGTTGTTTTTACACAAAACTTCTCCACTGCAGCAAAAAAAGAAGTGGGACTGGCTCTAGATCCCAGCTGTATCTGAAACTGGATCCAGCAATTCCTGTCAGTCTATGAGCAAAAGGTTCGATCACCTTCTCTTCCACAATGGTATGTGGGGAAAACCTGGAGAGATGGATGTAAGAAATGCTGCCTAGGGAAGAATCAGATAAGAGGCAACTTAGCCCACAGGTATATAAAGGACAGGGAGGTGGGAAGAAGAAAGGATCTACTGTAACATCGCAGGCTATAAAAGAGGCAGTGGGCTATTTGTACTTTCAGACCTCTTAAGATCACTTTCCAATGAAGTAGAATTATGGTTATGTTTGCTCTGCTCCCTTTCCTGCCTTCTTTTACAAAGAATAAAACTAAAAATAATAAAACCAGGATGAGATCATTAAAGCTCCACACACACCTTTTCCCTGTGGTTACATTCCTAAGGGACTAATGGCAGTTGTAGAAATGTTTGCAGATGGTGTGCCAAATTTTAATCATTTACAACACACATCCGCGTTGGCTCGACTTGAACAATGAGATGATGGCAGCTTCATGCATACATGTGCATTTCCTAATGTCCGCAGTCAAATTATTTGACTCTATATACATAAAATATCAGCTAGCAGCTAATTTCTGGTGCTGGTTTTCCTTCTGGAATGATGTGCTAAGATGGATTGGGTCCCACAGTTATCTTCTAACTGACCACCATTCCCAATCGAGCTCCCAAAAGCTAACAAACATCCAAGCAATGGGAGTCACCAACACTTCCAACAGAAGATCTTGGTCTTTCTGGCTGAAGATAAGAGCAACAGGAGCCTGTAGATGAGTGTCCTCAAAAAAAGTAATCCATTCTAGGTGTTTTTTAGCTAGCCTTGGCCCTTTGTTGCTTCCAAGTGCATCAACCACTTCCATCTCGTCTCAGAAGATCAGGCTTCAATGGCTCCCACTCCACATGCATGAACCTTCTCATGAGGACTTCCGCTCACCCAATTCCATCCAAAACTAATGAGGTTTGTCCATCAGCAATTTGAAGAGCTCTAGGTGGAATTCATTGGGATTCTCCTAACCATATGTTTCTTTCTTGCCTGGGGCAATTTTCTAGAGGCCAGTCTGCTCCAAGCCATATAAAAGAGACCAGATCTGAAGGTGTCCTTCAAGAAAACATCAGATTCCTGGAAACTCCTGTTGCTCGCCAACCACTGCGGTAAGTGTCTCCCTTTTGTTCTCCAAAGGATCTGGAAACATTTTTATCAACCAAGAACCTTGTGGCAATGTTCCATCAAGCAGGGGGCTGAAAATGGTTGGGAAGAGTCAAGGTAGCAATCCTCACTGGTGTCTTCAGGGCAGTTTATGATATTTAGACAGAAAGGAATGAGGGATCAACCCAACCATTCAAGATGCCGGAGAAAGCAATCTCTTAAAGATTGGAGAATTACAGGGTACAAAGAAAGGACCGAAACAGAGTGGAGACACACAAGGGAGATGAGCCGGATTTGGTTGGAGCAGACATTCCCAGAGATGGAGAGAGGAAAGACTGAAGAAAGATGGAGAGAAGATAACCAGGTTGTAGAAAAGTAGAGTGAGGCAATCTTATTATGAAGAAATCTTCACACTCACCTTGAGGGAAATTTCTTTTAATGTTAGGTGGCTACCTTGCTGGCATGATAGGAAGTAAAAAATAATTGAAACTTCCCACCCTTCAGCCCAAAACTCACTAAAATGGAATGCATTTTAAGAACGGATGGTAGGAACTTCAGCCGTGCTTCCATAGGAGTTTCCCCAAAATATATTTAGCATACAATCTTCATACCAGAGATTTAATCAGGCCCAGCAAACCAGTTTTGCATTCCTCATTTTAATCTTTCTTTTGGTTTTCTTCCGGGAATGTTAGCGGATTGTAAAAGCCTCTCCCAGAGGCTGGAAATAATTCCTTAATCCGGGATAAAAGGTGGT
Organism: Laticauda colubrina; assembly: GCA_015471245.1. Classification (NCBI taxonomy): domain Eukaryota; kingdom Metazoa; phylum Chordata; class Lepidosauria; order Squamata; family Elapidae; genus Laticauda; species Laticauda colubrina. The sequence continues at coordinate 10,049,782 of BLBF01000081.1, forward strand.
TTGCAAACTCAGCTCTTCTCTCGTGATGTGGGGGCCCTTTGATCCAATAGGATTATTCCTGAGTCAATAAATTGTAGTCTTGTAAGTTGCTTCAGAGAAGAAGCACAACCAGAGGCACTAAATTTATCTTTATTGTAGAGTTCCATTAACAGAATTTTGCAAGAGGGAAAAGATTGCTCTGATCCTATCCTATTACTCTCTGGTAAATTAGGGAGAGTCTGTTCCAAGATATGTTCCATACTCTCCCTCTTCTATGTTTGAGATACCATTTACACACCGGTTGTCCAGTCTTCCTCTCTCCTTCCCGTCTCCCAAGGCCATTCTCACATACCGTTACAATCAACTTATGACCATATTATAAGCTGTAGTAATAATAACTATTTTTCCAGGAGCAAGTTTCATGGAATTCTAAGGGGGGGTGGTATCTGTATAGGATGAGGCTGTTAATTGAATTAGTTTTGTCTAATTTAATGAAAAGAAAGTGGGAGTGACATGAGAGCAGTCTTCCAAAAATTGAGGGGCTGCCATAAAGAAGACAAGGTCAGCTTATTTTCCAAAGCACCTGAAGGCAGGACAAGAAGCAACGGATGGAAATTAATCCAGGAGAGAAGCAACCTAGAACTAAGGAGAAAATTCCTGACAGTTAGAACAATTAATTAGTGGGACAACTTGACTCCAGGAGTTGTAAATGCTCCAACACTGGAGATTTTCAAGAAGAGATTAGCCATTTAGGGTTGAGCAGGGAGTTGGACTAGAAGACCTCCAAGGTCCCTTCCTACTATGTTATTCTGTTCAGAATAACTTTGGACTAGGCCCCGTCCTCTCTCACTGATTCTCCAACTGAAGGAACAATGGTAGAGAAAGAATCCGTCTCTTGAAGAATTGTGGTTCAAGTCCTGTGTTTTTGAAGTTATGTCACCAGGTTGCACAAAAGGGATTGCAAAAGGATTGTTGGATAGCTGACCTTTTCCCAAAAGAACTATTCTGAAATGTCTGGTTTTCCTTTTGCAGAACAAGCCATCTTCCATCCCCGATGTCTTACCAGTGCAAACAACCTTGCCTCCCTCCCCCCTGCCTGAAGGGTGCCACCGTCTGCTTGGGTCCTGGAACCACTGTCTGCATCTCCCCGACGCAAGGCCAGGGCATTGAAATCTGCGCCTCTCCCACTGGGGCCATCTGCGTGTCCCAAGGCCAAAGCTTGGGCCAGTGCGGCAAAATTTGCCACGAGTGTTGCGGACCTGTGGTAATGACTCCGGTGCAGACCCAAAGCTTTTCTCCCTGTGCCACCATCTCTGTGAGCCAGAACCAGGGGCAAAACAGCACCGTTTGCATCCCCCAACCACAGGGCTGCCAGTGTGTGACCTGCCGTGGATCTGTGGCCACCATCCAGAGCCAAGGTGGCTATGCCACTGTCTGCACTTCCCCCGTATGCATCTCCCCTGTCGCAGCACCGCTGGCCCCTGCCATGGTGTTCTGCCAGGACCCCTGTTGCAATGTCTGTGTTGCCTCCAAGGGGGCCACCAAGTGTGCCACGAAATGCGCCGCACCTGGGCCTGTGGTTTGCATGGATCCCTGCGAGGGCGTGAAGTGTGTGAAAAGTTGTGATGACACGGTCTGTGTGAAGGGGTGCCAGTCAGTCAACCAGTGCAACGTGAAGAAATGCTGAACACGTACAGACACACCCCGACTTCAATGCTGGAGTGTGGGAAGCCAACCACGTTGACACAGGTTGAATTCCTTCTTCTGTGAAATTTTGGCCCGAGTTCCTTTCTTTTGACCCCAGACAGGAGAAGGTTTTTTCGTACTCATTTTACAGCTTCTCTGCTCGCCACTTTTGCCGTATCCTGGGATTGCGATTTCTGCATCCAGGTCTTCTGAAGGACCCCCTTTGACTGTGGGGGAAGGAGGGTCCTTTTTTAATTGCTAGTGGACGAACAGACTTCTCTCCTCTTCCTATCACTTCCCTGCTCATCCGGAGCAAATAAAAGCAGATGAAAGAATCTTTCTGGTGCATTCTGAAATTCTTCAAGGCACTGGCATGTATTTCAGTGTCCAAAAGGGAAGGAAGGAAAGATGGATGGATGGATGACAATGGAAATAAAACAGACAGATAATAGCTAGATAGAGGGGAGATATAGATGATAGATTTATTTAGAGGGAGGGACAGGGCAGGGCAGGGAAGGTAAGATAAGAGGGGGGAGGGAGGGAGGGAAGTAAGAAGGAAGGATTAGAGGGGAAAGGAAGATGGGAGAGAGGAAAGAAGGTATAAAGAAAGGAAAAAAGGAAGGATTAGAGAGGAAGGGAATGGAAGGGGAGGAAGGAAAGAAGGAAGGCTTTTATAGGGCATGCTTAATTTAATGCAGGTGAGACTGGTGGTGCTACATTTGATATATAAATAAATCAAGTTTGTGAAAGACCAACCCGTTTAACATGCCTATTATGCAAATTAAGTTCATTTGAAATCCGTGTATTATGTAGATCCAGAAAATGCCTGAGTTCAGTCATCAGGTCAGCCACGTTTCCTGACGAGAAAGACAACTGATGAATATTTAAATTTCTTCCTGGGTAGATAGTTAAGAAGAAAGAAATATTTTCCAAATGCAGTTCCTGGAGGAACTTCCCTCCTTGCCAGTTTCTTTCCTCTGGCAACAGTCTGGTAGACTGTTTCGGACCATGGAAGATTTATATCGACATCCTAGCCAGATACAATTTTCACAAGAATGTACATCATTTTCGAAAAGAGTTTAAAGTTGCCCTTTGTATGATTTTGGAAAGTAAGTTTTGGCAGCAACGAATGCTACCAAATAACCTCTCCCAAGTCCTTTTCTCACCCCAGAGATGAAATTCCATCTAGGTAATAAAAAAAAATTATGGGGGTGGTTACACCTCAAAAGAGAAGCCAACTCCTGCAGAGATTTAGGAGCAGTGAGAAAACCATTAGGCATTTCCTACTGGCACCTATCGGAAGAAATAAATCAGCTCATTGTTTTATAACCCCAAATCAAGGATAAAATATGGGTGGAAACCCACATTCCACAGTTTTTCTTTTCCAACCCAAGATTAAGATGGCTTCAGGGATTGAAAAGGGATGTGTTGGATGTGTTCCCCCGTGTTGAAACGACACACATTGAAAAATGTTTAAAAGAGATTTAAAAAAAAAAAAAAACAAGACAAGAAATAAAATCTGCTTTCAATTGTAGAGTGTGCCGATTTGGTACGTATGTTGTGTGCACAATACTTATAATTCTTCTTAAGTTTACATTCATATTATATTCTAATCAACATTCTATATCATATTGTAT
>BLBF01000081.1:10063083-10087360 GCA_015471245.1 Laticauda colubrina
AAGAAAGAAAGAAAGAAAGAAAGAAAGAAAGAAAGAAAGAAAGAAAGCCAGGAAAGACCAAGATTTACTGTGCTGCAGATAATGTGACGAAAGGACTTACCTAAAGGTTTGGGAGAAGACACAGAGATGCCGAGGTAAGCCACCACCGCAACAGACTGAGGGGCCCAATGTGGCCATCCGCCTTTTTATTCGGTTTCCCAAGCAGTGTCACTTCCTGTCCCCCCCCCCAGAGTAAGTTCGTTGAGTGCGGGTGTTAATTGGCTAATTGAATTTTCAATCAGCCCCTCCCCGATTCTTCATCCATTAGCAGATGTTTATCTAATGACTTTACAACTGCTTCAGTTTGGCCCTTCACCAGGAGTAGAATATCTGCTTTTGCCACACGTGGCCTTGTGTTTTCAATCATGCCAGCAAACAAAACTTCCCTGGTGTGGTGCAGTCTATCTTAAAATATTGGCGGCGGCGTTGAAAAGCTTTCTGCACAGTGCAATCCAAACACTTGTCCCACACCAGATTTATCATCTAGATTTAGGAGATCTGGAGACGAGTTTGATGAAACGATGTTTTGTGAGAATGGATTTTCAGTTCCTTCCTTTTATAATAATAATTGTATTATTTTTTTTAATGAATAACACTAATATCACAGTTATGTATTAATCAGTATTCTACAAGCGGGTTAATATGTGTGCATGTGTTGGTCCTTTTTATTTAATGCACTTTTTTCTTTTTTCATGTTTTGATTTTATTTTTTATCTTTTACTGGATTTTTTTTTTTTTTTTGGCATTGTCAGAAGATCATAAAATCTGCAAAAATTATCTTTTTTTAAACGTCAATATCTTTCAAGCACTCAAAAGAGCCAGCTGATCTCTACAATCAGCACAGGGCTTGTCCCAAATCTACTTTAAAACCTGGTTTCTAGGTCCAAACTAGTTTCCTGGAGCTTTTGACCTTCGGAGAAACTTAAATGCTCAGATGCTGAAGTCATTTGGAGTTTGTGAGGCCTTCCTGGTGAAAAGAAATTCCAGAATGTGGCCCTGTGCCTTGTTTCAGAGAAATTATAGGTTATGCCTTGGCAACTCCAAACCCAGAACAAATTAGTATGAATTAATGCAAATATTCTCCTGTATATGCTAGAACTCTGTGTAATGAGCTCCCTCTGCTGATATAATTTGAGACTTTCTCCATTATGAAAATCACATTTTTCTCGTTGTTGTATGGTTTGAAAAACCTGCAAAGGTTTCCTTGATCTTTCTTCCTTCTTTCCTTCCCCTCTCTTCTTCCCTCCCACCCTCCTATATTCCTTCCCTCCATCCCTCCTTCCATTCCAGCTCCCTTCTTCCCTCCTTCTGTTCCTCCTTCCTTCCTTCCCCTCCCTCCCTCCTATATTCCTTCCTTCCTTCGTTCCTTCCTTCCGAACAAGTTATTTTTATGGAAATGAAAATACGGTCCACAATGAAGAAATATCTGGGTTTTGTTGAAGGATACCAGATACATTATTTTATGCAAAGAGTTTCCATATTTGGGATTGTCTAATCGCAAAATAAACTATCTTCTTCTACTCTTCTCTGCTCCTTTCATCTGAGGCCGTTCAGAGGAATCCCCAAAGGAGAATTATCTTTCAGAATTGTGGGTTTTGCAAGGATGAGGCAGGCCGTGGATTTGGATGGGCAGAACCAGGAAAAAATAAATAAATAGCATGGAGACAGGAGGCTTGGAAATTAAAAGAAGGGGTGAAATGGATCCGGGAACAGATGTTTTTAAAATGTGTCTTCTTTTCTTAGTCATTTCTCAGGCCCATCTGGCAAAATCTATCCAGCTGCTTTTCCAGGTGTTTAGCTCCGAGGGATAGATGGCCTGATGCATTGCGGGAAAATCCTTCAGGAGAATAACAAACTCACCCAACTGGTTGGTCCATCGTTGAGTGACCAGCTGCTGATGGAAATGATGTGGGCCTTCTGGAGAGGAACAAAGGTTTATGCCCAGAAGTATTTTTTATAATCTTTTCTAAGCATAGAAACTTGTTTTTAATCTGTGCCCCAAAATGCCCACTTTCTCCTATTTGATTAAACAAAATGGATGAAATGAAGCAAGGCTCTAGTCCTTGTGCTTCTTGGGAGAGGAAAACCTGTGGAAATGGGAAAGAATAGAGAGAGCACCAATTTCTTCTGATTGAGGGAACCAAATTGATGAAGCAAAGCCAAGACTCTAGTCCTTATAGACTTGATTGAAATTAGGAAGGTTTATAGAGATCCCCGCTTTCTTCTAATTCATTGAACAAAATTGATGAAGCAAAGGCTCTAGTCCTCATGGACTTGGCTGAAATTAGGAAGGTTTATAGAGATCCCCACTCTCTTCTGATCGGGGGAAACAAAATCGATGAAGCCAAGCCAAGGCTCTAGTCCTCATGCATCTCAAGGGAGAAGACTTGGTTGCAATTAGGAAGGAGGTATGCAGAGACCATCCACCTCCCTCTGATGGAACGAAATTGATAAAGCAAAGCAAGGCTCTAGTCCTCATAGACTTGGTTGAAATTAGGAAGAAGGTTTATAGAGAGCACCGCCTTCTTCTAATTGATTGAACAAAACTGATGAAACAGAGCAAGGCTCTAGACCTCGTGTTTGTCGGGAGGAGAGACTTGGGTTGAAATTAGGAAGAAGGCTTATAGAGATACAACAATATCATTTCTGGGCATGGGAAATTAGTTGTGCATCATCGTTATACATTTACAATTTTCATCTTCCAAGGTTCTAGTCCCTCTGGGCTCCAGGTGATGGCTGCATGACCCAATTCCCCATCGCTGGATTGTTTGCAACCCACTTCTTTGCCAAGACATCTTGGTTTCCAAAGAGGCCAAGGATATTTTCCCCCATTTAAATAAATTTAAAAAAATAAATAAAAAACAGTCGGCTCTGGTTACTCGCAGTAGTAATGCTGGTGTGGATTGACCTGGCAACATTTTGACCTGCCCAGCTGACACCTGAGATTATCCCGTCACTCGTCTCCTTGTTCACTGGAGTTTGGAAATGTTTCCTCTGGGGAAAACTTGGCTGCAACACTCATTTTCTGAGCCAGGAAATCTTCTTCCTATCTCTGCTCGACCAAGGAACACAAGGCATTTTTCTCCTCCGATTCATTGCGTCACCCAAGGTCAAGTTCCCAACTCTGGTGTCCTTGTGTTCCCCTAAGCCAAAGCCAATTTTAAACCACAACAAAAGCAACATGGCTCTTGCCCGCTTTCGAGGAAACCGGCTCTTTTTACGTCACACAATCCTAAAAATATGAAGTGAGAAAGGGGAAAAAATATGGTTTAAAAAAAAAAAAAAATCAGTGGATTAAAATCAGTGAAATGGCTGCTCCAACACTGGGGGTCTTTAAGAAGAGACTGGACATCCATTTGCCTGACACGGTAGAGGGTTTCCTGCTTGACCGGGGGGCTGGACTAGATGACCTCCCAGGCCCTTTCCAGCTATGTTATTCTGTTATTCAGTTTTTCTGATATTGTTTTTCCTTCCTTCCTTCCTTCCTTCCTTCCTTCTCCATCACTGAAGGCTTTTAAAGAAGAGACTGGACAGCCACTTGTCTGAGATGGTGTAGGATCTCCTGCTTGAACCAGAGGGGCTGGACTGGAAGACCTCCCAAGTCCCGTCCAACTCGCCATTCTGTTATGCTGGCTTAGAGATGCAGGTGGCTTGCTTCTCTAGTCTACAGGTAATCCTCAACTGATGATCACAATTGAGTCCAAAATTTATGTTGTGAAGCGAGACACTTAAGTGAATTTTTCCGAATGGTTTCCCCATTGCCAGAAGATCGCAAAAGGAGATCAGGTGAACCTGGGACACTGTGACCATCTTAAATATATGAGTCAAAGGCCAAGCATCTGACTTTTGATCATGTGACCATGGGAATGCTGCAGCGACCGTGTGTGAAAAGTGTGAAAAACAGTCCTTTTTTCAGTGCCGTTGTAACTTGGAGCCGTCAAGGACCATCTGTATTCTATCTCTGATTCCTATTGTTTAGGCTAGAAATTTTATTATTATTACTATTATTATTGTTGTTGTTGTTGTTGTCGTCATCATCATCATCAAAATGATATTAGCCCTAGACATCTTTGGAATGGATTTGGGACTTGGCCCAGCCTGGCTCCTCATTTTCTGAGGCTGGAGAAAGAAGAATAGAGCCTCCTGGTGTGGACGCAGTCTACCTTAGAGCACTGATTCTGCAAAGAAAAAGATGTTGGACGATTTGGCCACCTGCATGCGTCACAGGCTGATGAACAGTGATGGAAAAAAAATCACGTGCAGGTCAACGAAAACAAAAGAAGGGATAGAAGGGTGAATAAAATGTTTCTCTCTCTCTCTCTCATTAATGGGTTTTTTTAGCAGCTACGGGGAAAGAAAAATATCAAATAGGACAACTTTGAGACATAAACTGTTGTGTTTTTTTAAAAATGCTGGTTATATCAGTCTCGCCCTTGCGCAACCGGCTTGGTGAGGTGTGATGCCCCGTTAAAAACGACAAGGGTGTCGGAAGTGTCTTTTTCACCTTGGGCGGGTGGGGTGCGGAAGGCCAAGTGAGAGGTTGAGGTTGGGGGTTTGGACAAGCCAGGGGCTGGTGAGTGAAGGCGCCACGTTGGGCATAGCTGGGGGCTGAATCAGAGGGGCAGCGTGGAAGGGGGAGGTGCCTGTCACCGTGAGTAAGAGGGCTTGGTATAAAAAGGGCATAGGTTGCCAGCTGGCTCTCCAACCGAACCGTGCAATTGTTCTGCAAGGCTGGAACTTGGCGAAGAGGTGAGTGGAGCAGGAGGGCGAGATGGGTCAAGGGATGGGTGGATGGATGGATGGAAGGAGAAAAGGCGAAATCATGGACCTTTTGGAGAGATGGAAGCCCTGAGTATTGTAGGGAAGAAGAGGAGGCCATGAAGGAGAAGGGGATGAAGAAGGAAAAGGGTGAAGAAAAGGAGGTAGAAGAGGATGAAGGGAGAAAGGAAGAAGGAAATGAAGAAGGAGATGAAGGAGAAGGAGTACAAGGGGATGAAGGAGGAAAGGAAGGAGATGTAGAAGAAAAGGGGGGTAAAGGAGATGGGAGGATGATGGTGACGGAAAAAGAAAAGGTGGATGAAGGAGGAGATGAAGAAGGGAATAAAGAAGAGATGGATGAAGGAGGTAGAGAAGGAGAAGAGGTTGAAGGAGAAGGAGATGGAGAGAGGGATGAAGGAGAAAGGAAGGGGATGAAGAAGGGGATGAAGAAAGGGGGTTGGAGGCGATGAAAGAGTAGACGATGAGGGAGGAAAAAGAGAAGGGGATGGAGAAGGAGATGGAAAATGAGATGAAAAAGAAGGACTGGAGGAAGAAGCTGAGAAAATGAACTGATGCTCCTTGGATAAGGACCTGGGGAAATGGGTGGGATGTGGGACGCATAGAGGTTGTTCATAAATCTGAGGAAAGAAGGAATGGAGTAGTGGAAGAAGGACCAGGGCTGAGACAAATTTCATATTGCTTTAGAAGAAGGTAGACAGACACTGACTGCAGCTTCCTCTGTTCCAAGTTCAATCTTGGGGTTTCTTGGAGTCCATAGGAACTAGGATATTTGCTCTAGCCACTGTTCCTTCAAAAAGTACCAGCTTTGTATTCTTAGGTGCACCTGGAGAATCCTACCTAGTAGACCATCAATCAGTCTTGAGTACCAAGATGGGAAACGGCCATCTCGATTCAACCTTGTCCTCTCTCTGTTCTTTCATTCCAGCACCCTTAAAATGTGTGAAGAGATGTCTCACCTTCTGCGCAACATTTGCAGCATCATCTGCATTTTTGAGAAGTATGCCAAGGATGATGGGGACTGTGGTACCTTGAGCAAAGGAGAGCTGAAACAGCTGATCCAAACAGAGTTTGCTGACGTCATTGTGGTGAGTGCTGAGAACTTGGGCCAGAAGGAAGGAGGAGACCAAGATGGACTGTCTACAAGAACAGTAGAGAATTGGAAGCATAGAGTAGGAAGGGACAAAATCGGGGCTGTGGATTGTGTCAAGCCATGGTTAGATGCAATTGTGGGTTGTTGGCATTTGGTGCCTCCAAATATATTGGAGAACCACAACTGAGTTCTAAACCAAACCACCATGTTATGGCCTGTGGCAGCAAGTCAACCCAACCAAAGAGAAAATTTACATCCTAAAAGTTCCTTCAACTTTGAGTGTTCTCAGCTCAGATGCACAGAATCTATAAATCAGTCTTTCTACCTATTATCTGAAACTTACACAATTATTTTTTAAGAAACTTTCTCAGGTTTGCACTAGTTACAAGTGCTGTCCTCCTAAGAACTTAGTAGTTGAACACAGGAGAGTAGAAAGAGCAGCAGATTGTGGTTTGTTTCCTAGAATATCACTTTTGGACCTTTTCTATAAATTGTTTTTATTCTTCAGCCTGTTGCCTTGTTTATTTATGGAATTATGAGAGGGACTCAAAAATCCATTTGATATGCATCAGAAGTGAGTATGTGAGCGAAGGCATTTCTGGGTATCAGGGCATAATTGAGAAGAGTTGACTTGAGTTGAGTTGAGTTGAGTTTAGTGCCATTGTACCTCGTACAACGAAATTACATACCATCTTCAGTGTACATAATGACAGCAGGAGTTGAGATGAAACAAATGGATTTTCTTATAATCTTTTTGGGATTTCTTCTTTGCAGGATCCACATGATCCCAAGACAATAGAGACAGTGCTCCATCTGTTAGACACCGACTGTGACGGCAAAGTGGGTTTTGAAGAATTTACAGTCCTGGTCTTCAAGGTGGTCAAAGCCTGTTATAAGAAAGTCCAAGAATGCCAGGGTACAGTAGGTGGACCATCCAAACGAGATAACTCCAGCACTCAGCAGCGGGACACTCTATGTCAACAAGTATCCAAAGATGGACCGTCCAAGAGAGATATCACCAGTATTCAGCAGCGGGACATCCCACCTCAACAAGTGTCCAGAGATGGATCATCCCAGAGAGATATCACCAGGACACAGCAGCAGGACATCCCACCTCAACAAGTATCCAAAGATGGACCGTCCAAGAAAGATATCACCAGTATTCAGCAGCGGGACATCCCACCTCAACAAGTGTCCAGAGATGGACCATCCCAGAAAGATATCTCCAGGACACAGCAGCAAGAGATCCCACCTCAACAAATATCCAAAAATGAACCATCCCAGAGAGATACCTCCAACACACAACAGTGGGACATCCCACCTCAACAAGTGTCCAGAGATGGACCATCCCAGAGAGATATCTCCAGGACACAGCAGCAGGACATCCCACCTCAACAAGTATCCAAAGATGGACCGTCCAAGAAAGATATCACCAGTATTCAGCAGCGGGACATCCCACCTCAACAAATGTCCAGAGATGGACCATCCAAGCGAGATATCACCAGGACAAAGCAGCAGGACATCCCACCTCAACAAGTATCCAAAGATGGACCGTCCAAGAGAGATATCACCAGTATTCAGCAGCGGGACATCCCATCTCAACAAGTGTCCAGAGATGGACCATCCAAGCGGGATATCACCAGCACACAACAGCAAGACATCCCACCTCAACAAATATCCAAAGATGAACCATCCCAGAGACATTCCTCCACCACACAGCAGGGGGAAACACAAACTTCACAAGTGTCTCCTCGTCCTTGCCAGAAACTTGTGCCCCCTAAGAAAATTTTAGATGCAGAGGAACTGCCTCAGGAACAGGAGAGGAGGAGGACCAGATTGGAGACCAGTTATGATGAAAAGGAGCAGTCCCAACAGGAAGAGGCTTCTACTTGCCCAAGAACACAAACTTCAAGGATGCAATCAGTTCAGAGAACAATTGAGGACATGATAAGGGGAAATCTCACCTGCCAAACATCTTTGGCAGAAATGAGAACTGAGCAGGCTCCTTCCCAGGGGCATCCAAACGCTCTTCCCCCCAGACGCCGCTGTCTTCAGGAACCCCTCAGCCCAGACCAAGAAGCAAGTCAAGATGTTCTTCAGACTGCTCCCCAGCAATCATCCCAACAATGCCAGGTGGAAGAGCAGAGCAGCACATTTCAGGAGGAAGTGACCTCCCAAACATCAGGGCAGGACAGAAGAAGTCAACAGTCTGCTGTAGAGATGGAACAAATCTCAGCTGGGGAACCATTGCAAGAAACTTGTCAAAGGTCTTCTGGAGGAAGAAAACAGCAAGTGCAGGTTGAAGAAAGAAGATCAGCATCTGGCCACCTCCGAAATCCCAAGGTGGTCCAGATTTGTGACCAAGAATCTTGTTCTGTCACGCTCAGTCAGCATCAGAATGACCAACAGACATGTCAATCTCAAGGACTTGAGCAGCGTTCGGTTGTCCAAGAGGACCAAGAAGTTCAAGTTCCAGGGCAGGTCATAAGTAGATGTCAAGAACCTCAAATGCCAGTCTACCGACCTCATCAAGAAAAGGAAAGATATCCCACAACATTAGAATGCCAACGTAGTCCATCAGAGCAGAGAGCTGTGTCTCAAGAAGTGACTAGGCCTCAAGTAGCTGAGAGATACCCACATGGTGAGCCTGGAGAACTCACACTTCTCCAATTCTCCCAAGATTCGTCTCCCAGACGTCCATTCCAACCTTCCCAGTTCCAGCTAAAACAGAGGCCACTACAGTTCCCTCCTCCCTGGTCTACAAAGCAATAAACACTTCCTAGAAAGCCAAGAAATTCTCCACAAAACCATGGAAACAGAGATAATCCACCAAGGTCAATCCATCTCGTCCCAGGACATGTGGCAGCTTTGGAGAAGACCTTCCTGGATTTGCTCACCAACCACATCTACAAAATGTGGGTGGAGAAGCACAGCCCTGAGCCAGTTGCAGTAAATGTCAGGGGTGAGCTGCATGAAGCTTGGTAGCTACTCAAGTAGTTTAGGTTTTGCTTTGCTACTTTATGAAGAACCTGGATTCTTGCTTCAAACTTGCTTCATTTCTACATGCAAGGAATCTTTGAGAAGAATCCTGAGATTTTCATAGCCATATTCTCTCTCTCATACTCTTGACTCCCTGTAGGCACACTTAGCCGTAGTATCACAAGCAGGACTTTGTGAAGCTCAGGATGGATGGTTTATTGAATACAGCCTCCATCTCTAGCTATCTTTATATCATCAATAATATTTATCAGCAATTGTTCCATAATGTAATAAAGGATCCAGTTTTGCATTGAGTGAATGTCCCCAATGATCCAATGAATGTCAGATTTGTATAACAAAATTGTTCATGAGATGATTGTGCTTCAGTTCATACTATACATGCTCCAGATCTTCTTAGGTCAATTTTTCTCCATCTTGGCTACTTAAAGAAGGGTGGGCGTCAACTTCCACAAATCCCCAGCCATACTGGGTAACTGAGAAATTCTGGGAGTTGAAGTCCCACTCATCTTCAAGTTGTCCAGTTGAGCCCTATGGCCTTAGATGTCCACCATATTGTAGAATGAAAAGTCTGGCTCAACCAGTGATGTAGACAAACAACTGTAAAGGGACAAAAATGCATAGCTAACCTTCAGGTGGGTTCCTTGTGTATCTCAAGCAATCTAAATCATTCTTTCTAAAAAAAAAAATCTGCTTCTTTCTGTGATAAAATAAAAGAATATTTACTAGCACACCTGGCATGCTTCTTTTTTGAGACACAACGAATGCTTAAAAAGAAGTAACAATCATCCAAATGGACCCTTGTTGAGTCTGTATTGGTCTTTCAATCGCAGACTACAAGGTCAAGAGTGAGAAAGACTTCTGTTGTCCAGTAGTCTCCACATATGAAGTAGGACTCTTCCTGGCTTGGTTGACTCAAGAGACATGTCCTACTTGTGAGAATAAATTGTTAATGTCTACACCTGGGCTTAGAAGAATTCAAGCTGAAAATACTTCAATTGGGAGTTCAGGATTTGGAGGAACAATGTATCTACTCATGGACTTCTTCGGTTGTCCAAGCTGTATGGGACTTCTAGCCAGCAATATTTGGATCTTCTCTAGATTTTGTTCATAGATTAGTTGTGAGTTTGTTCTACCTAACTGAAGTCGGTAATTTTGGGTATTAAGCAAACTTTGGGGTTATTCTGCAGATCAGGGAGGAACAGATCCAAAATAGATCTTTTTGAAAGAGGAGATATGATTTTAAGGGCCTAACCCAACTCCATTACAAAACAGGGAGGTGTTAGGAGAAACCAACCAGGAAATCTTATGGAGACCTTTGGGATGGTGGAGAATTGCTCTGCTCAGAGTGTTAAAATCATTCCATCCACTGTACTTAACTTGGATTCAGTTTAATCCAGTTTACATTTTGGCTTAACAATGTTGGTTTTCTATAATTAAAATGGAATCAAATAGGTCAAAGTTCTTTACTCTCAGCAATGCTGAACAAGAATCTGCTTTGGTTTGAATCAAAACCAAAATTGAGTTGGAAGGGACCTTGGAGGTCTTCTAGTTCAGCCCCCTGCTCAAGCAGAAGACCCTAGACCACTTCAGACAAGTGACTATCCAGGCTCTTCTTGAAAACCTTCAGTGTTGGGAGCTCCCACAACTTCTGGAGACAAGTAGTTCCACTGGTTAATTGTCCTCACAGTTAGGAAGTTTCTTCTTAATGCCAGGTTGCTTCTCTCCTTGATTACTTTCCATCTGTTCTTTCTTGTCCTGCCTTCAGGTGCTTTGGAGAATAAGTTGACCCCCTCTTCCTTATAGCAGCCCCCCCCCTCCCAAATACTGGAACACTGCTATCATTTCCCATCCAATCCTTCTTTTCACTAGACTGACCAAACCCAAATCCTGCAACTGTTCTTCATATGTTTTAATCTCCAGGCCTTTAATCATCTTAATTGCTCTTCTCTGCGCTTTTGGTATGTTTGTGTGTTTGTAAGAGGAATAATTCACCAAAAAAGCGACTAGTTTTAATTCCCTAAAAGAAATCCTATGATCTCACTTAGAAGTTATGTTCTCAGTCAAAAACTACCCACATATTTTAATCTTAGCCTGCTGTGATGGAAACCCAGCTTCTGAATTATGATTAGGAGGTCCTATAAACCAGTATATGGTTTTAGTTAGAGAAACAACATCTGATGATCTTCAAGCTCCATCTTGTGGTCAGTGAATAGGCAGCAGATTATTTTATGAAAATGTATTAGGTATGAGACTTTTTTAGAGCTGTGTTTCTCAGCCATGGCAAATTTGAATGGATTTCAACTCCCAGAATTCCCCAGTCGGTGCTAGCTGAGGGATTCTGGGAGTTGACATCCACACATCTTCAAGTTGTCAATCCTTGCTTTAGAGAATGTTGTTCTCCATGCTCAGAGGATAAAGAGTAACAGAGTTGGAAGGGATCTTGGAGGTCTTCTAATCCAATCCCCTCTCAAGGAGAAGATCTTATAGCAGGGGTCTCCAACCTTGGCAACTTTAAGACTTGTGGACTTCAACTCCCAGAATTCCTCCAGCCAGCTTTGCTTTGCTTTGTTGAAGTCCACAAGTCTTAAAGTTGCCAAGGTTGGAGACCCCTGCCTTATACCATTTCAGACAAGTAGCTGTCCAGTCTCTTCTCAAAAACTTCCAGTGTTGGAGCACTAGTTCTAGAGGGAAGCTGTCCTACTAATTGATTGTCCTTGCTATTGGGAAATTTTTCCTTGGTTCTAGCTTCTCTCCTTGATGAGTTTTCATCTATTACTTCCTTCTGCCTCTAGTGCAAGTTTCCATCATTTTCTGCAAGGTGGATTGTGTCTTCACCTGTTTCTAACCCCAAAGCATCCACCCAAGAACTAAAAGTCAACCCAAAACCCAAACAACATGGACTTTGTTTAGAAGAAACTGCTCTTTATTTATCTTGTTTCATTTCCATCACCAGTAGTCCACCAAAAACCCACCAATCCACCAAGTTTACCTTAATTCCAAAGTTAGAAAAATTAAAGAAAGGGGAAGGGAAAAATAGGGGACTGTTGGTATTCAACAATCCAATGGAGTTGACGGACATTTGATCAATGGTGAACACATTCATGCAGGACACTTTTGTACATTGAATAGCAAGGAAAAACCAGGCTGGTTTCCATTAGTCCACCTTGAGAAATGCTCTTGATGGGTGACTTTAGTTTGTTCATCGTGGTTCCTTCAACATTACTCGAATGGATGGGATAGGTGGGAAAATATAGTGTTATTGAATATAATAAGGCTACAACTACAAACAAACCGGTTGGCTTCCTGATCAAAGATTCCACAAGAAGGCCAAGGAATCCAGAGCCTCTCCAGATATTGATCAAATTACTGTTCCCAGCAACTCTTGTCCTAGATAAGATGGACCAGAACTACTGGGAGTTTCTCAAGGTCTGGAGAACTATAGTTACCTCACTGCTGATTCCTCTCGCTTCAACCTTCGTTTTCTAGCCCTTCGTGGCTGGCATAAAGCTACGGGGCTCAGATCTTCTGAGTTCAGGGGCTCTGTGTCTAGAAATCTGCTGTGGGCTTCTGGGATCAAATTCTCTCCAACCAACATCAGAAGGACTTGCCATGTCTCGTCCTATATGTCTCATTCGGGCATCTCCTTCTGGAAGTCCCTCCCTTTCACCATATCTGGAGGCCCTTTCTTGAGGCCTTCTTCGGACTTCATCTCTGGTTTCAACTTCAAGTGACGTGGCACGTCTCCCATCTCTCTCCCTTTCCCAGGATTCACGTTCATAATGTTGTCTCTCCTGGTTGTCTTCTCTCTCAACTAATTCACGAGGCTGGAGCCTTCTCCTCCTTTCAGCATCTCTTTCTTGGGACCGAACTTTGTAGTTATGGGGTCTCCTCTGATCATCTCTCCTTGGTTCTTCATACCTTTGAGATCTATCATACTTGGGGGCCCTGGGTTCAGGTTCTTGGGATTGGGGTCTCCTTCTTCCGCTTTCTGTTGCACAGGTTTCCTCCCGGATGAGGTCCTGCCTTCTCCATTCTATGTCCTCTGAATGTTGGGATCTTCTGACCTCTTCTCTGCCTTCAGACTCATGAGACCAGGAAGGTCTGTCCATGTTCTCAAGCTCAGAAAAATAGGGCCTCCTTGTCTCTCGTTCTTTGTGTTCCAGATCTTCCACTTCTGGTCTTCTTGAAGCTTCACGTGGTCGTGGTCTTCTCCACTCATTTTCAACATGTATCCTTTCAGATGTTCTGACTTCTTTCTCTTCTGCCCGGATTGCTCTACGAACATCTTCTCTTGATTGAAAGACAGAGCGTCCTTGTCTCCTCCTCTCACTCTCTCTGTGGTCAGCTTCATGGGACTGTGATCTTCTCTCACCTTCTCTGAACAGTGGGAGATGCTCCTCATATTTCTCTACTGGGCTACGGTGATGAATCTGATCTCGGTGATCATCAGCCACACAGGGTTCAAAGGCACGAGAACTCCGCTCATTGTGCATTTCCAGCTCCCCCCTTCCATCTTCCACTTCTTGCTGTTCACGAGACAGCTGATCCCTTTCAACATTGTACTCTGGATTATGGTTTCCTCTATCTACTCGGGCTTGAGAACCATGTCTGAAGAGTCTTCCCTCAGTTTCCTGATGTTCAGTCTCTCGTCCCTGACGTTGTCTCCCATCTTCCCTCCTGGATATGACTATTGGAGAATACAGGTCTTCTTCATCCCTGTCCAGGAGACCCCGGGCTTCAGGTTTGTCATTGTCATTTCTTCTCACAAGTTCTCGGGACTGACGTAGAGAGTCTTCTTCCAGTGTTGATTCCTGTTGTCTCCGTTGATAGGGTTCTGGTATGTCAACATCTTCCCACTCTTTGGGCTCAAGGAGTCGTTGTTCAGGCTCTCTCTCCTGAAGCTCCCGAGATGGATGGTCTCTCCTATCACCATCTCTCAACTCACGATCATGTCCTTCAAAGTGGTGGTCTACTTCTTCTTGAAGTTCACTGGAAAGTTCCCCTTGTCTGCCTTCTTCCATGGATGGAAGGGGGGTCCTATCTGCACCTCGTCTCTCATGAACATCGTCTCTTCTTCTGGCTTCCCCCAGAAACTCCTGGCGGTTGCTTTCATCCCCACGTGGTTCCTCATCACGCACGGCTCTCCTCCTTTCTTCATTGTATGGAAAACACTCCTGAGGATGCCAGACACTATAGCAAGCGATGGCCATTTCAAAGATGAAGAAGAGGAACTCATTGAAGTCAACACAATTATCTCCATTCACGTCCAGCAGTTGGAAGGTCAGCTTGACAGTCTGAGGATCACGAGGGTTCTGGGAAAAACCAGAAATCACAAAGATTTTACTTAGAGACTGGACAAGTCTTCCCAACTTCACCCGACTTCTAACAATCCCAAACTAGCCTTCAACATTTCGGTAGAACCTCCTTACCTCTAGAACGTCACCAAACTCTTTTTGGATGAGTCTTTTCATCTGCCTTCGCTTCATGGAGGAAGTCTCACTCTTCCTGTCAGCATACTTGTGAAAGACAGCAATGATGGTGCAGATACTGTCCACGAGACCAGCCATGTTGGAGATTTTGTCTGCAGAAACAAGAGAAGAAAATTTGCACCTATATTTAAGTCCTGGGATAGGCTGACCTCCTTCTGCCCAACCCAGTCTGCATTCCCCCCTGCCTTTTTCCCCTCTCACTCTTTTCTAAGCTTCATTGCCCCAAAATATGACTCCTCGATCCTTTTAATCAACCCAGCTTTTCCTCTTTCCAGCTTGGTCCTGCTCTTTCTAAATTTCTCAGCAATCTCCCAAGTTTAATCCCCCCCCCCCCCTCCCAGCGTAGCAACATAGTTTTCAACTCACCCAGCTCAGTACATTCAATGGTTGGAAGCCTTCAGGGAACTGTTGGAGAATAGCAAGTATCCGATTCCTTTTTATATATTTCTGCTGACACCCTACTTGGATGATAGATAAATTTATGTCCAGCCCAGCCCCGTTTGCAATACCTCACCTCTTTCAAGCAGATTGTTAATCCTTGTATTTCAACTATACCCCCCATAGCTGTCTTTTTAAAAATAAACACACCAAAATAACATCAGTTTCCAGGGAACAACCGGAATTATATATTTCCTGGGTTAGATATCCTATTTAATATTACGTGGGTGGGAACCCTTACAGGTTAATGAGGTTTTTAAAAAGAGACAGGACATGGAAGGGGATAGGGTCTCCTGTTTGAGAAGGGGGCTGGACTAGAAGACCTCCAATGTCCCCCCCAATTCTATTCTGTAACAGCTGGCTCATTTAGTGACCTTTCAAAGTTATAACAGCACTGGAAAAAGCAACTGGTCTTCACGCTTACAAATTTTGTAGCATCCCCAGAGATAAAAAATGTGGATGCTTGGCAGCCAGCATGTATGTATAAGATTGCAGTGTCCACAGGTTGTGTGATCTCAGGGTTGTGAGTTACAAAGCAAAGTCAGTGTGGAAGTGTGAAAGTCAGATTCATTTCACCACTGCCATGATTTGCTGATCTATGATAAAAGTCGTACAATCAGATGCAAGTCACTTCACTGTTCTGCTCAGCGACAGAAATTCTAGCTCCAATCGGGGTCATAAGTCAAGGACAATCTCTAACTTTCAAAAACTTTGGGGACTATAACATTAAGTGCATTTTTGTTAAAATAATGACCAAGAGAAGAACAGAATAACAACCAAGTTGGAAGCATGAAATGACTTTTTCATAGATCTGAAACAAGGGTCAGATTTTGTATCCTGGACTGCTCTAACCAAAACCTGTGAAGTCTACAAGCAGCAACTCTTAGCTGTCACAACCTATTTCCATGTTCAGAAGCAGTGCAGGCCG
The DNA here is from genome assembly GCA_015471245.1 of Laticauda colubrina. Taxonomy (NCBI): domain Eukaryota; kingdom Metazoa; phylum Chordata; class Lepidosauria; order Squamata; family Elapidae; genus Laticauda; species Laticauda colubrina. Next base: position 10,078,847 of record BLBF01000081.1, read on the forward strand.
TCCTTGACTTACGACCACAATTGAGCACAACGCTTCTGTTGCGAAGTGAGACGTTTGTGAGTTTTGCCCCATTTTACAATTTTTCTTGGTCTGGTTCTTAAGGGAATCCCTGCAGTTGTTAAATGAGTCACATACTTGTTAAGCGAATCCAGCTTTCCCCGTTGACTTGGCTTGACAGAAGGTTGCCAAAGGAGAAGCACGCGACCCTGGGATGCTGCAACTGTCATAAGTGTGAGTCACTTGTCAAGCATTCCAACTGTAAATCACAGGACCATAGGGATGCTGCAACAGTCATAGGTGTGATAAATGGCCGTAACTCAATGTTTTCAGTGCCTTGTAACTTCAAATTGTCACTAGGCAAACTGTTATAAGTTGAGGACAACCTGTATGTTTCCAAATCCACCATTGCTGGAGAGAACCAGGCTGATATCTCATCTGCTTCATGTCTACCTTGTGGACATCAAGAGACTCATAGCTTCCAGAAGTGGAGATTGATGGTCAACATGAAGGAGCTTCTCTTGTTCTATTCCTAGTTATCTCTACCCAGCAAATCTCAAGTCTATGCCGTCTCTAAGTCTGCATGTTGAGTTGAAGGACCCATTCTGAAACGCATCTTAAGACCTTATGATCTTAGAGACTGTCATTTTTGATGCAAACCAGGGTTCAATTCCCCATCCTCTCCTTCTTTAGGATCCTGGCTACAACATATTTTCCTTCCCCAGGTGTTGCTGGGAGCAGTACTTACTTGAGAACCCCATTGCAACTCAGACTTGATGTCCACCTAAAACTCCTTGGTGGAACAAGTCTGCAATCTTTGACTAATTATTCCTGCTTTTCAAAAGGTGGGGGACATTTTTTAAGCAAAATTTAAGCCATGACTGAATGACAGCCCACACCCTTGGAGTAATAATGCTAATTTTAGGGCCATGGTTTCCTCTGGAATGAAGTTCTTGAGAAGGAGAGGAAGGGAGCACCTCACGTATTTATCAGTGTGAATAAACGAAGGATGCAATCCGGGGAAGGTCTATACTAAAGCATGGAAGGTCAGAGAAACGTTGCATTGGACATGCATTGAAATTCTGTTTCCCAAAAAGATCTGGGGATTTGGGAGGAATGAGTAAGGAAGGTTAACTTCCTAGCTTCTCTCAGAATGGCAGATAATGAAGAGCAACTTGTTGGAAAGGGCTTTGCTATAAAAATAGGTGGTGGTGAAGAAATGGGATTCAGCTGGAGTAACCTTTCAACCGTCTAATAGTTGGGTCCAAGTTTCATTTGTCCAACTGTCCCATGTTATTAGTTCCTCAAACACTACCATATCCAAAACATCAAAGTTGGCATATTGACATTCAAAGCAGTGGGGCTCCACATTTTTCAGGGTCCCCCAAACTCCAGTTCCCAGAAGCCATCACTGGACAAGCATGCTGAGAGTTGAGGAGAAGAATCATCTAGACAACTGTAACCATCCAGCTTCATGGACTTTGGGGGTCAACAGTTATTCTCACACACGCAACCCCAAAAACTTCCAAATCAAAAGTTCAACCAAGTGTTGGCCTCTTGAAGGCAGGTTCTCCAGACAAGATCCATCATCCATGCTTAGCCACGCCTTGAAGATTTGGGGGAAGGTCTTGAAACCTTGGGAAAGCATCAAGATGACCATACTGTGCTGGCACTGAGTCACAGCCTACTGTTTCATCGAATTATCTTCCTGAAATCACAATCAATTGTGCTCATAAAGGGCATGCTGCTGGAGAAACAACTAAAGGAAGAGAGGTTCATTTTGACTTCTTACAAGAACAAAGAAGTTGGCCCAACTGAATTCAGCAAGAAAAACGATCCGATGTTCTCTATCTTTTCATGGGCATCGTTAAACCAGCTCCCTTTCGAGCCCAAGAGTTTTATTCAAAAGCTATTGCTTGTAGCCCACCAGAGATGCTGCATTCTCCATTTTGAGAAGACACCCATCTAAATTTAACCACTAGATGAGTTAAGGTATCATTATTCAAGGTATAATTAGCCCAGCCACTAAAACAAGCGGCTACAGGACAAAAATTACTCACATCCTTTTCTGCAGGGAACGAAAAATAACAAGGAGGTGACCTCGACGGGTTGAACAAACAAGGCAGGGACCCTTAAAATAAAGTGATAAATGGTGTAGGGCAAAGACCAGAGAACTTTGAAGGAACAGAACAAAAATAATATTTCTGAAAATAGTCACAGTGTCCACCTGCCTTGCTCAAAACATTTGTGGTTGGGCAAACAAGGTTGCCAATTGGGCTGGGGGGGCTCAACATACATCTTACCTCATAACTATAATTTTTATTGCACATTTTTCCAAGAAATGTTTTATCTTCTCTTACCACTATTGCCCCACCAATAACTCATTAGGGTTGTGCCAAGCTTGAATTCAAAACTCGATCTGGTCCCAGACATTTTCTTGTTCCAAACTGTTTCCAATCCTGCTCGTTGGGTAATTCTGGGAGTTGAAGTCCAGCTACCTTAAAGTTGTTAAGGTTAAGGTTAATTTTAAAAAATTGGAAAGGGAGGGGATGATCACATAAGCTTGGGCTCCTGGAAGACATTCATACATCTCAAACTTGGTTCCATTTTGCCTTGTAGGTTTTTTTGCAAGAAAAATAAGTTGAAGCCTGGGAAGATAAATCTGTCCTTCACCAAGGCCATTTGTTTGACTCCCTCCATTTGTGACAAAAGTTTCTTGAGGTTCTCCTGCTGGGTGATGACAGAGAATTGGATCTCACCGATTCTTGGCATACAAAATCTATCATTCTGGGATATATTGTTTCCCAACCTGGAGGAAAGATGAATAGAGCTAAAAGCTGTTGATTGATAGATCTCTTTAGGATCATAATCCGTGAAATTCTGCACCAGATCAAACTATAACTCCTGAGGTTGCCACAAGACCTCATGTTCTCCTGCCAAAGCTTAAACACCTTTCCTTCTGGAAACCAACCTTCGTTTTTGAACTTTAAGACGAATGAAGAAACCTGCATGTGCTATGGCATTCATCTCTTCCAACCCTCACATTGTACAATGTCCAGACATGGGCACGTCTGAAGCTGGAAGATGTTGATGATCACCCCACAAGCTATGGAAGGCATGGTTCTTTCCTCCTTTAAAATTGCAGAAAGACAGCAAATGCTATTTTAGGCTTCCATTTTGGGGAACATGACAACGAAAAGGTGGAAATACAAGTTGCCGAGCAATTTGTTCAGAAGACACAAAGGTGGAATGAGCCAGTCTGAAGATGAATCAGATCATCCTCTGAAGAGGGTGTCACCTTGCATGATACAATTAGCCAACCTATAAAAGGGGTTCGGCTTCCTGGCGTTTCCATACTTTTGTCTCTGAGGCTGCTCACCTGATTTTGCTGAGCTGGGTGAGTTAAAAAATTGGGGGGAGGGGGGGTGGCATCAAGACAGAAGAAGACAGGGAACAGTTGAGCAGTCCCTTAGAGGTTCTTGAAAGGGGTAACAATTTCCTTTAGGGCCACCCTAGAAAAATAAAGGCCCTTCTTCATCGTCCCTTTTCTTGTCTTTGCAGAAAGGGTCTTCACAATGAGCTACTTTCTGGACAGTGTCTGTACCATCGTTGGACTCTTTCACAAGTATGCCCGATGCCAAGGTGGCAACCTTGCTCTCAACCGAAGAGAAATGAAGACACTTATCCAGAAAGAGTTTGCTGAAGTCTTGGAGGTGAGCACCAACCATGGGGAATGAGGGATTATGTTGGGCAATGCCTACCGTGGTGGATTTTCAGGACTTTTTGTTCCAAGCCATGTCCTGATTGCAGAATTCATCCATGTTCTGGCTAGATCTTGCACCATCCAAAATGAATCCTTACATGGGGTTCCTTCAATGGAGGACATCAACCCAAGCTGGAGGGTCACCTATCATAGATGGTGTGGTGGAGCGTATTCTAGGAGACAGGAGGTGGGATAGAGAACCTCTATGATCTCTTCCAGTTCCACAAGTCTAGAAACACACTGATCTATAACACAGAAATGGGGGAGAATATCAGGGGATACATCTAGGCCAAGGAAAGTCAGAATTTGGGGTTGAAGGGATAACAGAGCCCATTTCCAGCAGGAGAAGCAGTTGGGTAAGTCAATCACTCAACAATCCTATTGGGTAGGACAACTTATCTTTGGATATAATTCCACTTAAAACATTATAAATTATCATCTTAAGAGTGAAAAATGTTGAGGTGCTACTGATGGTTGGAATGACCAGTTGCTCCAATCCTCTTTCTTTTTTATTTCTCCTCACTTCTAGAATCCTTGTGACCCTCAGACGATTGAACTCACTTTCAAGCTGCTGGACGTCAATGGAGACAGTTTGGTGGACTTCAACGAGTACCTGATTTTCGTCTTCCAAATTGCCAAGGGCTGCTACAGGTACCTGAAGCCCAGAGAGTATCTCCTTCGGGATGAAAGTAGCAGAGCCCTACATGAAGGAGAAGCAGGAGGATCCAAAAGAGGCCATCAGCTTCAGGATGGGGAAAGGAGTGGAGACTATGTCCATGAGAGACAAGGTTTGGATGGGATTTCCCTACGTTCCACAGAGAAAGGAAGATGGGGGGAGCTGGTGGGACGCTACCTTCCCATTGAATCTGGAGAAGTTGACGAAGAAAATAGCAACTTTGAAGAACATGAACCCAAATTGAGGGATAGTGATAGGAGAGACCATCCATCTCGGGAGCTTCAGGAGAGAGAGCCTGAACAACAATGGCGTGAGCCCAAAGAGTGGGAAGATATTGAGATACCAGAACCCCGTCAATGGAGACAATGGGAATCAACACTGGAAGAAGACTCTCTACGTCAGTCCCGAGAACTTGTGAGAAGAAATGACAACGACAAACATGAAGTTCAGGATCCTCTGGACAGGGATGAAGAAGACCTTTATTCTCCAATAGTTCCATCCAGGAAGAAACAAGTGAGGCAACGCCGAGGCCAAGAGACTGAGGGAAGACTCTTCAGATATGGTTCTCAAGCCAGAGTAGATCGTACAGATTATGATGTTGAAATAAGTTGGCCATCTCGTGAATGGCGAGAAGTAGAAGATGGAAGGAGGGAGCTAGAAATACACAATGAGCAGAGATCTCATGCCTTTGAACACCGTGTGGCTGATGATCGCCGAGATCGGATTCGTCACCATAACCCAGTAGAAGAGTATGAGGAGCATCATCCATTGTCCACAGAAGGTGAGAGAAGATCACAGTTCCATGAAGATGACCACAGAGAGAGTGAGAGGAGGCAAGGACATTCTGTCTTTCAATCAAGAGATGTCCATAGGGCAATCCAGGCAGAAGAGGAAGAAGTCAGAAGATCTAAAAGGAGACATGACGAAGATGAGTGGAGAAGACCACGACCACGTGAAGCTTCAAGAAGATCAGATGTGCAAGATCTGGAACACAGAGAACGAGAGACGAGGAGGCCCTGTTCTTCTGAGCTTAAGAACATGGACAGACCTTCCCGGTCTCATGAGTCTGAAGGCAGAGAAGAGATCAGAAGATCCCAACATCCTGAGGACATAGTGCAGAGAAGCCAGGAGTTCAGCCGGGAGGATACCAGAGTAACGGAAGTTAGAAGGAGGAGATCCCAATCCCTTGAGCCTGTGGCCAGGGACATCAGATATGTCCGATCTCAAAGATATAAAGAACCATGGAGAGATTATCAGAGAAGACCCCATAATTATGAAGTTTGCTTTCAAGAAAGGGATGTTGCAAGAAGGCTCCAGCCTCATGAATCACCCAAGAGAGAAGACAACCAGGAGAGGCAAGGGTTTTATGAACATGAAACCTGGGACAGTGAGAGAGACGGGAGAAGACGTCAGTTACGTTACTCAGAACCCAGAGAGAGGGAGATGAGAAGGTATCAGGTGGTTGACTCAAGAGTTGATGAAAGGAAACAATCAAGAGAAGCAGTCACCAGACCAACACAACTGGATAGGTTTTCTCCATCTGATAGTCCAGGAGAGTATGACCAGACTGGACAACAGATATATGAGTCCAGGCATACACTTCAAAGAGAAGGGAGGGGGAAAAGCTATGATAGACTAAGCAATGGCCAGAGACAAATCTGGGCAATTGATATTGCTCAAAGAGAACATGAAGGACAAAGAAGAAGCAATGTTGAGGTTAGAGTTGTTGACCAGTTCCGTGGTGTTGACCACAGAGAAAGTGAACACCAGAGAACAACCTCAAAACATGATTCTGATGATGAAAACACTGATCAAAGAAAGACCCAAACTTATGAAGTTAGCTCAAGAGAAGGTGAAGACCAAAGAAGAACTTCATCCCATGACTCAGGTACAAGATACCAGAGGAGAAGCCCAAGATATGAGGTTGGCCCTAAAGATGATCAACGACCCAGGAGAATGCCATCACATGAGTCCATTGATCAGAAATGGAGGACCCACACACAAACCAACCTAGCAGAAGATGGTCAGAAGCCTTCCAACCCATATGAAGCTGATCCAAGGGATGGTGAGCAACAGAGAACAGTGCAGTCCTCTGACCCTAATTTCAGGGATACTGAAGCAACACAGTATAATATGGAGGACAGCACTCAGCCACGTGAAGCCACCTCTCTTTCCAACCAAACAGCTGACCGTGAATTTGATCTGCGGAGAGACCAAAGGACACTTGAGTCTGGTGAATCTCAACTGTCAAGGAAGCCTGGACAATCTAAGGCAGAACAAAGCCTGGCGAGTCCATACAAGCAGCACCAGGCCACAAGAGAGAGCCAACGTTTGTCTGGACCAGAAGTGAGAGGTCCCCAAAGGAGGTGGCTGCCACACCATCAAACTGAAGCCCCAGAAGAAGCTGGTGTGGACCAAGTCCAACGAAAGGTAGGTTCACCTGTAAACAAGAGAGCTATCTCCCAACCAAGTGAACGACAGATCACTGAGGGCCAGGAAAACAGGATTCAGGGGTACCATCACACACCAGTCTCCCAAGCTGAAGGTGAGTCTGAATTATCTCTGGATGGAGAGGGAGACAAAGCTCAAGAACCTGCTGCTCTCAACCAGCAGCAAGTCCACCATGGAGGAGAAGTTCCTCAACCTGTGGCGGAGGAACCCAAAGTGGAGGAAGATGATGGAAGTGGATCATGGGCCCAGGAACCTCAGCCACCTTTGGAGGACAATGATCAACAAGCCATCACGGAGAAGCCAAGCAGTTCTCTGGTGGAAAGCAAATCGTGTGTGATTTGTAATCCGCTGTATGAATATCTGTTGGCCCAGAAGAAGCAGGAGCAACCCTAGAAGTTGGGATGAAGATGTGAGCTTGAAGCTCACTCTGCTTTCATGTCTTCCTTTCTTCCTGCAGATGTTCTTTGATCCTGTTAAGTTTTGTTCTAATCAGTTAATCTCTAAATCAGCCCTTTTGGTCCAAGGCGATACCCAGCAAAGAGTATAATGTTCCCTTCCCTTTGAGATGTATCCATGGAAATGTAAAATTATGGTGAGAAAAAGGCAGGGGTCTCTGTAATCAACTGGGTTTTCCTTTCATCAGCTCTCGATCAGCCCTTTTGCTCTTCAGTGATTTTGAAATACCTTCCAAGCTTCATGGAAGGTTACAAGATGAGGAAAGCAAACCCCAAATTCTACCTGGAGTGATCAAGAAGCAAATCTAGATAGATATAGATAGACACTCCCTCGGTGTCCTTAGACAACTTTCTTCAACTATCAATAAATCCCTTCTGATTGAATGCATCAATTCTTCCTCGTCTCTCCGTTTCTTTCGTCTGTGGTATTTCCTTACTTACTTATTAATTTTTTTTTAAAAACTGGGAGTGATTCCTCTGTTGGCCACAAGGTGGAAGGACAGAGTGCAGAAAAATCAGCCAGGTTTCAAGAGGGTTAAATATTTGGGGAATATTTGCTGGTTCAAGAGCCAATGAGAGCTTCTTTTGAAAAGAAAAAAAAAAAGAAGTTCATGTTCAAGTCACAACTTGCAAAGGGGAACATTGCAACAGAACCGCAAAAACGAAACCGGGGAGGTTGTGTCTTTCATATACCGCTGCAATTGTGTTGACTAGGGTGTTGCCACAGGCTCTGTTTAACCCCACACACACACACCTTTCTTTTCTGTTGCTAGGGAACACTTAATCAGAATCTTTGCTCAATCCTTTTCATTAGCACTCAAACTTGCAATTCTTTTTTTTTTTTTTTAAATCTCTGCTGGACTTTTTATAGTTTACAAGAGGGCAGAGAGGTAAGTCAGCTTATCTTCTGAAAATTCTTCTGAAAAATAACCCTCTCTTTTTTTAAAAAAAAAAAAGTTATGTATTTATTTATTAAATATATTGATTGCCCATCTTTCTGCCAGGTGACTCTGGACAGTTCTCAATGTTAAATAGATGAACTTTTGTAAAACATATATACAATAGGAATTAAAATAATAAGAAAAAGATTTTAAAAGATTTTCTTTCTCTTTTTCTTTCTCTTTCTCTTTCTTTCTTTCTTTCTTTCTTTCTTTCTTTCTTTCTTTCTTTCT
>BLBF01000081.1:10087370-10111863 GCA_015471245.1 Laticauda colubrina
TCTTTCTTTCTTTCTTTCTTTCTTTCTTTCTTTCTTTCTTTCTTTCTATCTATCTTCTTTCTTTCTCTCCTGCAAAGAGGTGGGCAGAAAATACTGACTTTCATTCATAAAATCCCAACTACACATTAGTGACACTCATATCCAGTTCTGATGAAAGCAGAGTGGAAAACATTCAGAATTCAGCCCTGAGTACAGAGGTCTCTTTTTAGAAATGCCAAAGCTCTAGTCCTCATAGTTATGGGGAAAGCCTCCAGGTGTGTTCTAGAAGAGAAGAAGCTGTGATAGCTGGCATGTGGCAAAGTTGGCGCTCTTCCCTTGGCACAAGACAATGGAAAAAAATGTCTCCAACTTTTTTTTTTCATTCTTCTTGGCGTTTACTCAGAGGAGTAGGGGGATGACTCACCCCTCTGTGGCCCTTAGCACAAAGGGAAATTAAAGCCTTGCAGAAAACTGGTTTCCTGTTATTTTTTCCAGCACTGTATAGATTAGGAATTTGGGAAAGAAATTTGATTGTAAGCCCAGTTTGGGTTTGCATTCCGGTTCAGTCCGAAAACCAAATTCTGAAAACACCCAAGTCTGTTTCTGCCCACCTGTGTAAAAAAAAAATAATCCACATTTTTGCATCCACCTTCCTTTGCAAACAGGAAGCCCCCCACCCATCATTGTGGGAAATTTTATTTTTTCCTTCACCCTGGCATTTTTCTGCTTTGCTTTGAAGCATCGCAAAACGTCGGCCCACGTTTGGAAAGTTGCAAATGCGGCCCTGCAAAGTATGTTTTGGTTTTCCTCCAAGGAGGAAACTTGTAAAAAGTGGGGGAATTAAAAGCAGACAAGGTGAATTTTTTCCCCCTCCGTGTATCTTAAAAAGATTTGGCTTCCAGATTTTTGGAGACATTCAAAATCGGGGGAAACTTCCAAGCATCCAGATTGCTTCCTTTGGATAACGACGCAAATCCAAAATGTAGGAAAAGAAGTTTTTCTTGCACACTTCAGTCGTGCAAGCAGGAAACTTAGATTGAAGGCTTGGGCTGAATGCAGATCACTACCAGTTGAGTTTCGGCCTGCAACACAAAGGTTGGTTTTGTTTTTTTTCCACTTGAACCAGCTGGGAAGTCTTCAAAGCTGAAATATAGCTGATTCCAAGCCGCTGGGAAAATTCAGCCAGTTGGTTTCCCGCCTATTTGTTGGTGATTTCTGCAAAATTTAGAGAGTGGCCTGAGTGGGTTAACCAGGGAGAGAGAAAAAGCCAACTTCCCTTGAAGCACATTCCTGAATGAATAAAATAAGGTGGGGCATGTGGGTTTTTTTCTTTTTGTTCGCCTGAGTGTGTGTGTGTTCAGCCAAAATTGCTCAACAGGCGGGGAAGAGACAGACGTTGGCTCAAACGGGGAGGAGCCAAACCCTCCCTTCACCACTCTGGTCTCCGACCAGCTCACCAGCAGCAGCCAACTTTCCTCTCTGCCCAGCCAACCGACCGCAGCGATGGTAAGTAAGCACACCCTGGCCTTGTAGGATGCCTCTGAAGCGTGCCAAGACAGAAATAGGGAGGGGTTTCTTTCTCTGTTTGCAACTGGGGGGGGGAGGGAAGGAAGCCCACCCCCCCAACAAACAGAGCCAGGAAAAATTGGCTGGAGGAGAAGGGAAAAAATGACATTGTGGGAAGAAGGAGAAATGAGCAGCAGCTGGAATGACCCAAAAGTTCACCGAATCCAACTTCTTTCTCCTGGCGTCCTTTGGACAGTTCCAGACTTTTCAGCCTGGGTGGGGGTTCCGGTTCCCTTGCTCCACAGACCCCTAAGTGGGTGGGGATGATGGGGAGTCATCCACCTCCCTTCTCTCTCTCTCTCTCTCTCTCTCTCTCTCTCTCCCTCCCTTTCTCTTCATTTCTTTTTTCACTTCACTCTTTCTCTCTCCTTTCTCTCCACCTTGTCTTTTTCTCTCTCTCCGCTTTCTCTCTCTTTCTTCTCTTGTCTCTTTCTCTTTTCTCTTTCTCCTTTTTCTCTCTCTCTTCACCTTCAGTCTTTTTCCCTCTCTTTGCTCTCTCCTCTTTCTTCACTCTTCTTTCACTCCTCTCTCCTTTTCTCTCCCTTTCTCTTCATTTTCTCTTCACTTTCTCTCTCTTCTCTCCACTTTCAGTCATTTTTTTCTCTGCCTCTCCTCTCTTTTCACTCTTCTGTTTCTTTCTCTCTCTCTCTCTCTCTCATTTTAAATCATGGTGGGCGTCTGTGCCACTGAGGATGTGAGTTTTTCACCAGCATGTATGTATGAATGAATGCATGTATATGTATATATATATTCTCCCCCAAGGATAGAAAAATCAGTTTTGCCTTTCCTGCAAGGTCAGAAGAGCGGAGCATAGCAGGCGGTCAAGTCTTTGCCACTTTGGGTTGTGGTTTTCCATTTTGTTTCAGTGGGAAAGGGTGTGGCTGCACTGGAGAACATGCTTCCTCAAATCCCAGAATGGCTCAGGGTTCCTCCTGCAAAAATCTCGCGGGAAGAGGAGTTCAACAGGGGAAGATTTAGACAGAGGGCTAACCGGTTGAACTTCCATCTGCCGCACGAGGGTTCGAGGCCTATAGGCACCGCCAAGGAAAAAAAGCAACTCTTCAGTTTAAAATGCGGCACAGGCAGGAATTAGAGAGGTGGAGTCTCACAGCTTAACTGCCTTCCCGTAAGATCCGGTGGGCATGGGGAGGTTCTGCCCAGAGACCCATTAGAGACCCCACTCCAGGTGTCTAAAAGTATGTGAAAGTTTGCAAAGTACGGATTGGAAAAAAAATCACCATTCCTGCGCTTTTGGGGAGTGGTTTGATGGGTAACTATCAGCCATAAGAAAAGAATCTCAAAATAATCTTCTTGGCTGATTTTTTTGCAAAGTCAGCTCATACTGGTGCAGAACTAAGGACTAGGCAAGAAGAGTTATACCAAGATATCCCAAATCTTGAGTTACATGTTTTTGTAGGTAAATATATTGATGAACTACTCTGGACATTATTCATTAGTTGTTGTTTTTTAAAAAAAGAAAACATATTCGGTGTGTTCCCACCCAATGCTGATTTTGACCAGGTTAAAACCTGGATGGGGGCCAGTCTACCATCTGCTAATCTAACTTGAATTTGTTGCACCTTTGTCTGTGTGTGTGTGTGTGTGTGTGTGTGCATACCGATGGGCTAACAGAATAACAGAGTTGGAAAGGATCTTGGAGGTCTTCTAGTCCAACCCTCTGCTCAAGCAGGAGGCCCTATTTCATTTCAGATGAATGATGGCTCAGTCTCTTCTTAACAATCTCCAGTGATGGAGCATCTACATAGTCAGAGTGTAACACCAAACATCTTGTATGAATCCACAAAGGCAGTTCATTCAGTAACCAGGAAGTGTTGTGTGAATACAACTAAGCGGTTACTGGGGAGGGGAAGGAAGATTGGAGAAGAATGTAAGTTTGTTCTGCAGCTTTTCCTTCCCAGGGGTTTTATGTTGCAAGGGCAGGGCCAAACTGATGAGTACCTCTCCTCCAAAGTTGCCAAGTTGTATGTCTGTGTGCGCACATTGCCAAATATATCTTTTTTAAAAAGCAGAGCTCTCTCCCTCTCTTTCTCTCTCTCCACCCCCTCCAAGAATTGATATCTTTCCTGTTGGAGTTTTGTCATTACAAGAAAAAAATCAACTTCCAGCCATGGCCGCTTGGGGGAAAACAAGCAAGTTTTGATCTGCAAATGAAAGAACAGCCTCTGGGCATGGGCAGAAGGCCCTCGTTGAATTGGCTGCTGGGATATTAATGGGAGTGCCTCTCCCCTCCTGGACCTATCCCGAATTTCCGGGGGGGGGGGGGGCAATTTATTTGAAAGATCCTCTTAAAACTTAAAAGCAACTCCAGCAGGGGGTAGGCAAACATAATTGGCTCTGAAATTAATCCATGTTCTAGCCCGGCATTTCTCAACTTGGCCACTGGAACAGGGGTGGACATCAACCCCCAGAATTCCCCAGACAGACTGAAGAATTCTGGGAGTTGAAGTCCACCCCTCTTGCAAAGGCCAAGGTTGCAAAATACTGTTCTTGGCTCACAAAATGCAGCTAATGGGTATCGAGGTATGAACAGAACACCTCTGAGATGGAAGCACAAGGGCAGTGGAGCTCCCTTAGATCAGCACAGTTTATCTTCCACAGAGCTTGGGTGGGTATGAGCTGCTTCACGATAAATCCAAGTTCGTCGATAGCATATAAAGATGATACAGACACTCGACTGATCCAATTATTAAGAATTCCTGTTTTCTGTCGATAATCTTACCTTGCAGACTTTTCTTTTTAAAAAAAAACATCCGTATCTTCTCATGAGCGTGTTTTTTCCAGACCCTGATTTTTTTTCTTTCCATATATATCTGGAATAAATGAAGATACGGCGATGATACAGTTAGGAAGTCAGAATAGCAGAATTAAAAGGGACCTTGGAGGTCTTCTAGCTTGAGACCCAACAGTTTCACTCCCTCGCTGCTTCTTAAAGGGTCTGGTTATCCCTCGTTTCTCAGCCAAATGGGGGACAATGGGAACTAGAGTCTCCTCAGAGCGAGCAAGCAAGCTATTTCACCGCCTCTTGCCAAATAATTCATAGCATCTCCATAAAAATGAGAAAGTTGTTTCCTAAGGGGTGGTGGAAGGTTTTGCTGATGTTATCTTTTTGAAAAGTGAAAAAGTTACATTAAACATAGCACCTATTCTCCATCTGTTCTTTAAATTTGCAAACTGCACGGCTGAGAATTAGCTGTTTGCTAGCAATTCGTGTCTTCGATAGTTAGTTGGAGCAGCCAAAACTTCTGGAGGCAAATTATTCCACTGGTTAATTAGTCGATCTCATTTGGCGGCAACCCCTTGCCTCAAATTCAAATGTTTTCCTGTTCTCTCCTCCCTTCGGGTTCCTGTTGGAAACGAGAAGCTTCTTTTCGTGAATTGCACATTGTTGCAATACTCCGAAGCAAAACGGGCCCATTTAAAAAGGCAACGTTTTCCCTTCTGCAGTCATCCAGGTACCCCGTGGGTCCCACCGAAACCGAGCGCTGCATCGAGTCGCTGCTGGCCATCTTCCAGCGCTACGCTGGGAAGGAAGGAGACAGCAAGACTCTCTCCAAGAAGGAATTCAGAGTATTCATGGACACAGAGCTGGCCTCTTTCACCAAGGTGTGATTTACGGTTTATGTATCTCTTCCATATACCTGGGAAACCTGCTTGGTGGGGTATGGGCTCCCCCGGTGGTGGGATGTAGAATTGCAAACTAGGAAAGACACCGATGCCTAGTTCGAGTTTCAACTGTTATTGGAACAAGGCGAAGGATGGCTCAATGCTGAGATAACAGAATAACAGCTGGAAGGAGCCTCGAAGGTCTTCTAGTCTAACCCTCTGCCAGGCAGGAAAACTTGACACCGTTTCAGACAAATGGTTGTCCAATCTCTTCTTAAAAACTTCCAGGGTTGGAGCATTCACAACTTCTGGAGGCAAGCAGTTCCACTGGTTAATTATTTTCACTGTTAAGAAATTTCTCCTTCGTTCCTGGTTGCTTCTCTCCTTGATTAGTTTCCATCCGTTGTTTCTCTTCTTGCCTTTTGGTGCTTTGGAGAATAATCTGACCCCCTCCTCTTTGTGGCAGCCCCTCAAATACTGGAAGCCTGCTATCATGTCACCCCTAATTCTTCTTTTCTCCAAACCCAAATCCTGCGGTCGTTCTTCATGTGTTTTAGTCTCCAGGCCTTTAATCCTCCTAGTTGCTCTTCTCTGCACTTTTTTCCAAAGTCTCAACCTCTTTTTTGTAATGTGGGGACCAAAACTATTCGCAGTATTATTGCAGGTGTTACTAAGATCTTATGAGATTTTTGTCCACCTAGCCCTCAAGAAATTCATTTGGGAGGTTCAAAAAGGCTCTCATGTGACTTTTTTAAAAAAATCCTTTGCAGAACCAGAAAAGTTCAAGCGTCATTGACTGTATAATGAAAAAGCTGGACATCAACTCCGACGGGGAGCTGGACTTTTCTGAGTTCTTGAACCTCATCGGAGGCCTGGCAGTGGCCGTCCATGAGATGGCATCCGCGCCCGTCAGTGGAGCCCCTAAAAGACTGTGAAGACATCCGGGCAATTTCAAACCTTTGTTATCCAAAGCATTCCAAAATCGGGGATGTGCAACATCCTTTATTCTTTGTTGTTTTTTTCCTTGTTCAATTTTGAATAAAATTGAGAATTAAAAGCAGATTTCTTGTTTACTGTGTACGAAGGAACAGAGAGCTGTGTCTCTCATATGAGGGTCATCTATTTGCAGGATAGGGACAGTTAGCCTTGGTTGAAAAGGAATCATTTGGGACATCTGAACCCCGGCTCTAAGATGCTTTGAGTTTTAAAAATAAAGATGCTAGTCCTCTGTGTTTGGGGAAGGAGCAGGGCAACACATCAGCTAGGACAAGGTGTGAACAGGTGCTGAGGCCTTTAAGATGTCTAACTGGAGTGGATTTTGCTTGATTTACTGTTTCCCCAAAAATACAGCCTATCCTGAAAATAAGTCCTAGCTTGATTTTTTACACATGCATCCAATATAAGCCCTATCCCCAAAATAAGCCCTAATTAAGATCCCGCCCACTGCAGAATTCACAGGTAAAAATTAAGATAGGGTGGGGATGGGGGGTGTAGAGCTGCCCAACTGCATACTTTTGGACAGTTGTAGCCAGGCCCCAACACCGGCCCATTTCTTCTGCAGCCAGCAAGACTGGCAAGGCTTTCCTGAAGGCCTCTATGGCTGATAACAAAGGTCTGGATCGATCCTATCCACTGCAGAGGCCTTCAGGAAAGCCTTGCTGGCCACAGAAGAAGAAGTTCCTGAAGAAGTTCCGACAGCGAAAAGGAGACCAGGGACGACACACGCAAGGGAGGCTAGTCAGTGCATGACATCCCCCGAAAATAAGACCTGGTGCCTTTTTTGGGTGGTTAAAAAAAAAATAGAAGACGGTCTTATTTTTGGGAAAACATGGTATTTATTATCTATTTATAAATCTTACCTTTGTACAATTTGCCTCAAAGTAACCGTATTGATTTATTTTACTCCGTCTGATGGGACACTTCGCAAGATGTAAATTTCTCTGCTGGTTTGGTTGACGCTAAAGAAGAACCAGACATGTTTTCCAGTAGTAAATCCGGGGATGGGCTGCTGGGGGTTCGCAGGGGTTTGGGAGAGCCCTTAGCTAAGATTCTGCACAGTTCAGAGAACCCCCAAATCCCACTCCCGACTGGCCCTCCCGGGAGTCCCCACGTGGCCCGTTTTAGATGCAGGTTAAGTGCAGGGCACGTGTGGAGGCTCAGGGCGGGCGAAGCTTGGGAAGGCCGGAAATGGGCCCATTTCCGGCCTCCGAAGGGCCTCCGGAACCCGAGAAGGCCCTTTTCGCCCTCCCGGAGGCTCAAGGAAAGCCTCCAGAGTCCGGGGAGGCCAAAAGCACCCGCCCACTGTGGTGCAGGAGGCCGACTAGGCCACACCCACCATGGCCACGCCCACCCAGCAACCGGGCAGAGAATCCATTGCTAAAAATTTTGAAGCCCACCTCAGAGTCAATCTTTTCTAAATACCGTACAGGTAGTCCTCGACTTACAACAGTTCGCTTAGTGACCATTCAAAGTTACAACGGCACTGAAAAAAGTGACTTAGGAACGTTTTTCACACAACTGTTGCAGCATTCCCAGGATCAGGTGATCAAAATTCAGATGCTTGGCAACAGACTCACATTTACGACAGTCACAGTGTCCCGCGATCCCCATTTGTGACATCCCAACAAGCCCACGGGAAAACCAGGTTCACTTAACAACCGTGTTCCTCACTTAGCAACTGCAGTGATTCACTTAACAGCGGGGGCAAATTCACAAATTTCACTCTTTTTTTTTTTTCCATCTGTGCAAAACCTGTGTTAAAAAAATTAAAAAAATTAAAAAAAAAAATTAAAAAAAATCTTCCAAAATGGGCCGTACCAAGTTGAATCACGAGAGGGCAGTACACATATATGAAATATGTATAATTTATGTCCTCCAAAAGTGCATTTTGAACTTGGGCAAAACACACCCTGATACACAACTGGATTTCCAGCATTCTCTGTACAAAGAATTCCACTTCAGCTCTTTGTCGCCAGCAGTGAATCATGGCCGTGTAACCGAGAGTTTGCCATTTACAAAAATCAGGTGCTTTGTAGTTCCCCCTCTTCCTCTTCCTTCCCCCCTCACCCTGCCCTTTCTTCTCCTCTACCTCCACCTCCTCTTCCTCTCCCTTTTCCTCCCCCTTCCTCTTCCTCCTCCCAGTCTGCACCAACCTGCCACAGGTTGAAATCAAATTAAACCTATTTAAAACTGTATCTCTCAACCTGGGCCACTTGAAGATGGGCAGACTTCAACTCCCGGCTGGGGAATCCTGGGAGTTGAAGTCTGCCCATCTTCGAGTCGCTGAGGTTGAGAAACTCTGGTCTAGGACTCATCTGTGTTTATACAACCCGCCCAACTAGGTGGAGAAAGTGTTGAATGTTTTGCTCAGGGTGGGAACTCTGCTCCTGATTGTAACCCATTGTGATAATCAGTCAGTGTGTGACATTCCTGAGTTTTGATTACAATTTTTCATTTTTATTTTACTTTTTGGCTTGCTTCCTTTTCCGACCCCGCATTCATGCTGGAAAGAAATATTCAACTCTTTTCCCACTGCCTCTTCCTGTCTCCTGCATTTTTTTCCTCATCCTTCTGGGAGCAAAGGGCATTCAGATGTGCTTCGCCCAGGTTCACAGTTTGCACAGTGGTACAGTCCTCTCAGGAAAAAAAGGGCTATACCAGGTGAGACTGTACCTAATTTAGGTTCATGGATTGACAGGTGCAGGGAGTTTATTCGAGATCCACCCAGGAAAAGAAAATCCACAAATATTTGCCTTCCAAGACAACATAGTTTGAAGGCCCCTGTCACCGATGCAAAATCTCCATTGCACAACTCAATCTTGGCACATCGCACAAATTAGTCACGCTGTTTGCATCATGCTTCTCTCTGAATGACACAACCACCTTGGATTACACACACACACACACACACATAAAAAAAAAACAACAATCTTGAGATGGGTTTCTACCTTAGTTTTCCCTTTCCTCCTCCCTCCTCTTGTGGTCTTCCTCTACTATTGTGTCCCAAATATTGTCACCTGCTCCGGCAATCATATTTGACCATAAATGCTTTCATAAAGTAACAGATAGTTGGTGGCACACAGCGCAAACTTTTTTTTTTTTTTTTTTTTTGGGGGGGGGGGGGGAGACATGGAAATTGGGAAATCAGCAGATTTTTTTTTTCCCTCTGGCCGAAAGAATCAAAGAATCGCGAGAAACAATGCCTGTTAAAAAATAACCTCTGGGCTTCATCGGAGAGTTTCTGAGGAAGCAGAAAAGAAAACAGCAAAGATAACAGGCCTGCGATGGAAAAATGTGGATGTTTGCAAACTGAGCCTGGCAAAGGCGTGGCAGCCCAGGACAGCTAGCCTGGAACAAACCTCGGCGTATTTCTGGAAGAATTAAATGATTCATTAATCAGTGATGAATTGAGATTATTTTATGTTTTGTTTGTTTATGTTTGTTTTTTAAAAAACCAATAAAATTTAAAAAAAATAATGAATCGAGATTGAAATGTGGAAATGGCCAGATCTCCATGTTTTTCTTCCAGCAAAATTTAGCCAATCTACACATTCCCCTGTCCTGGGTTAGCAAATTAATTCTAAACCCAAAGCTTGTTTTGAGTTGAAATCTGGAGCTATTCGGAGATTGGTAGATACAGCATCCAGAGAACACACAATAAAATACACCCTCACACACACACACCCCAAAAAAACCGCACAGAGTTTATTTAGTGACCGTTTGAAGCTGCAACGGCATTCAAAAAAGTTGACTTCTGAATGTTTTTCACACTTATGACCACTGCTGCATTCCCACAGCCACGTGGCCAAAATCTGGATGCTTGGCAACTGACTTGTATTTATGATGGTCGCAGCATCCTGGGGGTGTGTATGTGTGTGACATGATTCCCTTTTGCGACCTCTGACATGGCAAGTCAGTAGGGGAAGCCAGGTTCACTTAACAACCATGTGAGCCACTTAAAGACTGCAGTGACTCACTCCACAAGAGTGGCAAGTCAGGTGGTAAAATGGGGCAAAACCTCACTTAACAACTGTCTCGCTCAGCAGCCGAAATGTCAGCTTCAAATGTGGCCATTAAAAGTTGAGGATGCCCTTGTATAGACAATGCCAATAAAATACTGTAAAAATACAAGCACCCAGCAAATGCAGGTAAATAAATCATTTTTTTTAATCAATCTTACTGTAGTTGTGCCAGCTTTGGAAGCCATATTGAGACCAGATGCTCCCATGCTGCTACATTTGAGCCTGGGAAAGTGGGAGGGGGGAAGACCTTGGAGTGTATGTAGTTAGACATAACATTCTTTTTCTAATTCAAGGTCATGGTTGTGTTGCACATAAGTGAGGGGAAGTCTTAGGTTGGGACGGATGGTGACTGGGCCATGTGATGTGAAGATGAGTGCAGGGGATGGATTTGTAGTTTTTACTTATTGAAAGGAAGCCCGGAAGTTTCAGATTCCCCAGTTGTTCCAGTTACTATCCAAATAAAAAGGAACTTTTGAGAAGATGTTTGTCTTGGAGTTATTGGGCGGAATGGAGGTTTGCTGGAACCTCCTTGATTACAAGCATAGGAAGTTTGCAAGGCAAAAAATCTCAATATTATCCATTTTTCAAGTGCCACTCCGTTCCTGAAAAGTTTTGTGAACTTTTTCACTGTGACAGCCAGATCTCTTGAAAAGCCAGCCTAACAAGCCCAAGCAAGTTTTTCCTTTTTCCCCCCCTCCTCTTTTGTTCTCCTAAGGTGATATTACCAGATACTCCTCAACTTAACAACCACCATTTGAGACCAACAAGTCTGTTCCTAAGTGAGACATGTCTTCAATGAAGTTTGCCCCTTTGTGACCTTCCTTGCCAAAGTTAAGAGAATCACCACCCCGTTAAGTTAGTCCCACAGTTGCTAAGTGAATCGGAGAGATTTTATTTTATGATCGAATTTATTTGACTCCAGTCACCCACAAGTTCTGAAGGAAAGCTGTTGTGCGTTTTTTTTTTTCTACTGAGATGGCATATTTTCCTTACCCTGCAAAAATACATCCTCCCTCCCTTAAATGTCTGAACGTGTGTGTGTGTGTGTGTGTGTGTGTGCGTGCAAGCAACAATAGGGAGGAAGCCGCCAAGAACAACACGTGAGTTTGCATGTAGCGGATGGAATTCAGGAATGTGGAGGAGGAAAAACAGGTGGGCAGGGCAGGAAAAGTTAGGGAAAAACACTCAAAGTATGCAGAATAATTGGACCTCTTGATGGGGTAGAGAAGACATGTTTGACCAACTCCTCTTTTTTCCTTTTATGTCATTTCCCTTAATTTTATTTTTATAGATAGATGTTAGATGATAGATTGATAGATAGACTGATAGACAGATAGATTAGATAGATAGATAGATAGATAGATAGATAGATAGATAGATAGATAGATAGATAGATAGATAGATAGATAAACAGACAGACAGACAGACATTTGGATCTTCAAATAAGATCTACATTAGGATATTTTTACAAGATGTACATTCATTTAAAAATTTAAATCATAAATTAGTTTTAATCATTTGTCACGTAAGACTCGGCAGCCCAAGCCCAAGCCCCTTGGGCCAGGAAAGAGCGTCCACTTGAAAGGTCCGACGCCCAGCCAGACGCGGCTCTGGCGCATCTCCAAGACATCGGTTCCTGCCGCGCGTCTGCAGATGGGAGTCCGGCTTCTCCGCCCCCGGCCCGGCCCAGCCTAGCCCAGCCCAGCGAGAGTTGCAGAGGCGGTGGCCGGCCAGCCTCACTTCTGCCTCTGCCAGCCGTCGCTCCAGGCTGTTCTTTCCCCGGGTGAGTCTCTCTCGCTCTTTCTCTCTCCGCCGGCCGTAACGGGGCGCGCGTAAAAGCGGGGCGCACGGCTGTACCCGGAGAGCCCCCTAAAAAAGAATGGGCTGCCCCCCCCCTCTGGATCCTGAAACTGCAGGGTGGGTGGTACTGGTGTGTGTGTGGGGGGGGGGGTGTTTTCACCCACCCACCCCCGGTGGGGAGGAGAGGGAAGGGGCCTGGAGACAGAAAGGGGGGTCCCTGCTATTTCTGCGCCTGTTTGCAGGGACTTTGGGCTGGTTTTGGGGGAGAAGTGGGGAGCTGGGCTGGGGCTCGGAAAAACCGCATTTTTGGCTCAGGGTGTGGTCCCCCCGGGGGCGGCGGCGGGGGGGGGGGGGCACTGCGTACGTGTGTGCCCGGCTGTCCTGATGAAAACACCGCCCGGGGTGGGGAAGGAGTCCGCTTTGTGCCCAACGCTGCCAACAGATTTGGGGTGGTCTCTCTCCATTTTTTGGAGAGGCGGGATGGGGGGGGGGGGGGATGAGTGCCACCCTGTACTGGGCAAGCCGGAATGCTCTCCCCCTCCCCCGCCCCGCTCTGCCCGCCATGCATCGGCAACAGCCGGAGGCGAAATTCTGCAGAAAAATTCTGTTTCTACTAGCAGGGCGTTAAAATTTGGGCATCGTCTCTTAAAAAGTTATTATTTATTTTTTTTTTAAGTTTTTCCCCCTCTTCGGGAAGGGTTAGGTGGGGGAGCTCTCTCCCTGAGCTGCAAAGGAGGAGGCGTGCAGTAGACAAGGTGCTGGTCCTCAGTGTTCCTAAAGGGAACACAGGCGCCCGAGTTTTTCACCGGTGAGCCCCCTGCCCTCTTTGGAGGCTCCCTTTATGGATTTCAAAAGTGTGAATTTCTCCTCTGCATTGGGACCACTCTCTGCCCCCCCAAAAGATTTATTTATTTTTTTTAAAGTTGCAAAGGACACAGATCCCCTTGCCTTTTTTTGGAGGGGAGGGATGGTCAGATTTGGGTGTGGCGAGATGGGGGGAGCTGAACAACTCTTGGTTTTTCTTCCAAGACTTCTTCTTCCTGGCTGCAATAATTTTAAGCTTGTGGGTTTTGGCTTCCCCAATTTTCAAGATTCTTTTAGCGAGGTTTCTGGGGTGGTTTTTTTTGGGAAGTGAAAGGATGCCAGAGTGTGGGGAGGGGCGAGGGAGGAGAGGCTGGTTTTGAAGTCCCTGCTATGATTTGATGGAAGGAAGGAGAAGGGATCAGCCAGAAGTGGCTGGTAAAACTGCCCAGTGGAAAGCTTTTTTTCGGGCAGGGGGGAGATGGGGGGGGACGACAGGAAATAGCAGCCAATCCAGATTCATGGGCAAAACCAGAGAGAATGTGTGAACGGCAGGGTGTTTCTATCTTCTGACTTTCTCTGACCTACATAAGATGGCTTAGGGCCAGATCCGTCAGCTGAGAGGCTCCCTCCATCTGGGATCACCCAGCCTTGTCTCCACATCTCCCCATTTTACAATGCGGTTGGGTGGGGCTTGGAAGAGAGAGAGAGAGAGAGAGAGAGAGAGAGAGGAAGGGAAAGAAGGAAAAAAGGAAGAAAGAAAGATCACATTTTCTTTGGCAAGGATGTTTCTTCCCCCTCCTACTCCATCTGGGGGGCTGGGAGACCTCAAGCCAGCTGTCTGAGCCAGCCTACAATTTTGGAGACTGGGGGGGGGGGGGTTTGGTTTGTTAAAAGGTAGACTGCTTCTGTGCGTGGAGGTTTCCTCTGGAGTTGCCACACCTTGCTAAATCCAGCTTTCCTCAGGGGTTGCTAGCAGGTAGACTGCCTCTCTGCCTGGAGGTTCCATTTGGAGTGGCCAAACCCTGCCAGATCCGGCCTCCAGTTTTTTTCTTGGGGATTCTTAAGAGGTAGACTGCCTCTGTGAATGGAGGTTCCACTTTGGCAGGCCACGCCCTGCTAGAACAAGATGCTATTTTCCCCAGTTTGCTGGTGGGAAAGCCACAAATGGGGCATCAGCCAACATTGCAGTTGCCTTCCCCCCGTTTGGGGGCTTTAAGGTAGACTGTGCCTATTTGTGGGGGCACCACTGAATGCTCCGACTTTGACAGAGGCAATCCGGGAATTTTCTTTCCCACCCAAATTTTCTTTGGGAAGCCATTTAAGTTCATGGATTATACGGCAACGTCTAGTGGCCATAAGTTCCCCAACCAGGTGAAAAATCCCACCATATTGGCTTCATATTGTTTGGGATCCATGAAATGTTCCCCTCACCCTAGACACAAGTAGAAAACAGAAAAATAAATTCCATTTATACAATACCCCGCCTTCTGCAGCCATGCCAAAAAAATTGCTGGTTTTAAGTTTTGAAAGTTTCCTAGAATTCACCTCAAGCAGGGGTTTGACTGAATGATCTCTAAGGTCTTTTTCAAAGGCTGATTTGGGGAGTGTGGGAATCAACCTGGGGCAGAAGTCAGAAGGGCAGCAAACCTAACCAACTGGTCTTTGAAAATGGGACAGTCCCTTAAAAACCAACAAGGCTCAATTGGTGCCAAATAAAAGAGAATATTTAGCTAAACATTATGCATGCTTGCTTGGAGTGCATTTTCCAACAGGAAAATGTCCAAAGCTAAGAATGCTTATTCAGCAAGGGAGGGATCTTGGTGTCTTATCTCTGACAAATAATCTTGGAATCTTTTAGGATCAATCATAGCCAACTCAAACCAAAGATAACAATCTCTAGTGGTTTGAGACAATTCAAAAATGGAAAAAAAAACTGGGCTTACTAGCCCACCCCATCCCTTTCCAGATCTACTTAATTCCCTCAATGTTTGCTGACTGCCTCTATTCAGCCAACCGCTCACGGGCCAGCAAAATGATTAAGCTGCATTGGTTAAGCGAGCCCCCAGCTTCAGCAGTAGTCTACCTTCCCAGTGTCTGAGAAACCTCAAGAGAGGGAAGGATGCTTTCTCTCCATCCAGCTTGTGAGCTTCCCAGGGGGAACTGACTCAGCTTCCTGAACCCTGGCATGTTATTTTTGCAAAAATAGGGCAAACATGTAGTTTGTAAATAAACATAAATAGGAATCTTGGCTTGCAAATCTATCTATCTAACCATATTTCCTTCTTTCTCTCTGTCTCTATTGTTTTTCTTCCTTCTTTCTCCATTTTTTTTTCTCTTTCCTTCCTTTCCTTTCCTCCTCCCTCTCTTTCTTTCTCTCTTTTTCTATTTCTGCTTATCTTCCTCTCACTGTTTTACTCTATTTCTGTGTGTGTTTCTGTCTCTCTTTCTCTGTCTGTCTCTCTGCACCATGCAGGGACCTTTGCAAGATGTCCTTGGAAAAGCTTGAAGGCCTTCTTGCTATTTAGAAACCTCTCCAGCACTTGGCTAGAATTCATGTCTGGCAAGGCAGACTTTTGAATTTCTGGATAGGAAATAGCCACACCCAGCCCTCCAAAGCTTAGAAAACCCATTACTCCTGGCCAAAAGAGACTTCATTACAATCCCATAGGGTGGATGTTTATGAAGGAGGTGGAGAAACCATTCTCTTGCCCAACAAATGTAAACAATGAGCCAAGCCTCTTTGCCTTCTCTCTTGTTTCTTTTGCAAAGTTTCAAGACATAATTTTAATTCCTGGATGAGAAGGTGGGTGGGGTGGCAGGCAGGAGCAAAGGGTGCACTGAATTTTCAAGAGCTTTTTAAAAATGTGTCCAATCACACTTGGCCAAAGAAAGTATTCTTAATACAAACCCTGCCTAGGCCAAACAAGATGCGATGCTAACTTAGGCGACTTTCAAAACACACTTCTGAGTTAGAGAGAAAGCCTACCTTTTTAAGAGCACTCTACCGGCAACCTGAGACAGGAGAGAGTGATCTGCTGTGCTTCGGGAAAAGGGCATAGATGTATTTGCTAGGATATGAAAAGAGGGGAGAAAAAAATCTCAATTTTAATAAGCAGGAGAGTCTGGCTGTTAGGTTTCTTAGACAGAACATGCATGTATCCTCCCCCAAATTTAAATATCTACCAATATGTAGCTTATTTAAATATCTACCAATATGTGGCTTATTTAAATATCTACCAATATGTGGCTTATTTAAATATCTACCAATATGTGGCTTATTTAAATATTTATCAATATCTAGCTTATTTAAATAGCTACCAATATCTAGCTTATTTAAATGTCTATGAATATCTAGCTTATTTCTTTTTCAGAGAAAATGTTGTTTTTTTCTGAGTCAAGAATTGCATTCCATGCTTTAACACGGGCTTCCTTTAATCAAAAGATCTTTAGCCAGAAAGATTTCCTAAAACAGAAAAAGAATGGTCCCGAAGTGTGTTTAAGAGGAGAGATTTAAAAGAACCAAGTGACTAGTCCCTAAGAGAGCAAGTTTTGGAGTTTTAGGGCATCTTCAGCAGGGAGAAATGTACCCACGGGAAACTTAAAAAAAAAAGGCCAACAGATTTCTTCTGCTTTTTATATCTCGGTGGTGAAATAGTTGCTTTGTGAGCTGTATATTATTCTTATTTTTCCCCCCTTCGGCTCGAAAGGCTTGAGTTCATTCAATGGAACTGCAGCTCCTAGGACCGAAAAATACAAGGAGTGTGAGGGACACACCCAGGAAAATACTGCTGGGATTGCAGCAAAGGCGGGATGGCAGGCATAATGCCCAAATTACTAATGCTTTGCTTACTCATTGCAACGACGCGGAGGAGGGAGGGCTTCTCCCTCTGCACCCTTTCAAAGCCAGCTCCCAGGAACGCCTCTCTGGAAGGAACAAACCAGGAGTAAATCAGCCGTTAAGCACTGTTGCTTCCCCTTTGATGTCAGGGCATCAGGCTGCAAAACAAAATAAATAAATTGGGTTTTTTTTTAAAAAAATAAAAAAATCTCAGAGTGATTTGGCAGCTTCCTGAAGCAAAAGGCTGGAGAAAGTTAGCAGGAGGGAGGGAGGGAGGGTTGGTCGAAGGAGAAAAAAATGTATTATTTGGATTGCAAAAAGGCAGTTCTTGCAAAGAGAGAAACTGGGCGCCACTATTCAGTTTGGAGATGATCTGGTTCTGCAAGGAGGTTTGTTTCCGAGTGCAGGAGTAAACTGGCCCCGTTTGCTGCCTCGGGATAGCAAAAGTCTTGGGCGAAAAGCTTTCCCTGATGGGATTGAAGCCAGCAGGCTTTTTAGGTTTGACGCCCCCCCCCCCCAAAAAAAAAAAAAAAAGCTCTCCAGTACAACCCTGCATGGCTGTGGCTTTGCAAATATGAGGGGCAGAGTGTAACAACTTGCTTGAAGAACAGTGTGTCAAATCAGGCGATACAGTACAAAGCATCCAGAATAGGAAGCTTATGCAAGCTTTCAAAATAATCAACATTTCTAAGAAATATTCCACCCAGAGACAGAGGTCTCCTGGGGGGAGGGGGGGGAGAGGGAGAACCCACCACAAGGGGTTCCAAAGCATCCGGTGTTTGCAAATAAAAATAAAGCCATATTGCAATGAAATTCACCTCTCGCCAAAGTGCCCAGTTTAATTTCACCTTGCTGTGAGAGGTAGAATTATTATTTTTTTCCCGAAATTGCCCACATTCAATTTTGAATTGGCCTCATTGACCCAAGGCAGAGATCTCTGGGTCCTTTCTTTCTTTCTTTCTTTTTATCTTTCCTTCCTTTTCTTTCCTTCCATTTTTCTTCCTCCTTTCCTTATTTCCTTCCTTCCTTTTTCCCTTTCCCTTTTTTCTTCCTTCCTTTCTCCTTTCCTTTCTTGTCCTCTTTCCTTCCTCCTATCCTTTCCTTTCCATTCCTTTCCTTCCTTATTTCTTTTTATTTTCCTTCCTCTTTTCTTTTCTTTTTTTTCTTTTCTCTTCCCCCCTTCCTTTCTAAAATCTCCTTTTCCCATTCTATTTTCCCCCCAGGGTCAGGTGCAAACGCCCCAAATTCCACCCTGCGACAGTGGCAGGCAAGTTGGGGGGGGGGGGGAGTTCCACCGGCCTTTCCCTTAAACCAGAAAGGCGGGTCCTAAATTCTTAGGTGCATTTCTTACAAGCGGTGAGTCACTGCAAGAGAGATCCCTTTAGGTAATCTTCAACCCAGTCTTCTTGTACTCCGCTCATTCCTTTCTGCATGGCTAAGCGGAGGAGAGACGTGTATCTGCAATTAGTCATCCGGTTGTGGGGTGGGTGGGTGTTTGTGCCAGCTACAGCAGATGGACTTTATCAAATGGGGCAGGGTCAGAAGGAGACTTGTGCGGCGTAAAAGGAGGACTTTCTCCTGTCTGGAAGGGCCTGGCCAGCTTGGAAATGGGTGGATTCCCTTCAGAACGGGAGCTGGAAGGGACCTCAGAGGCCATCCAGTCCAACCCCCTGCTCCAGCAGGAGATTCTGAACCATTTCTGACAGTTCTACCCAGCCTCTCCTTGAAATCTTCCAGGGATTGATTCAAACGGGCTTAGGGGATGCGAAGGAGGGTTTCATTTTGCTTTTGTTTTACAAAATGGCAAAAAATTGTGACCTGAGTTTGTTCAGACAGTTCGGGCGATAACTCCAAGCTTCGGCAGTTGAAATATATGAATTACTTTTTATGATGTGGTCCTATCGGTTCCATGCTGGTTGATAATTTTTGATTCCAGATAAAGATTTGAGAGAAGGATCCATAATGAATCCCTTTTTTTCCCGTTATATCGGAAGCCTGCTGGGAAGGGCACAAATGGGATCACGCAACCTCGGGATGCTACAACTGTTTGCAAATACAGGCCGGTTGCCAAATTTCTATCACTTGACCCATGGGGATGGTGCAATGGTTGTACCGGTTGTAAGTCATTTTTTCCCGTTGCCGTTGCAACTTCCAAACCCCAAATGGTTGTAAGTTGAGGACTATCGTTCTAAAATTCCCAACAGGGTTTGGGTTGTTGCTGGGCAAGGTTCTCCAGCCCTGCTGGGATTTGAAGAGTGGGGGAAATAACTCACCAACTTACTTTCTTGCCCTTTTTCTTTCTTGCCTTTCTTCTTTCTTTCTTTTTTCTTCTTCTTACCCTTTCTTTTTTGCCTCTTTTTTTCTCTCTCTCTTTCCATTTTTTTCTTTCTGTCTTTCTTGCCTCTCTTCTTTTTTTCTTTTCCTCTCTTTTCTTTCTTGCCTTTCTTTCTTTCCTTCCTTCCTTAGACTTGGTCTGCCTCCTTGAGATCCCTGTCAAGATGCCCTCCCAGCTGGAGCACGCCATGGAGACTGTCATGTTCACCTTCCATAAATTTGCCGGCGACAAGAACTACCTAACCAAGGAGGACCTCCGGGTGCTGATGGAAAAAGAGGTCCCAGGGTATATGGAGGTGAGCAAAGAGAAGGGATGGGGTGGTGTCCTCCATGGTCTTGTCTCTGGGGAAGAGTTGCCTCTGTGAAATGAACACCCCCTTTCTCCTCCTCCTGTTTTTCCTCCATCATAACCATCTCCTTGTTGTCTTCTCCACTGTCATGAAAATCTCTTCGTCCTCCTTCTCATCATCTTCTCCATCATAATCATCTCATCTTCTCATCATTTCCCGTATCATGATGAATTTTTCATCTTCCTTCTCATTGTGTTTTCCATCCTGATCATCTCATCTTGTCCTTCTCATCATCTCCATCTCCTTCGTGGTCATCTCAACATCTCCTCCTCTACCGTCTCCATCATGAACCCCACGTTTTCCTTCTCATCATCCTCTATCGTGATCATCTCTTCTTCTCCACCATGACCATCTCAACTTCATCTTCTCTCTCTCCATCATAACCATCCAATCCTCTTTCTCTATCATGATCATCTCCTCCTCCTCCATCTCATCTCCTTCTCATGATCATCTCAACCTCATCTTCATCATAATCCCATCTTTTCTCCATCACCTCATCCTCCATCCTCGCATTTCCTTCTGAATCATGACCATCTCTTCAATCTCGTCTTCATTATAATCTCATCTTCCATCTCCTTATCTCCTTCGTCATGACCATCTCAACCTCTTCATCTTCTCCTCCTCCTCCTTCCCCATAACCATATAACCATCTCCTTCTCCTCCATCACTATCATCTTCCTATCCTCTGTCTTCCTCATCTCCTCCTTCTCCGTCGTGACCATCTCCTCTTCTCCTTCTGCCCTTTTTTTCAAACCCACCTCTAGAACCAGAAGGACGCCATGGCCATTGACCGGATCATGAAGAACCTGGAGGAATGCCGGGATGGCAAAATCAGCTTTGAAGGCTATCTGTCCCTCTTTGCCGGGTTGACTAACGGCTGCAATGAGTATTACATCAAGAAAATGAAGCCAACGGGGAAGAAGTTCTGAACCGGGCAGACCCAGCTGGCTCTTTCCCAAGCACTGACGGCGCGTTTTGGCCCAGGGAGAGCTTCAACGGTGCCTGCTGCACCGTCGCCCGCCTGCTTCCCCGTCCAAAGCCAGTCCATTCTGCTTCAAAACAGCACATGTTGTCCCAGGCCTAACCACCCGAGCTGACAACGTACAGGAGAAACTAATCCTTAAATCAAATTGTGAAAAACACACAAAGGCCACCTTGTTTTCACCAGGAAATATGCTTCAGTTTGCCCTTATGCTGTGTACTAGGTCCAAAAATAAATCTCTTTTTTTGTATTGACCTGTCTATTATCATTATTGTTGTTGTTGTTGTTGTTGTTGTTACTATCACCTAGAATAAAACTCCAGTAACAGTACAGGTTGCTCTAGTTAGTTTATTTTATTGATTAGCCCTTGGGCAGAGTTCCAGATGACAAATTATTACTAAAATCTGATAAAAACAATTTAAAATGAAATTGGAATGAAATACAATTTAAAATGAAATTGGAATAAAATACAGCTTAAAATGAATGGAATAATTTAATAAATACAATAATTTAATATGTAAATATGATAAAATGTAGTCCTCAATTTATGATGGCCATTTAGCAGCCATTCAAAGTTGCAGCAGATACTCCCCAACAAGTATTTAGGACCCAGGTCCAAAACCCCCACGCCGTCATAACTTTTGGCCATAACGGGCAGGCTCCATTGTGGTCTTTAAGTCGAGGAATAGCTGTAAAAGTTTGCAAAATCTTTCCAGAAAGACATCTGGCCAGGCTCCACAAAGATTTTTAACAATGCCTGGCATCAAACCCCGATTGTGTGTCTCATCCTAGGTAGTTTCAAACACAGAGGAGCAAATCAATGGTATGAGAAGGAAACGGAGGCACCCTTACTCTGAAAAAATAATTTTAAGGTTCCTGAATCCAATCGGAACCATTTTGATTGTGAGAAGGATTCCTTTTTAATGGGGCAGTAGAAAAACTTTTCAAGTAAATGGAGTTTATTTTTCATTGGGTTAAATAAATAGCCTAGGAAACAAACCCAACGCTCTGTTTTCATCTCCAGTATTTGACGTAGTAGACAAATGGTTTGGACTGCTCAACCAGTCCAAACCAGTCTGAAGTACATGCTCACATAAACAGCTGTTACACTGATTGAATCGCACTACTAGTGGTAGAATATTATTAGCGGATCTTCGACTATTTTCCTTCCTGTTACGGTTTGAGGGCAGGATTTTCCCTTATTTTAACTGATTAACTGCCCAGCTCTGTAGCAACCCCGGGAGGCTTTAAAAATGAAAATATTTGCAGGAAGCCAAAGGAGAGAGTTTGCCCAAAATGAAACCCAGAATTTTCTAGTCTCAGGAGAGGGTAAAGAGTCTGGAGCAACATGGAAACCACTTGTGATTTTCATAAGTCTAGGCAGGCTTTTGAAAGAGGGGAGGACAGATTTTCTGGCTGTGGGTTGGAGATGATTCATTGCTCTGCATGTTTCCTGCCCTTGGGGTTTAGGCCAAAAATACTTAAGGTTGCCAAGACGATAGAGAGAAATGGGACATGGCAAAACCAGTCATTCTTACTTGCTGGGCTTTGCAAACATTTCCAGATGGGGAAAAAAGACTTTGAAAGACAACTGACAAATAACTGAGGGACTTTTTTCATTTTGCTTTTTATTCCTTGCAATCCAAAAACACGCTTCCAATTTGAACGGGAATGGAAATGTTTTCCCATCCTTCCGTCACATCACAAAACTGCGGTATTTACTGCCTGCTGTTTTGTGCCCAAAGGGCAAAAAAAATATTCCTGATAGAGTTGGTTGTGTGGTTTCAGGATACTTTGGAACACAATATCCCTTAAAAAAGTTATTTCAGTAGAAAATAACATTTGTTGGTTCAGGGGAGGGAAATGAATAGGGTGAAACCAAATGAGTGACAGCGCATTTGTTGCATTTATTACTTTCTGAAAAGGGGAGCTTTGCTCCATTTAAACCAATGTTTCAGCAATTTTTTAAGATGGGCAGACTTCAACTCCCAGAATTCCCTGGCTGGCATGCCCAGTAGAGATGTAAAGTTGTAAAGGAGACTTCCTCCTGTTGGGAAGTGTTTCTATCATTAGATGTTTTTCCTGTCCATTTTTGCGACTTTTTAAAAATCCTTCCACGTAGAAAACCAGCATGTTAGGAATTGGGCCGAGGCAGCTCCCTGAGAGGCTTGCTTTTCAGTTGCAGGGCCCAAGCTGTAAAAAGGAGAGTTGCCTCAGTTCCAAGAGGTTTCTGTCACCAGCCCTGCACACCAGCCAGGTGATTTTCCTGTCCATTTTTTGAGATTGTTTTTCAAAAATCCTTGCAGGAAGAAAACCAGCAGGTCAGGAATTGGCCGAAGGCAGCTCCCTGAGAGGCTTGCTTTCCAACTGCAGGACCCAAGCTGTAAAGGAGACTGCCATTTATTAGAAATGGTGTAGGTAGGGTCTCCTGCTTGGGCGGGAGGTTGGACTAGATGACCTACAAGGTCCCTTCCAACTCTGTTAATCAAATATGTTGAAATAGCTCTGTTCCGGGGGTTTCTGTCACCGGCCCAGGTGTTCTTCCTGTCCATTTTTGCGACTGTTTTTGAAAAATCCTTGCAGGTAGAAAACCAGCAGGTCAGGAATTGGACGGAAGCAGCTCCCTGCAAGGCTTGTTTTCCAGCTGCGGGGCCCTCTCCATTTTCCTGAGGCTGCAACCCAAGCAGAGCCGATGTTCTTGGCCCAAGATGAGCTTCGCATTAATTTTTTCCTTTGCATGATACATCGGAGACAGTTCCAGGCAGGCATTAGGCCATGATTTAATGCCAGTTCTTCTCTGCCAGGAGCCTCTCTCTCGTCATGTCTTTTGTCCGCCCCGTCGCAAAGTCAGGTCCTCTTGGATGCCAAAGGCTGCGGCTTCCTGCCCTTTTGCAGAAGGAAAGATGCTGCAGGCTGCTTGAAAAAAAAAGCGGGGTGGTTTCCTTGGGGGACTCTGCACATGCTCAGGGATGCCTTTCCCTTGGGAAAAGGGGATTTGTGCCCCTTGCACAAAAGCACTCAAGCACCAGAAAGGTCTTAAATGAGGGTTTGGGGCCTCTGAGCATGTGCAAAGGGCTACAGCCAGCGCAAGAAGCACGTTTTTCTGGGCTCTGCCAAGAGTGTCAATCGCAACCTGGGCTTTACCCAGGTTGCGATTGACACTCCCGTGGGCCAATCAGAGAAGACGATTGGATACGTCAACGCCCGCATGAGTCAGGAATGTTTGATTTTGCAAGGCTGGGGTGGGGCTCGTCACAAAACGCTAGATTGACGGACGGCTTATCCAATGGGCAATGCTTGGAGAAGGCACAAGGTAAACTATGATTGGAGCATCAGAGTGACCGCTCTTGGGCCGGACTGGCACTTCTAAGGGCCAATCCAAGAGAGGCTCATTAGACCTGAGAAAGTGGATCGGTGCCTGGTTGGATACTTCGCCTTGATTGACTGACCCTCAGTCAAAGAACGCCTGGGTGGGATCGAACGATTAAACTGCTTCAAAAATGACAAAAGGAACAAAGGAGACCCCGTTACCTTCTCCGGCATGAGGCGGGGAGACATTTCCTTCCCTCAAGGAGCCTCGGCGCGCGAGGTGAAAAGAGCGAGGAGCGCACAGAAGTACGACCGCATCCCCCCCCCCCACCCACCCAAGCGGGAGCGCCTCCCGCCCGAAGGCGAAGAGCGTGACGCGCATGCGTCGGAGATAGCCTCAGCCCCCTCGCGTGACGTCAGGAGAAACGCCTCGCGTTCTTTTTACCATCGGGAGACGAGGGTGAAGCAGGTGGGTAGGAGGCAAGGAGGGTCGGAGGTCAGGGGTCACGCGGGGGAAGGGGTCAAAGGGCAAGGGGTCATGTGTGGTATATATATGTGTGTGTGTGTAACATACATATATGTGTGTATAATACATAATTTACATATATATGTATGTGTGATACAAATATAGATATGGAATGTGTAATGACATGTATATAATTATATATAGTTAAGTATAATGATGGAATATATGAGTGTGTGTGCGTGTGTACATATATGTCCTATTGTTTCTTTTTTAATTGTATCCATTTCATCTATTCATAACCATGCTTATACCTGCTATTGACAAATAAGTAAAATAAAATAAAAAATAAATTTTATATGTATGTATGTCTCTATGTATGGTATTCAGCTTTGTTTGGGTATTTTCCCAGGTCATCAAAGT
>BLBF01000081.1:10126574-10144709 GCA_015471245.1 Laticauda colubrina
GAAGAAGACACCCTTTTCAAGAGCTCAGCAGGTCAGAAGATTCAGGATGCATGGTATTCTGAGGAGCATCAACCAGACGGTCAAAGGATTGGCCACCAAGATACCTCGTCTGGCAACAACGAAAGGGCTCTTGGCTCAGCATCCTCGTGTGCTCTTCAGAAGGACCTCCACAGTGAGTATTGGGGAGGGCTTAACAGGAAGGGGAGGACACCCCCCTCCAAATAAACCTCTTCATCCCTGGTTTTGGAGGACCGTCTAAAAGGTTCTGAGATCCTAAGGAGATCCTGGAGGATATAGAGAAGGTTGAGGCTCCTGCATTCTTAGAGGGCATTCCAAGCCTAAGAGACCTGATGTGGCGGACAGAGATGATTGGATATCTGCAGATAAGCCACCCATGTGCCCTGAAGTGTCTTGTAGGCATGAGTGAGAGCCCTCAACACAGATATCCTGTCTTCCTTGTTTCCTAGCAAGAGCCCCACCAACTTCTCAGGGACTTTGGTGTCCCCAACCCAAGTTGGAGCCAAGAGATGATGGACCAGTTCAAAAAATTCACAAAGATGTCCGAAGATGGATCTTGGCAACGCATGCCGAGTTATAACAACAGCGTGGACAGCATGCCTGGTCAGTCTTTCTATCCCACTCCAAGCATTTCCTCCCAGAGTGGCCTTCCTTCGGCGAATGTCCGCTTGGTAGAAAGATGGCAAGTTCTCCATCTTCAGGCCTGCCCAAATAATCGTTCTTCCAGATCCTTCCCTCTGCAATGTTGCTCAACCTCGTGAAGATGGGTGGCCTTCCAACTCCCCCAGATTCTCCCCACCAGCTGGACTTCTGGGAGTTAAATGCCACCCATCTTTAAGTTGGCCAGCTTGAGCAACTCTACCTTAGATGTCTGTCAGGTTGTAGGATGAAAGATCTGGCTCTCAACCACATCACAAGTTACAAGATCTCCCCATCTTTGGAAGGAAAGTGTGGCAGTCTGGGGTTGTGTTCCTCGACTCGGCAACTTGGCGATGGGATTTCCAACCCCCAGAAACCTTAACTCAGGTTATGGGTGTGTAAGACCCTGGTTGGGGTCAGACAATGTCGGTGCAATTAATTAAGGCCAACAGACTCACCTCTGAAGTGGAAGCAAATTCCAGAATCCAACTTCCCGTTTAATGCGGGGACAATTTTGCACCAACTTTTTCCCCATAGCCTGGTTCCAAAATTAACTCCCAGTTGCCACCCTTGTGACCTGCCCCAAACAAATCTATTTCCCAACCCCCCAAAAATTATTCTAGATCTGGATCATTTTTCCTCCTCTGGGGGGGAGGGGGGGGCAGTATTTCTTAGCTCTGTTTTGTTTTAGCCCAAACTGTAAATCTAATAAAATAGGGAATTTCCTTTTTCCAATTTGTAATGTCTTTGTTTTCTTCCTCACTTTTTTTTCTCCTCTGCCTCCATTCGTAGTTCTCAGCAAATTGGGGTTCAACCCGAGAAAGCATCCAGATGCCTGCTTGTTCGTCCGAAACGTGGCTGCCGAAGGCCGCGGGTTCGAGTTTGCCATGTTTTACAACGGCTCGGAGAGACGGATGGCAGTTCTTCTCCAAACTGGGTCGTATTTGGAAGGGATGATTGGGTGAGCTTGGATAGGTTGATGGAACCTGCGTCTCCCCCTCCGGTTGGACATTCTTCCTGTCTGTTTTCTAACATCTAACAGATTAACAGAGTTGGAAGGGACCTTGGAGGTCTTCTAGTCCAGCCCCCTGTCCAGACAGGAAACCTCAGGCCATTTCAGACAAATGGCAGTCCAGTCTCTACTTTAAAAACTGCAGGATCGGAGGAAAGAGGGAAGGAAGGAAGGAAAAGGGGTGGGAATTAGTAGGGAAGAAAGGAAGGAAGGAAAGAAGGAAAAGGGATGGGAATTGGAAGGAAGGAAGGAAATGGGATGGGAATTAGAAGGGAAGGAGGGAAGGAAGGAAGGAAAGAAGGAGGGAAGGATGGAGGGAAGGAAAGGGGATGGGAATTAGAAGGGAAGGAAGGAAGGAAGGAAGAAAGGATAACAGAATAACAGAGTTGGGAGGGACCTTGGAGGTCTTCTAGTCCAACCCCCTTATCAGGCAGGAAACCCTAGACCATTTCAGACAAATGTCTGTCCAATCTCCTCTTAAAAGCCTCCAGGGATGGAGCACCCACAAAGTCTGGTGGCAAGCTGTTCCATCGGTTAATTGTCCTCAATTGTCAGGAAATTCTTCCTTAGCTCCACGTTGCTTCTGTCCTTGATCTGTTTCCATCTGTTGCTTCTCATCCTGCCTTCTGGTGCTTTGGAGAATAGCTTGACTGCCTCTTCTTTGGGGCAGCCCCTCAGATATCAGAACACTGCTATCCTGTCACCCCTTGGTCCTTCTTTTCATCAAACTAGACATCCCCAGGTCCCGCAACCGTTCTTCGTATGTTTTCGCCTCCAGTCCCCTAATGGTTGCTCTTCTCCGCACTCTTTTCCTTCCCCCTTCCGCCTCTTCCGATGTCGACTCCTGATTTGATCCAGATTCGTGCACGGGGGGGCCGTGGCCGCCATCCTGGATCACACCTTTGCGAGTTGCGGCATCTGTGCCTTGGGGATCGTGGTGACCGCCAACCTTTCCGTGAACTACAAGAGGTGAGCAGGGATTGGCGTCTCTTTGCGCATCCAATTGAGGTGATCCTTGGCTTACGACCACAATTACGAGCCCCAAATTTTTCCGTGGCTGAGATGTCGGCGCGATCAATTTTGCCCCATTTTAGGATCCCTTCCAAGTCTGCCATTCTATTAGGCTGTGATGACCCAAAAGAGTGTGGCACAAAGGCAACACAGTTGGATAAGCAAGAAGTGTCCTTTTAATACCTCCAAATTTGCCCCCAATGTCCAGGTTACCTTTGGCTGGAGAAAAAAAATCTCCCAAGAACGGCCTTTAAAAGGAGAAAATTCAGTCCAAAACCAAAATACATACAGACTGTAACTAAAAATCCACACAAACCATGAGGCAGTAATTAACATGACAGGGCAGGAGAAGGAATTGCAGACTTGAAAGGCCAGCAAAACACACAGTTGGGAAGATGCCAGGAACCCAGATAAGCCTCTACGATACCAGATAAATTCACGATTTGCTCCCAACAACTTGCTGTGTGTAGCTTCCCTTTTTAAACACTGTGCTTCAAGCTGCAGCTAATGAAGGGAATCAGGGCCCTTTCCTCCCCCATAAGCCACGCAGCCCACATTGCTCCCTTCTCTGTTCTTCCCTGCGTGTCCTAGAACGAAGAGGGGGTGGGCCTGGATCTTCCTCTGAACTCTCTCGGTCATAAGTATGAAAATGGCCCTGAGTCATGTCGTAGCTTTGAATGGCCACTAAATGAACTGCCTGTATTCTTAGCCTGTATTTCCGCCTTCACCTTGGGCTGACAAAAGCAGACCAACCAGCCTGGATGCTTCAGAAAGAAGGAGAGGGAAGGGTGGTACTTGAGATGACTTTGGCTGCAGGCAGGGGAGAAACCCACAGAGATGTTTAGCTGCCAAGAACCATCATCCACTGCCCTTGACAGGCCCATTCTTCCCCTTCCAGCCCCATCCCACTGGGCTCTGTAGTCCTCGTGGAAACCAAGGTGGAGAAAGTAGAAGAGAAGAAGATATTTCTATCTGGGTGTGTGCAGAGCACCAACGCGCAAATCCTTCACGCAGAAGCCACAGGTGAGTTTACCTGTGGGATCCAATTGGACCCTCCCATTGGCTCTCCTTCTTGGGAAAACTCTCTTGGAAGAGGCCTTCTCTCCAGCCTCCTTTGGAAGGAAGAATCAGACACAAGGGAGCAATCGCCATTGATCTCCTCGGCTCTCGATTTTCCTCTCTTCCGTTTCTCCTCATCTTCTGGGTTTCTCTTCCCTTTTGGCGCAGATGGGCTGGGTGTAGGGCAGGTGTCTCTTGTTTCCTGCAGGGCAGGTGTGGTTCAACAGGTGTGGTGGAAGCTCTTGGAGAGACACAATGGACAACTTAGCCAAAGGAAAGGCATGCACGTCTCCTCGCCCAACCATTTCCTCTTCCAGTCTCAACTCTTTGTCTCTTTGTCTCTCCATCTCCCTGGCTGCAGCTCTCTTGATCCGTCTGGACGTGATGACTTCTTCCCATCCAGTGACCAGCTGCAACTGATCCTTCTTCCAGCCAACAGCAATCCTTTGTGGTCTTCTCACAAAAAGATTCCTGAAATCTCATTTTTAAAAAAAAAAAAAAAAAACCAGACTATTTGCACGTCCTTGAAGGAGAAGCTTGAATTGGCTCCTGGCTCTCTTCGGAGACTGAATCCTTTTTTTCTCTTTGGATCTTCCCGGGGCAAAGAAGGAATTCCAAAATGATTCATGATCTCTTCTTGATTTTGCAAGGGGGGAAAAATCAAGAATCTTCTCCGGTTCTCCCGGAACCCCAAATCTTTCAGGAATGGGAACTGTTTTTCCTGCCTCCCCAAGTTTCTAAATATATTTATGGTTCAGGGGATGAAAGCTTCCCTTTGCAAAATAAATATAATAAGTGAATGGCATGAATTGTTCGGAGAATGAGGTGCCCTGAATCCATTTCCAAGTGGCTTTCATGGGATCAAGAAAAATGGAGTCATTACCCCCCCCCCTTTAAAAAGAAACAAAAACTGGTGTCACTTAGCAATGGGGACTCGAGCATTTTTTCCCTGGAGGGGTTCTGGGTTCAAGAGGAAGAGGGTTAGAATCAGATCTGGAATAACATCGTCTTTGATGTTGGTGAACCAACATTTTGACCTCTTTGGCTAAACGGGGAGCTGTCCGTGGTCCTGGTGTGTTCGTGAGCTGTCCCTGGTGCTGAAGTCAAATCGAGTGTGGCCTGGTGTTGAATGGAATAAATAAGAGAGTGAGAAGGGACCTTGGAGGTCTCCTAGTCCAACCCCCTGCTCAAGCAGGAGCCCCTACACCATTCTGGACAAATATCTATCCATATATCTCATATGGGTATCAAATACCTAACCTCTTCTTTTTGAAAACCCAACTTCTGAAGGCAAGCTGTTCCATTGTTCTTCACTGTCAGAAATTTTTATCTTGGTTCTAGGTTGGTTCTCACCTCGAATTAGTTTCCATCTGTTGACATCTTGCCAACATCTTGTCAGGTACTTTGGAGAATAAGTTGACCCCCCCACTACTCCTCAAGTATCAGAACATTGCTATCGTGTCCCCCTTCTTTTCGTTAAATTGAACGTGCCCAATTCCTGCAACCATCCTTCCCATGTTTTGGCCTCCAGTCCCCTAATCCTCCTGATTGCTCTTCTCTGCACTCTTTCCAGAGTCTCAACCTTTTATTTTTATTTTTTTTTAAATATTGTGGCTGTGATGCCCCGGAGTGTAACACAAACGTAACAAAATCCAAAATGTAAATAAATGTCCTTTAATGCCTCCAACTTGGCCCCACTGTTCAATAATACTCAGTTGGAGATAAAACGTACTCAAAAATATTCTTCAAAATAAAGTAATACAGTCTGAACTTAATGAGCAGATAGAGGTGAAATAAAAAATTAAAGCAAACTACAATGAAGGAATTTCCACAATGGACCAGGATAAGTAATTACCAACTTCAAGGAGATAACAAGGCACAGTCTGTTGGAAGGATGCCAACCAAGATAACTTTAGCCCAAAATAACACACACTTTGCTTCTGGCAACACTGTGTTTTAACCATCTCTCTTATATACTATTCTTCCCAGCTGCAACCAATGAGGGGGGTCATGGCCGCTTCCTCTCTCGTAAGCCAAGTTGTTTCCTTCTCCATTCTTCCCTGCGTGTCCTAGGATGAAGAGGGGATGGGTCTGGTTTTTCCTCTGACTGCCCAACTGGCCTCTGCCCTTCCCCAGCCTCCTCCACAACCTCTGGAGCCATACCTGCACTCGCTGTTGGCTGTTCCTCCTCTCCCTCAGAATCCGACTCTAACAAGGGCATGACAGTGGCAACTGGATGGCGAAGAGAATAGACCCATGAAGCGCATGAGAAATCACAGCCGAAGGAGCCCCAAGTGGGCCCAAAGGAACGTTCAGCATCCTGAGAGCGATTTCAGTCTCTTCAAGAGAATGGACAGTGTTTAATGGGATGTGGGAATGACCTTGAGGGAGAGGAAAGTAAGATAAGAGATAAGAGTCAGCTTAGCCCTCAACTGCATCATGGGTGGAAAAAGAGACTCCAAAAGGAATTCCCGTAGCTCGTCAGACCATAAAAGACACTGAAAGAGGCTTCAACTTATGATAAATGAGCCCAGAATTTCTGAGGCTAAGCAAGATGTTTGTCCAATGAGTTTTGCCCCATTTTACAACTTGCCACGGTTGTTAAGTGAATCATGACAGTTCTCAAGTTAGTAACCTCCCAGAATTCCTCCTCCAGTCATGTTAACTCAGGAATTCTGGGAGTTGATCTGCAAGTCTTAAACCTGCCAAGTTTGAAGACCCCTGATCTATTCTATCTATTCTCTCTCTCTCTCTCTCTCTCCTACCTCTGTTTATCTATCTATTCTATCTTCCTCTCTCTCTCCCTCTATTTATTCTCTCGATTCTATCTATCTATTCTATTCGTTCTCTCTGCATCTATTTATTCTAGCTATCTCTCTTTCTCTATCTATCTATTCCGGGGGTCTTCAAACTTTACAGCTTTAAGATTTCAACTCCCAGAATTCTTCTAAGACTTGTGGACTTCAACTCCCATAATTCCTCCTCCTCCAGTCATGTTAGCTCATGACTTCTGGGAGTTGAAGTCCACAAGCCTTAAACTTGCCAGGTTTGAAGACCCTTCATCTATCCATCCATCTATCGATCGATCGATCGATCAATCGATCTATCTATCTATTCTATCTCTATCTATTCTAACTCTCTTTATCTATCTATTCTATCTTTCTCTCCCTCCCTCCCTCCCCCTCTCTCTCTCTTTTCTCTCTCTCTTTATCTATTCCAGGGGTCTTCAGACTTGAGAGCTTTAAGTCTTGTGGATTTCAACTCCCAGAATTCCTCCTCCAGTCATGTTAACTCGGGAATTCTGGGAGTTGAAGCCCACAAGTCTTAAACTTGCCAAGGTTGAAGACCCTTGCCCTAAATATTATGAAGCTGCTAATGGGCGCAATCCAATTGTGGATATCTTGGATGGTTTGTTCTGCATTCTCACCCCTGAGGCGTCCCGGGAAAAAGTTGTGTGTTCACTACCCAGCTGAGCAACAGCGCTGTTTGTTTTCTACTGGTTGTCGCTGAACAACGTTAGGTTCATTAAAAAGAAAACACCACGTGGGCCAAACTTAAGAGAGGCCAGTCAATCAATGGTCTGCCTGGAGGGTTGCAACAATGGACACACATCACAGTAAGGAGGAGGGCTGCGTTTTGTTGGCTTGCCACCATCTGCAAACATCTATTCTGGCTTCAAAGAATGGTCCCTTTGTTCTTGCTCTGTGTGCCAAACCTGATCGGAGGGGGGCACCCTGCCAGCAGGAGGAGGAAAAGGCTTTTGTTGCCCTATGGAGACGCCGCCAGGAAGGTGTCTCGAAGCCGTCCAAATCCTCCGACTTTCTTGGGCCAAGCCCATCTTCCGATCGGATGGCGGTCCATTTTTGAGCCGGGATGTTTGTCCCAAAAAACAAGCTTTGAACTTCAACCTGCTGAACACGGCAGTGGCTTGCTGTGGTGTGACTCCCCCGACCGAGGCCAGGTCGTTGCAGCCGAAACACAACAACATGGAACCGGTGGTGACGTTGAAAGGCTCTAGATGGTAAACAGCAACATGGGATGTTTGCGTTGTGCCAGTTGGCGTGTTGGAGGGCCACAGAGGCAGGTTGGGAAGGGGTGAAGGAAGAGAAGAGGAGGAGGAGGAGGAGGAGGAGGAGGAAGAGAAAGGATGCCAAGGTATTTGGGGGGGTCTGGGGTGGGTGGGTGTGGGGTCATTTGGCAACTGGAGGGGTGCACAGTTTCTCATGCAAGGAGATACGATGTGCCCCATTATCCTTGTGGGGAGAAATCTGTATTTTAGCTGTATGGATTTGCAAGGAGGGAGGAGGAAAAATGCAACTTTTGCAATCTTGCTAAACTTTTGGGGGGTATTTTCTTCTCGTTCTGCTTCTGACCCAAAGCTTATTCCTCTTGATTTTATATATATTTATATATATATTATATTATATTTATAAATATTATATTATATCTATATATATATATTTATATATATATTTCTATTTACATTTGCGCAAAGCAGTTCTCGCCTCAGACGTGGAAATTCAATCAATCAGGAAGCTTGGGAGATTTTTTTTTTTTAAAAAAAAGCTTTGATTCCCCCCCCCCCCCCCCGGTCGTTTCTCCACTGCTCCCGCCCCCAAATCTGCCACCCAAAAAACACCTCTCACTCTGCCCACCTTGGCTTCTATCCAAGCAGCGGACTCTGCGCATGTTCAGAGACCCTGCTCTCCTCCTCCTCCTGCCAAATGGGTCAGCGGGTTTGGAAGGGAGGGGAGGGCGCAGGAGAGAAACAAAGAGAAGCGTGGGTGCGTCTCTCTCTCTCTCTCTCTCTCACACACACACACACACACTTTCCAGTTGTTCCTCTGGTTTTGCCGTGTCTGGTCTTCTACGCCTCCTGGCATTTCTTCCTGGGGACATAATCACCCCCCCTTTCAACACCTCACAGGTGTTTGAAGCCACACCTGGGCACGAAATCCCCCTGTTGGGTCTGTTTCCAAAATGGAAGAAAGCTTGGGAAGCCATTTCGGACATTTTTTTTTTTTCTCTTCCTTCTGCAAAACACAGGACATTTTGTCTCCGTTGCCAAATTCCTGGGACTACGAAAGGCAGGAGAGCGGGGTTGCAGGTTTTTTTTAATAGCGGGTTGTCAGTGTTTTAATTTAGTTTGTTCCTCCCGTGGCAAAAAAAAAAAAAAACAACCTACATCAGCAGAGATTCTTCACCTTTGAAGAATTAATTGTGGGTTCATTTTAAAAACTTTCTGGTTGTTGTTTTTTTTCTATTCACCTGCAGGAGGTGTTTGGGAGAAATCTGATTTTTATTTTTTTTTATTTTTTTTTTGGTATTTGAGTTGCAATGTTGTTGTTTCCAAAGTAAGCGGCTAGTCCTCAAGAGGTCTGAAAACCTCCGGGATGGTTGAAGGCGGTCGAAGGAAGCTTGAGTTGATGATTCTAATGCTGCTTTGCAGGCGGAGCGATGGGACTAACTGGGTCTAACTGGTTTTCCTTCCATTTCCTCCCAGATCGACGTGAGAGCATTCGTCCTCATGGCTCTTCTCGCTTGCGTTATAAGGGCCGACCTTATAATGTTTGCTCCACCGGCCTGATCTGAGATGTTCTCCAAGCGAAAGACTCGCAACCTCCAAGCCACTTGTCCCAACGTGCTGACCCCTGACACAATCCCCTCCTTTTTGATCCCACCCAACCTCGCCACCCTCCAAGGCCGCCGGGCAGCTGGGACCCCCAGATCGGGCGATGCATCAGCCCTGCCAGTCAAAAACGAGGGCACTGTGTTGCAGGACGAGGGACCACAGGCCGGGACGCAACTCCCAGGCACTCCCACCACGATCCAGCTCCCAACCCCGATGGACTTGGGGTGCCTGCCTGAAAGCCCCAACACCTGGCGGCGGGAATCGCTGTTCCACAGCAAACCCCCGCCCCACCGAGGGCAAGTTGGCTGCTTTTCCTCCCCACGGACAAGGCCCCTTTCGCAGCCCACTCCAGGCCTGGACAGCGACACTGCCTCTTCCGCGGAAAATTCCCCACACAATTCTCCCGTGCCCACGCGTCCTCTCGATGGGCTCCTGCCGGGCCACGGCTATGGGCACCGGCGGCGTTTAGCATGCCGCTCCCCACACACCCTGCGTCCCAGCTCCTTCTCCACGGAGGACACCAGTTCCACGGACACCAGTCCCTGCTGCTTACGCCGCGAGTCCGACCCTCCCTGGATCTCGCCGGGTGCTTGGTCCCTGGCACCACTCTTCCCCCTGGGCTTGATCCGCTGCTGCCAGCGGCTGACCAAAGAGGTCACATTGACGGTCAGCCAAGGTGGGCAGCTGCGCCTCTCCAGTGAGTACCTCCAGCCGCTGGGCAGCCTGCGGGTACGCCTGGTGAGCGCCGAAGGCTTCTACCCACCGCAGGGCAGCCCTCGCCATCTCCACTGCTGCGTGGCCCTGCAGCTGCAACCCGGCCCAAGTCAAAGGCAGCGCAGCGCCATCATCAAGAGGACACGCAACCCCATCTTCAATGAGGACTTCTTCTTCGAGGGGGTGACCCCCGAGGAGCTTCCCCGACGCAGCCTAAGGATCAAAGTGCTGAACAAATCCTGCAGCCTTCGGCGGGACGTCGTGTTGGGCGAGTGCGATGTCCCACTGGATTCTCTTCTGCCCTGAACCAGGAGGGGCGGTCCTTGTCAGAGAAGTGCCGGGGGTGGTATAGATGTCCTCACGGATGGCAGGAGGGGCAATGGCTGCCCTTCAATGCCCGTCTCGGTAAATGAAGGTCCTTCATTTAGTCCAACTAACAGAGAAGCTAAGGATGGACTTCCATCCACTCCTGGAGAGTCCACACTTCAGTACAGGTGGTCCTTGACATAGCAACCGTTCAAAGTTATGATGGCGCTTCCAAAAGAGGTTTATGGCCAGTCCTCGCACTTACAACAGTCACAGTCTCCCCAGGGTCACGTGATTAAGATGAAGGCACCTTGGGGTCACGTGATCACCATTTAAAGCCTCCCCAGGGCAAGCAATGTCAATGGATTCAGTACACGATGCATGGTTTGCTTTAGGACACAATTCATTTAATGGCCGTGGCAAGGAAAGTCCACAAACCAGGACACAACAACCATATCCATTACATCTCCATCCCAGTGATGGTCATATGTTGAGTACCGGTGTGTTTGATCCAGGCAGCAGCCACCAGAGGGAGCTCTGCTACCCTGAGTATCACTGCCACCTTGAGGCAGACGGTGGTATTGCAGGAATCGGTAGAAAAGCAACCAAATTCCACCAGGTTTTAACTCAAGCCATCTCTGCTTGGAAATGTCTGCACCCCATCTTTCTTAATGATGGGGGAGCCCCCCATAATTGAAGACAACCCCAGAATTGTGGTGTTGACGCTGAAGGATTAAAGGTTCACACACCAGCTTTGCAAGGGGTTGAACTGGCATTAAACCAGAGCTTGGACTAGATGGCCTCAGCATATCCCAAGCCTGCAATTCTCTCATTGTTCTTCTCAAAGAGAGAGGCTGGCTAGAAAGTTGAGGGAGCCGCTTCCTTTTTAGAAATGCCATCTTTGGTTGAAATCCCTTTTGTCTAACCTCACACCAAGTTATTTTAGGTGTACTTCGGGTTTAAGTAAACAAAATTGCCACTATGGGTTCCATTAAAAGTGTAAAAGTATAAAGTTTTTGGGTTTTTTTTGCACTTGGGCTTTGTTGTTCAACTTGGATACTTAATGAAGTTGGTTTGTTTTTAAACTCTTTTCATACAGCTGCCCCAAAGATCTGGTTTCTGACTTATCCAAATTTTGCCACCAGAGGGCAGCATTTCTTTTCACAGTTGGAAAAACCACTTGCAGCCACTGGAGGGAGCTCTTTACTGCTTAATTCCACTTTTTT
Organism: Laticauda colubrina; assembly: GCA_015471245.1. NCBI lineage: Eukaryota > Metazoa > Chordata > Lepidosauria > Squamata > Elapidae > Laticauda > Laticauda colubrina. Next base: position 10,138,192 of record BLBF01000081.1, read on the forward strand.
TTCCCCACCCTGTATTGTAGATTCCCAAGTCAAAAGTTGCACTGAAATAAGTGAATTGCAAATTAACCAATTCAAAAAAAAAATTGCACATCTTTTTAAAGGGCATTTTCCCCGGCTTTTTCCTGTTGCAATGCCCAGTTCGGCCAGAGGGGGGCATCTCTTGGCACCGGGGAAGCTTTACAAAATTACAAAAGGGGGTTTCACTGCAAGCTTTTGCTTCCCTTTTGAACCATTTTCATACTTTTAGAGTCCTAGTTTATTATTAGTTTAGATGATGCTTGCCATTCCCGGTCCAACCACATGAGGGCAGGCTAGGACCAGCATTCGAGTTTTTCCAACTTTCCTAGAAGGAAAAAAAAAAAAATCTGCTGTTTTTCTACTTTTATCCTTGACAAATCTGTTTTGGCTCACGTAACCGCTTCCATTTGTTGTATAGATTTGCTAACTTTTAACTAAGAGAAGTCAGACTAGGAGAGCCACCTCCTCTTTCAAGAATTGAAACACTTTAAATTTATGCCGAGCCACACTGAGGACTAGTATCCAGATGAGCCTTTTGTTTCCAAGCTTATTGCGAATGCAATGGTTCAGTGGGAGTAAGAAAGGGTTGAGCCCAGGAACAACAATGCATCCATCAAAAAGAGCATCTATATTTGACCCTCAGATTTAATAAATAGGGTAATACAGGCTCAAGACTGAAAAATAAATTAGCTGCTTTCTAGGTCATAATTTATTAAATTTATAGGTGCTTAGATCTTACCTGCTTAAAACGGGGCAAAACACACCCAGCACGAAAATGCATCTTGCAAATTTGATTATTATTTTTTTTCCATTTTGACTGCAGAAGACTTTCATTAACAGGGTGTCACCTCCAGATTCTTCATCAAGAGACCTCGATAAAATTAATAACAAAGAAGAAGAATACACTTTGGGTGGCCCTAATGAGCACTGCAAACTTTTTCCAAAGTTTTAGAAACGCTGGCACTTTAAAAATTTTGGAATCCTTGAAAGTTGGACAGCCTGTAAGTTAAAAAATAAAAATAGGAGGAAGGTACGTTGGATACATTGGCTGCCTTATTTCTAAAAAAAAAATCATAAAAGGATTAAAAATAAAAATTATTATTTGAAGGCGAAGTAGTTCTGTTTGCCTCTCTGTTCCCAAAGTTTAGTTTTTTGTGTTTCTCCTTTGAGTTGGGTATCCTGGGATACCCACTGTGGATTGAAACTTTTATTGGGGATTGAATCTACCAGCTGCAGATTGATGCTGCTTTGCAACACCTCCCTGCAAGGTAGGACAGGAAGTGAAAGAGAGCGAGGCTTTATTCTTGCAAGAGGAAGAGGAAGGAATGAAGAGATTCCAATTCTATTTTTATTTTTAAGGTTTTTTGATAAACATTTTTGAAGACAGCATTTTGTCCAAGTATAGAATAGAATAAAATTCTTTCTTGGCCAAGTGTGATTGGACACCCAAGGAATTTTGTCTTGGTGCAAATGCTCTCAGTGTCCATAAAAGAAAAGATACATTTGTCCAGAGTCAAGAATCATAAGATACAACACTTAATGATAGTCACAGGGGACAATAAGCAATCAAATCATATTAGGAAACACTCAATATAAAGCGTAAGGATACAAGTGACAAAGTTACAGACAGAAGTGGGAGTAGTGCAGACTTTGTAAATAGTTGGACCGCGTTGAGGGAGTTATTTGTTTAGCAGAGTCATGAGAAAAACTGTCCTTGTGTCTAGTTGTTCTGGTGTGCAGGGCTCTATAGCGTCGTCGTTGTGAGGGTAGGAGTTGAAACAATTTATGTCCAGGATGGGAGGGGTCTGCAAATATTTTCACATCCCTCTTTTTGACTGGTGCAGTATAAAGTCTTCCATGGAAGGCGGGTGGGTAGTAATGGTTTTCTCTGCAGTCCTAATTATCCTGTGAAGTCTTGTGTCTGTCCTGTTGGGTTGCAGAACCAAACCAGACAGTTATAGAGGTCCAGATGATAGACTCAAAAATAAGTATAATGTCTACAAGAAACAAAAAACACAGCTAATATTATAAAATATATCTTCCCATTTCCTAATCGTAGTACTAAGAATTTAATAACGCATGAACACATTTCTTAATGTTTCACTCATTCATATTTTAATATTTGGGAGAAAACAGAAAGCTGGCTGGAAAAAAATAATAATAACCAAACAGAAGATAGACTGGAAACCAGAAGTGTACTGCTGGGCATAATAATCCCAGAAGGTTAATGATTAATTAATTAATCATTAATTAATTAATAAAGGTTAATTGCATACTTAGTTTTACATAGACTGTGCAAGATTCTGGCAAAATGAGAATACCCCATCAGGTGAGGAGGTAATCAGGAAAAGTCTAGGTCTTGGTAATGTCCTAACCCAGAGGTCGCCAACCATTTGGACCTCAGGGACCACCAACCTCATACTTTTAAATCCCATGGACCTGAGACGCTGGGAAAATCCCCCACCCCGTTTTCCTACCGATCGATCGTTCTTTATTTAGGATCGCAGGATTCCGTCTCCAGCTCCGTTCTCAGGGAGAGAGAGAGAGAGAGAGACCTTTGGCTTCATGCAAGGAAAGCAGCAGATGCAGCAGAAGACTTCCTTTCTCTCCCCCAAACTCCGCCAGAAATGAGTCTTTGCCGGCGCAGCCTCTTGGAGCCGGAGGCCTTGCAGGGACCCAAAGACTCATTTCTGGCGGAGTTTGGGGAGAGAAAGGAAGACTTTGGCTGCTTTCCTTGCCTGCAGCCAAAAGCAGAAGGCGAAAGAAGCGGAGAGAAGCAGCCTGGTGGCCAGGCGAGGCGCATGGGGCGAGTGGGGCAAGTCCCCCCCCCTCCCCCCCCCTCAGTACCTCATGTTCTTCGCAATGCAAGCAGCGCAGCCTTGTGTTCCTGCACAGCTTGGATTGATTGCTTTGGGGGGGGACATTTCTCGGCGGACCACCCAAATTTTCTCGCGGCCCACCAGTTGGTGACCCCTGGCCTACAATGTGCCCAGATGGGCAGATTAACCTTAAAAAAAGAAAAAGAAAAGAAGAAGTCTGAGACTATTACTCGATATGGAATAGATTCTAGAAGCGGTTAAAGAGAAGGGGTAGAAGTTAGAGGAAGAAAAACGATGCGTGTTTTTTATTAAAAACAGAGACGGCATATAATATAATCGCGATAAGCACTAAAAATAGGAAGGAGAGGTCTAAATGCACCCTCCCTCTCCCCCCCAACCTCCACCTCTGCCCATTGCGGGTTCCGAGGTAGATTGCTCTTCAACAGGGAGGCTCAACCGAAGCGAAGAAAGCAAGGCCAAGCTCCCACCGCTCTCCAGCCCTTCCTGTCCGCTCTTAAAGGCCATTTCCTTCTGCTCAAACCCTCCTGCGTAGTCGTGGCTGTCCCACCCGGTGGATTTCCGCCAGCAAGCATGCCCGTGTTGGTGAGGGAAGATTTTTTTTTTTTTTTCTCTTCGTCTTCCCAGGCCTTGAGGACTGGCTCCTTGCAACGTTTCCTCCTGGCACCCAGACTTCAAAACTGTCCTCCTCCCTGGGATCAAAAGCCGGTGAGTCACTCCAAAGTTATATAAGCAACTGGCAGGGCTTGCTTGGTTGGCACCCTGAGGTTGGGCAGGACCCAGCCTGCTTTTGTGTGGGGTGGCAGGGAGGGACTCTCCACCAGGGGGCAGCACAGCCTGGGAGACGCCACCCCACCCCACCCCCGGGAGAACCCGGGTAGGAAAACAAACCAGGATGCGGCAAGAAAAACCATAAACACGGGACAAAATCTACCCTTCCCCAATGTTGGACACCATCGGCGGTTGTTAAGTTGAGGATCATCTGTTTTTCCAGAGCACTGAAAGGAGGTCTAGTCAGTTTCACTGCTATTTTTATTTTATTTTATTTTTCTTGCGATTTCTATCCCAGCTTTGGGACGAAGATTGATTGGAGAAATTTTTAAAAAATGCTTGTTTTGTAAGGAAATCTACTTCCTTCCCTGGATGGAGAGGCCAAAATAAACCCAGATAAAGGGTTGGATTTGGGTTTTGGGTTTTTTTGGGTTTTTTTTTTTTTTTTTTTTGCAATTTCGTGGCCTCAGTGGCATCTCCTCTTGGCCCCCTTTCCTTCAATCAGAACCCGGATTTTTCATTTCCCAGCTTTTCTCCAGGGAGAAACCAGCCAGCTGGCAATCCTGAGAGCTGAAACCTGGTGTGCGTGACGGAAAAAGGGCAAGGGCAGGGACGGAGAGAGGGAGAGAGAGAGAGATCTATAATCTCCCAGCTGCACCTGTCAAATTGCTGCCTTCCAGCCAGCTGAGATTCATAAGACCAGCAGCCCCTGCAGGGCGGGGCAGATCCCCAGGTTGGCATTTCAGGAAGGTGGTTGGCATCTGGTACAGGTGAGATGCCACCATGCCACCACCCCCGCCCCAAGCCTGTCTCACTGCCTGAACCGCCCCATGTGGCAGCCCTGGGCAAGGACCCATGTTCCCCAGCAGCCGAGCAGGTAAACAGTAATTATCCCTGGGGACTGGCAAGGGTGTGCCCGGCCGAAGGGGTGGAGGGAGGGGAGGACGGTGGGGATGCCGCCCCCCCCCCTCCTTCCAGGACAGGGTTTGGCCCCCTTTGGGAGGGCTGGGAAGCAGCACCCATCATCCCCTGCCTGTCCTTTTTGGAGGACGAGTTCTTTGGAGTAGATGGCCCTTTGCACAGGGAGCTCACCAGGGAGCGCAGTTTTTCTCTCTTTTTTTTTTTACACACACAGATAACAGATAATCAGAGTTGGAAAGGGACCTTGTAGGTCATCTAGTCCAACCCCCGGCTAAGCACATCCGTGTGTCCCACTCGGCGTGCAAGGGACACCCCCCCCCCCCCCGAGCATGTGTAACAAAAGGGGCAGAGTTAAAGGACAGGAGTTTTTGCACATCCTTTAACTCTGCCCCTTTTGTTATACACACACACACACAGGAACACACGAACATACACACTCCAGGCCTTGCCAAGGACCCTCGGGGCGTTTTTTGCAAGCACACACCCGGGCGGCGTGCAAGGCACCCCCAGTGGAGTCTTGTTTCGTTTGTGTTCTTCTTTTGCACGCTCTTGACTTCCCACTTCTTTCACGCGCGCCCCAAATCACTGCTTTTCTCGGTCTCGGCGTGCAAGGGACTCGGGCGCGTTTTGCACGCCCTTCATCTCTTCCCCCACCAGCCTTTTCGGTTCACTTTCTATTGTTTGCCACGCGCACAGCCCCCCCCCCCCCCCCCCCCCCCCCCCCCCCCCCTCCCCGGCTGGGCGTGCAAGGGCTTTTGCACGCGGGAGCGCACGTGCGGGGGGGGGGGGCGCGGGCGGCTCACGCGGCCTCGGCGTGCAGGGCGGAGGGAGGGGCGGCCAAGGCTGGGGGGGGGGACGGGCGGCTGGCCCCGATCCAGCGGCGCCGAGTTGTGTAACGCGGCTGGGCGGCCGCTGCAGGCTCGGCTCATCGAGCGCTGTCGGAGGGAGGCCGGGAGAGCGGCGGGGGGGCTGCCCCGGTGCCATGGCTGCCTGGCAGGCCGGGGAGGGACGGGGGGCAGCCACGCAAGCCTCTCTGCCCCGCCGCCCCCGCGGGACCCCCGCCTGGCCAGAGCGAAGGACGAGCGAGGTTTGGGAGGCGTTTTTCCAGCCCTTCTCCGGAGCCCCGCTGCTGGGCAGCAGTTCGTAGGGTAAAGCCGGACCTTTGTCCAGGTCGCCAGGCTCACCTGGCGCGTTTCCTCCGGGCCGAGAAAGCTCAGCCAGGTAAGGAAGGCGGGCGCGGAAGGCAGGTCAAGGTTCTCCGGTATTGGGCAGAACTTCTTTTGGGGGGAAACCTGTGGTGCTAGGGTCTCCTGGGGGTTGGACTAGATGACCTCCAAGGCCCCTTCCAACTCTTCCCTGGTTCGGGGCTCTTTTTAGGGCGGCGGGCGGGAGGGCGAGAGAGAGGAAACGCCGCTTCGCCGGCTGCGGTGCGCCGGCCGACAGGTAGAAAATACGACCCGGAGCGATGCGGCGTCCCCTTCTCCCCCACCCGCCGCTCCGCCTTCCGGGAGACAGAGGACAGATAAGCCGAGTTGGAAGGGTCCCCAGAGGTCATCTAGTCCAACCTCCTCCCCCACCCCACCCCACCTACACACCATTGTTTCCGAGACGGCAGCTTCACCGGTTGAATGACCGGTTCAAGGAGGAGGGAGGGGTCTCTGGGCCGGGGGGGTGGGTCCACTCCCTTTCCTTGTCTGCCTGCACCACGAACCCCATCATCCCCGGCCAAGGGAATAGGGTCCGGCGGGGTTCGAGGCGGAGCGTGGAGCCGGGATCTGGAGGCGAGCTTGCCCGGTTGAATTCCCGGGGAGGGCGCGGGGCGGGACGGGGACGGGCCAGCTTCGGTGCGCCCCTGCCGGCTGCCCGGTTGCCAGCGGGGGTGCCTGCAGCCGCCGAGGCGCGTCCCCGGACCGGGACCCCCGATGGAGGCTGGCGGAGCAGGAGCGGCCAAGCGTGGCCGAGGCGCCCCCC
>BLBF01000081.1:10154327-10191204 GCA_015471245.1 Laticauda colubrina
ATCTATCTATCTATCTATCTATCTATCTATCTATCTATCTATCTATCTATCCATCCATCTATCTTTCTGTCTCTCTCTGTCTCTTTCTCTCTCTCTCTCTTTCTCCTCTCATCTATCTACCTACCTATCTATCTCTATCTATCTATTTTTGATCGGCAAAATTGCCTGTTTGAGGATTTAAAAAAGAAGAAGAAATTCAGCTGAAAAAGAGACAGTTTTGTTTGTGAGTTCCTCATGCTTTCTCTCTCTCTCTCTCTCTCTCTCTCCCTCCCTCCCTCCCTCCCTCCCTCCCTCTCTCTCTCTCTCTCTCTCTCTCTCTCTCTCTCTCTCATTTCAGCATGCATTGTTTTGGCAATCTTTTCATCTGTTATAAAAGCCACAAACTCTGATGTGTTGAGGTATATCAAGGAAGGTCAATGCTGAAATTCAGCAGCAGTCACCCAGGAGGTTTTGATATTTGCTTGCAAACAAAAAACAAACAAACAAAAAACCCCAAAAGCAAAACTCTGGGCTCATGAGGACTAGCAGCCTTATTTTCTTCTGGGTTATTTGGAAGGCCTGACCCTTCTAGGTTGGCTGATTCCTGCAGTGCAGTGGCCGATATGCAGAATGCATTGGGAATAACCCAGGAGAGGCGATTCAGCGAGGCACCAAAATAGGGAAATAGGGGAAAACATTAAATTCGTTGCAGTTCATTCCTAAAAGTTTGCAGGAATGCAGAAGTGGCTTAGCTGCTGCTGCTGCTGCTGCTGCTGCTGTTGTTTTTAACATGCACAAACAAGGACGGACACACAAACTCCCTTTGGTGTGTGCACAGAAAAGTTGGGGTTTTTTTTTTTCACGCTCTTCAGGATTGATGAATTCGAACTCCTGACCAGTCGATTAGAGAACTGTGAAGAAGCTGTGAGATTCTCCTCACTTTAAAACTGAGGTAGGGGAGGGCTGGTTATTGTGCCCCATTCTGAACTCCCTCCCCTCCCCTCTCTTTAGGTCCTTCTTCCTCCTCCTCCCCACAAAACCCTCCTCCCTTCTGGCACTGATGGTGTTACCTAGTTGGGTCATGAAACGTCTGCGAGGAAACCAACCAGCTCAGAGAACACCGAGGACCCCACAGCCATCGTAGTTGTCATCCTCCTTGTCTTCTTTCTGCTCCTCTTCCTCTTCACCACAACTCCCACTCTCCTGATGATGTTCCCTACTTGGGCCATGAAACGTCTGCAAGGAAAGCACCAAGCTCAGAAAGCACCAAGTCCTCCTCTTCCTCCTTATCTTCCTCCTCCTCTTCTTCCTCCTCCTATTCCTCCCAGCAAACCCCACACTCTTCTAGCACTGATAATGTTACCTACTTGGGTAATTAAATGTCTGCAAGAAAACCACCAAGCTCAAAGAGCACCAAGAAGGAGGAAGAAGAGGAGGAGGAAGATGATTTTCCTCTTCCTTCTCTTCTTCTCTGCTCCTTCTTTTCCTCCTCCACCTCTTCTCCTTCTGTTCCTTCTTCTCCTCCTCCTTCTCCTCCTCCTCTTCTTCCTCCTTCTCCTTTTCCTTCTCCTCTTCTCCTCCTTCTCCTTTTCCTTCTCTTCTTCTCCTTCTTTTCCTTCTCCTTTTTTCCTTTTCCTTCTCCTCCTCCTCTTCTCCTCCTTTTTTTCCTACTCCTCCTCCTTTTTTCCTTCTCCTTCTCCTTTTCCTACTCCTCCTCCTTTTTTCCTTCTCCTTCTCCTTTTCCTTCTCCTCCTCCTCTCCTCCTCCAAGCCCATGGTGCTTTGCCTCCCCTGTTGCATCAGGTGGACCATTGGCCAACCTCCCATGGCTCCTTGTGAGAAAACCTTCCATGACGTCGCAACATCTTAGCCAACAGCCTGGCTGGGAGGGATGTGGGCGAGAGGCAACAATCCCAGGATTGATGCTTTGGGAAGGGCAGTTTCAAAGCTGGGATCTCCGTGGCCCCAACAGGCCCTGGTTTCAACTCTCCCTTCTTCTTCTTCTTCTTCTTCCTTTCAGGAGCTGTGGCCATGAAGAAGACGCACACGTGTGAGTACCCATGGCGAGGGGAAGGGGGCCTTCTGGGTTTGGGTGGGTGGGTGGGTGGGTGGAGATCGTGGGAACTGCCTCTCTGCTCGATTCAGAGTTTGCAAAGTTTTCAAAACCAGACAGACATTTGGCCAGGATGGTGTAAGGACAGGATGGGGTTGCACTAGATGACCTCCAAGGTCCCCGTGGGCCCCAGGACCCTGTGATTCTATGACCCTATCTTTGTATTTATTTATTTTTTACATTTGTTTGCTGTCATCATCATTCAAGTATTCCAGCATTCTGCTGTTTTATTTACTTCTAAAACTTGTTGTCATCCATTCTATTATTCTATCATTTTATTTCTTTATTACATTTGCTCGCTATCATTATCACTTGATTCTTCTATCAGTCTGTCATTTTATTTCTTAAATTTGTTCATTGTCAATTCCATTATACCATCGCCGTATTTATTCCTTAAATTTGTTTGCTATCGTTACCACTCGATTATTCATTTATTCTTTTAAAATTTGCTATGATTATCACTCCATTATTCTATCCTTCTGTAATTTTATTTGTTTCTTAAGTTTATTATCATTATCATTCTGTTATTCTTTTCTTTTTTAATTTTAAAAATACTTTATTGAACTTCAAAATATTAAAAAGTTTACAGAAATTCAAAATATTAAAAAATTTACAAAAATTTCTACAACAGAAGATGTCTCAATATCTTTCAGCATCATTTTTTGACAGTACAATAAACATACAATTAATACTTGACAGTTATCCATAGTATTGGTAATACTAATTCACAGTGCCTTAATAATATTGATATCTATTATCATTATTCTGTTATTCTATCATTTTTTCATTCTGTCATTTTATTCATTTTTTAAAAAATTGTTATTAGTCTATCATTTTACCATTCTGTCATTTTACGTATTTCTTAAATTTATTAACTTTGTCATTCATTTTGTCATTCGGTTGTTTAAGTATTATGCCTTAAATTTGTTATCATTATCACTCGGTTATTCCTCCATCCTGTCTTCACCATTCTACAATTCTGTGATCAGAAAAAATAAGGTCACTTTTTAGGAGCTGGGTTTTTTTCCCCATCATTTCGACTAGCGGCAAAATGACATTTTCTGCAGCTGTTTTTGATGTGCACAAACCAAGCTCCACACACAGAGAGACCCACAAACACATTTTTCTGTATGTGCAGAAAGACATGTATGTATGTATGTATGTATGTATGTATGTGCGGAAGGTTTTTTTTTTTTTTTTTAATCTTCTTTTTGGGATTGCAAAAGGGGAAGGGAAATTCCCTAACCGTTAATTAAGAGAATTAGGTTTTATCAGATTATTATTAGATTAGATTTTGAGTTGGTAAAAGGAAAAACTCTTCCTGGTTGTGTTTGAAAATTAGCACTTTCGACACTAGTGTTGTGGTCAGGAGCAAAACTGACATTTTTGGAGAGCCCAAAGAGGTCTGGCTGGATCTAACCATGGTTAGTGTTTGATCTTGGTCTCCTGCAATCCAGAAATAGGTAGAAAGAGGCAGCTGAGCCTCTGGGGGGGGTGTTCCCTGGGGAGGGGGAATTATTTTGAGCTGGGGCTAAGATGTCTGGGTGGGGGTCATCCCCATTTGGCATTGAAAGGCCGTTTGGATGGCCAAAAGCTGTTTTGGGACAAGCAAACTTGTGCCAATTTCTTCTGGTGAAAGTTTTGCCAATTTTTACGCCCACTAATTTCTTACCCTGAAATTCAGGGATGTGTCTCTGTGATCGGTGGAGGGTGATGCCGAAATTGCTTTTCTGGAGGGATCTACTCTAGAATCTGATCCAGAGGGATCAAAGGAGACTTGGTTGCCATTGCTAAACTCGGTTAGTCTCAAACCCTGATTCAGGACGTCTTTGAGCTGTGCATGCATTCTCGGAAATGCAGGCTGCCCATTTCGTCAGAGAGGCCCTGTTTGTGCCAGGCCTCCAGCCAGCTTTTCGAAGGGCGAATTAGCCACCTTGGCACCAAAGTGCTTCGAAGCTCGATCTCTGTTCCATCGTGGTTGTTCTTTGGCTTGGCAAGTTGGAAACGGCATTTGGGGGTGTCCCGTCACCCGGTTCCTTTGCAAAGGGTGATGATGGCCAACTCCTGATCAGGAGCGACAAGGTAAGAATTCTCAAAGCTATCACTGTCTTGTCTTTTCCCCTAAATTGGCCTCTGCGGGTGGACTGCTCCTGGTTTGGGAGGCTCAACGGAGCCGCCTTTGAAACCTATTTATCTTCCCGTCTTTTTAAGGAGCTATTTGTCTTCCTCACCCTGAAACCAAGAAGTGAAGCTGAAGAAAACAATGGCTTTATTTTTTATTTTAAATTTCTATTTTTGTCAGTCCCCAAATCTGGTTTTTTTTTATTTTTTTCAGAAATTTGGGGCCGCTGGGCGTGGGAGGTGGGCACACCTTGGCTGGCTTCCTCACTGTGGGGTGCCTGGCACAGTTTTCTTGTGTGGTGCAACCCCATCCTGTGTGCATCATGGGTTCTTGCATCCTTTGCTGGCGTGTTCAGTACAATGTGGTCCCCACCAGCACCCAAAAGAGGGGAAGGGGCTGTCCTGGAAATTGATGTTTCCTCCTCCTGACGTCAATGCCTGCGGGGCTGCGGTGACCCCCCCAAAATACCGACAGTCGTGTTTTACCCATGTGTAGTCATCTCTCTTAGAAAAGCGGATGAAGTCTTTAAATTGGGACTATCCCACACCGTTCCGTGCCCAGATAGAAACATCGTACAGAAATCCTTTGGGGCTTTTTAAAATCCTTTTTTAAAAACAATAATAAATGGGGAATTAACCAAATTACTGGAATCTGTCCCATTTGTTCACTTCATTACAAAGCATCCCCAAAGTCTCAGCGATTGGAGGATTTAAATTAAAATTAAATTTAAAAATGTATTATTAAATTTCCACATCGCCCATCTCAGCTAAGTGACACTAATTCAGATAAGCAAGGGTCATTTTTTAAAAATAATAATAACAACAATAATAACAATAATAATCGTCCTGCTTTTAAAGTTTGAAAAGAAACAGAATTTTTCATTGGATAAAACAAACGGAGGAAGTTTTAAGAATTATATAAATTATTTATAATTGGTTAAATAATTAAAAGGAACTGGGGTGGAAAGCCTTAGGTTTCCACATGAAACAGATGCCCCAACAATCTTGATTTACTGCATAATTATTAAGGCCCCTTTGGTTTTTTTAAATATCTGTCTTGAAAGCTGCTGAAAAGCCAATTTATCTATGCCAATCTGGAGATTGGCAATTTCTAAATTTGATAGACAGAAATAAATTAAAAGTGGCTCTTTGCAGAACATTAACATGAATCAAAAATAATAATAATAACGTACTGTCAGCTTTTTTCTTTTCTTTTCGGAGTTCAAACAGCAGTTTTAATTGCTTAAATCAAGGTGTTTTCCCCAGCTTTTGAATCTTCCAAGATACTATCCAGAAGGGATCTCAAGATCATATCCCCCCTTGCCCATCTTTGCCCCCCACCCATTACCAACTACTCCTACCTGCAAAAAATGCTGGAGAAACAAGATCGGCCAAAAATAGGTCGCTCGAATCAGTGAGCCAATCTGCATTCCATCAAGATGAGAGAGAAAAAGGCAAAACAAAAAACTATCTTCAGCCCAAATCTTGAAAGACTTGCTGGCGAGCCCGTCTCTTTCTCTCCAAGTAGGAACCCCCCCCCCAAAAAAAAACACATCCCTCCTGCTCTTTTTTTTTTTTTTTACTAACGGAAACTTGGTCCTTTTTTGTGGTCGTTCTGTTTCTCGTTCTTTTTTCGTCTTTGCGGTTTTGAAACTTTCCAGTCCGCTGCTGTCGGTTTCTCCCTTCTTTTTCCCCACCCCCAAAATACAGTCAGGGCTTCTGATTGGGCCCTGGGAATGACAGTCTTGAGGTGAGCAGCATCACCTGGAGGCTTGCTTACTCCCAGGCGCTCTTTTCCGAAACGAGAAAGAAAGTTGTAGAAAGTTGGACCGACGTTCGCCGAGCGGCCTCCCAGGTTTGATCTCAGCACCTGGTGCCCCCAAGTTGAACAGGTGTAGCAGAATCAAAGCGCCAGCCTCTCTGAAGCTGTCCCACAACCCAGTGGCATCATGCGAGGTACTGGCACTGGGGATGGGATAGGCTGTGGGGGGCAGCTGTTTGGTGCCCGGGCAACAGAAGTTTGCGAACATGTTCAGGCCTCAAAACATTAAAAAGAAGAAAGAAGTTTCTTCAAACTGCTTGAAACTTAAAGAAGAAAAGGTTCTTTGAACTTCTTGAAAGTTTTTAAAAAAGAAAAGTTTCTCCAAATTTCTTGAAACTTTTCAAAAAACTTTTCAGAAAAGAAACGTGTTCTTCAAACTTCTTGAAACTTTTTAAAAAAGTGTCTTCAAACTTCTTAAAGAGGAAAAGTTTCTTCAAATTTCTTGAGACTTTTACAAAAGAAAAGTTTCTTCAAACTTCTTGAAGCTTAACTTTAAAAAGGAAAAGAATTTTTGTTCCAAACTTCTTGAAACTTAAAGTTAAAAAAAGAGGCAAGAAAAGTTTCTGCAAATTTCTGTTGAAGGGGCACAACTCCCCTGGGAGAAAATGGGAACTGTTTGAGCAAGCTTTCTCCCTTCCTTTAAGCATCCTCTTGCAGCATCCCAGCAAATTCTCTCAGAATCTCCGTTTGGAAAAATATCAGGTTCACTGTGGCATCCTGCCGGGTCTCAAAGAAACAGAGGGTGATTTCATCTGGGATTGTGTCTGTTGGGGTGTGTGATGTGCTTGCCTGACGGCGCTATAGATGAATGTTATGGTTCTTGATTTCTGTGGTGGTTGTGTTTTGCTGGGGTTGTTCACCGTTTCAGAAACTCTGAATGCTTCTCTGGCTGTCTCCTGAAAATAAGGTGAAACTGCATGTGAGATAAGGGAAGATGAGATAAGATAAACCCAGCAAGCAGAGGTTTAATTTTGTAAAATCAAGAGAAACTCTTTGAAATACTGGGCTTGTTAGCGCCACGTTTTCATTGTAAATTGGAAGAAGAATGGAGAAAAAAAGGAGGGGGAGAAATAATAGAAAAAGAGAATGAAGGAAAGTGGTAAGAAAGAAAAGAAAGAGGGAGAGAAAGAGAAGAAAGAAAAAAGAAAAAGAGAGAAAGCAAGCAAAAGAAAAAAAGGAAGAAAGGAAGGAAAGAAGAAGGAAAGAAAAAGAGGAAAGAAAGAAAGAAAGACTCAGCTCATCTCTTATGTGAATTAATAACTTTGGTAGTCAACTCAATTGGCCTGAAGGTTTAAAGGACCCCAAGAAAACCCACCAAATTTAAATGTGCAAAAAGGCAGAAATGGTACCCAATTCATACAACCCTTTACAATGATTTCAGCTAAACAGAAACTATCATTATTCTGTCATTTATACATCTTTCTTTTATAACATCTTGTCTGCTTTCCACGAAACAGCTCAGGAAAACCTGGCCTAGACTGGGGAGATAGAAATTGTATAAAGAAATAAAAATAGACAGTTGCAAGACTTAAAAATGATATTACCTCCATTTGCAGGATTGCGTTGTAGCTACCTGGGAGAAATGGCACAGTTTTGATGTAAATTCGGCCCCAGTTCTCTTCAGAGAGCAGATAAATTGTTCAATTGCACCCAAAATCTACTGGAGTCTTTCTTTCTTTTCTTTCCTTCTTCCTTCCTTCCCTTCCCTCCCCCTCTCTTCTTTTTCTTTGTTTTTCTCTCTTTTTCTTTTCTCTTTCTCCTCTTTTTTCTTTTTCTTGATCTTTTTTCTTTCTTTTTCTTTCATTCTTTCCTTCCTTCCCTCCTTTCCTTTTCCCTCCAAATTGACAAAATTAAGGCAGAGAAGACACACACCCCCTTTTTTTTTTTTCACAACAACCACTTTTTAAAAATCTCACAAGGGATTTTAAAATCTGTCCTCAACCTGGCCTACATACATCCCTTTTTCCATCTTTCCCAATAATTTTTTTTTTTCTTCCTAAAATGAGAAGGATAAAAGCATCTCTACGGTAAATTGCTAAAGTTGAAAAATCTGTCAAAGCAAGTTGATTTATGAACTGAAATTCTGGATTTCTCACATTGCAAAACCGAGATTCAGAGTTTTTTTCAGGAAACCTTTTGGTGTGGTATGATGGGGGGCTTTTTAGTGGTGCGTTTCTGACTCTGAAGAGCAGTATGGTTTTGGAATCCTTTTTTTAAGTTTTATTGTTCTCCTTGTGTCAAAATGCCCTTTTTTGTGTTTTACTGTTTTTATTAAAGTTTGTTCTAAGGCGTAAAATACGAATAGCAAAGAAAATTGGCAAAGTTTCAGAGAGAAGAAGAAAGGAAATCAAAGAGAAAATAAGCACTTTTTCTGATTTCTTTTTTTTTTTATGGCCAAATAGATCTTTTCGATAATCACATAGTTGGAGATCTTGCTTTCAAATTCCTTCATTTTCCTTTATTGATGGCAAAAATTATGTCAGGTTTTTCTGCAAATTCGCAGCCGGGCGTAGCAAAACAGAACTGAAACATGGAAAGATTTATCCAATCCTTCAAAACAATTTTTGCCTCCTCAGAATTAAATTTGTAAAACGTGCTGCGTCTTCAGAATATTTTGAAAGATTTCTTTAAAGGTTTTGGCTCTTTTTCACAAGTGCCCAGAAAAAGTGGATTGTTCACTCTCCTTTTCTGCATTTTGCAAAGCAAGGATGGATTTTTAAGGACGTCATTTGTAAATTTCTCCCTTTCTGGAATATGACTTTTTTTTTTCCCTTCTCTCAAGGTTTGGATTTGAAAATTTAGATGTCAAAATGTTTTCATTCATCTACAAATGCCCACTTGCATTAGCAGGATCTTTAAAGATATTTATAAAATATTGTTTCTGTGCCTTGTTAATGCAAGGAACTGTTTTTAAACAGTTGAAAGAAAATATTTTTGCTCTAAATAGTTAAAAAATAAATGCCCAGGAGTAGAAAAGGAGAGAGAAAATACACAGAAGAGTTTATTTCTGTTAGAGATTTGCAATGATTGTTTGTTTAACGAAGTGTCTTTAAAAACACAAACTTCCCAAATTTGTAGCCAAGACAGCTGAGAAAATAAACAGCCAAACCTTCTGGAAGAGCCCAGATATGGTTTTTTACAATATTATTTTTTATATATTGTATATAAATATATAAAATATTTTAGATAGTATTTTGTGTGTGTGTATTTGTGTGTGTGTGTGTGGTATTCAGGTTTGTTCAGGTATTTTCCCACATACCCGAACAAAGCTGAATACCATACATGTAAGTACCCATGAAAAATTCAAGAAAACAAATATATATATAATTGACTCGATACTTTCTAGATTAGAATGTGATGGATTTCTTTTTCATTTTGATTGAGCAGAAAAATTGCAGATTGGAAAATAATGATTTAAAAAACAAAAGACAAGCAACAATGGAAATAATTTTAAAAGACTTATTAAGAGAAGGAACATATAGTTCATGAAATGGACAGCAGCTTTTTCAAGCTAATATTCTGGTGATATCAATGTAATGTTCTCCAGACCACAGACAATTCCCATCCTACAGAGTTAACTTTTAAAATATGCTGATAATCACATTTTCCCCCCTCCTTCTGATGCCTTAGGTTTGATTTCAAGCCATCCCTGAATAAAAGTTAAAAATAAAACTGATGATCCGTTTTCAAAAACAGCTCTTTGTATACATTTCACTCCACTGTGTACACAAAGGTGTTATCTGAAAATGACTCCTTAGATTAATCTGTAAATTCTGCAAATATATTGGTTTTTGGTTCTTGGTTTTTTTGCTTGCTTTATCCTCATGTACTGGGGAGATAAGTGCAGATTTTGCCCAGATGAGACCGTTGAAAATCTGCAAAGCTTGGCATGAACCCTGCTTGGGTCAGTGGTTTTAATTTAACATTAAAAATTTAATTGTTTGTCCTTTTTTTCCTTTCTAACTTTTGCAAGTCTCTTGGTTCAGCGAACGATGGATGGAGGATCAGTGCTGCCCATCCCTTTGCCTCTTGGCCATTGAGTCAAGATGCAGTGCCATGGATGGCAAATAAATGTGATAAATAAATAAAAATGGACTTGCGCGGGCAACTCTTCCAGAAGGGTGGCAGATAAGGAATCAAAGCAGTTTATTCACAATATTTTTTGGGGAGGGAGCTGCCTCTGGCTCAAGGCAGGAGCTCTCCACGAGATCAGTTTGGGAGAAAATTAGATTAAGCAGAAATATGATTTTGAAGATTTTTTGTGCCAGCATAAAAGGAAGGTTCGAGAAATGTTAAGAGAAAGCGAACTATGGCTTTGCTTCCAAATTCTGCCGATGTGATGAGCTGCAAATTGGAAGGGAGGTTCAAAATATATTTTTTTTAAAAAAGGAAGCATTCTCATGTATCCTGCAAAGCATTGCCATTCAGAAAAGAGCCAGGTTGTCCATTTCGCCAGCCTCAAGAGTGGAACATGGAGCAAAGCTAATAAGCCAAACTTTATTTTCCTCTTCATTTGCCACACACACCCCTTGTTAAAAAATATATATTTTTCTGCCAATGTTAAGAGTTAATGCTCTGGGGATTCCCAGATTTTATTTTTTCCCCAAGACCTGGACAGGTTTAGAAATGCTGAGATCCTTGATTCTTATTGACTTCACCACTGGGGGATTCTGCTTTTTTTGAAGGCTCAGAGGCTAATAATAATTGGGAGGGGGGGGTATTTTTAGGCTCGTTGGGCAATATCTGGAGGGCTGCATTAAAAATGGAGCTGTCCTGAGGGTAGTTTCTGCCCACCTGTCGGGAAGGGCTGTGAGTTAAACTATAAAAGTTTGAAGGAGGTTTTTCACCCTCGGAGAGAGGCTGAGACTGCTTCATTGAGCAAGAGAGGCTTTGGGGTTTTTTGCATTGATCGCTGTACCTTTGTTTGATTTTTTTTTTGTGGGGGGGGGCAGCTCACATTACTGACAATGCAGCCCCCTTAGAATACAGAAAAGAGAAGAACTTGAGTTGAAAGGGACCTTGGAGGTCTTTTAGTCCAACCCCCTTACAGCATGCCAGACAAATGGCTGTCCAAATCTCTTCTTGAAAAGCTCCAGTGATTGAGCCCCCACAACTTCTGGAGATTAATTGTTCTCATTATCAGGACATTTCTCCTTAGTTCTAGGTTGCTTCTCTCCTTGGCAAGTCTCCATCCATTGCTTCTTGTCCTGCCTTCAGGGGTTTTGGAGAAGAGGTTGACTCCACCCCTCTTCTTTGACACCCCCCCCCTCAAATATTGGAAGATGCTATCATGTCAAAGCTAGTCCTTCTCTCCATTAGACATACCCAGTTCCTGCAACTGTTCATCCTGAAGTTTAGCCTCCAGGTCCCTGATTGTCTTGGTTGCTCTTCTCTGCACTCTTTCTTCTTCCTTTTTCCTTTTTTAATAAATTGAATTTATTGAGTTTTGCACAATTAAAAACAACACAAATACAAAACAACACAAATACAATCTTTGCAGTGTTGTGACATCAACTTTTCCAGTTTCTTCTAACTACACACACACACATACATAGATTTAATTGTTTATATTATTTTTTTACTCCTGCTGTCCTACTATCCAACCAGTTGTACCATTTTTTTCCAGACCGTGTAGTATTCCTTCTCTCCCCTCTCTTGCAATTCTAACATGAGTTTTGCCATTTCTGCACAGTCCATAATTTTTTTTATAACCATACTGTCTGTGAGAGTGCTATCTAATTTCTAGCTCTTGGGCATAGATTATTCATGCTGCTATCAGTGTGTGTATTATAATGTATTCAATATCTTTCTTAAATACTCCTCTAAGTATCCCGAGCGAAAAACATTTCAGGCTTAAATTCTATTTGCAGTCCAATAATTTCTTGCAACCATGTTCTAATTTTCTTCCAATGTTCTTTTGCTTTGGGGCAAGGCCACCACACGTGAAAGGAGGTACCTTGTTCATCTTTACATTTCCAGCATTCAGGGTTTATATTTGGATATATTTAAAGCTAATCTTGCTGGTTCTCTTGCACTCTTCCTAATCTGAACATCTTCTTGGTATTATGGTAATTGAAACTGGCTGCAGTAGCGTAGTCAGAGGAAGAGATTCTCGTGAGCTGCAACAATTTTAACCTTGTGATTTGTGTGCCATTTTGATCCCTTCCATCTGTGATTTTTGATCCAAGGGCCGCCCGGCATGGCTGGTCTCTGTGGGCTGGGTTGACTCAATTCCTCGCTGCTCTCAGGTTTGTCACTACACACACGAACACACAGACATGTTTAACTTGAGTGAAGAAATCTGCCAATTCCAGATAAATAATCCTGGCGCCATTTTGCTGGTTGTGACTTTAAAAAAGGGGTCGTGGATTGTGCGTGTTGCAGGTCGCTGGACAGGGAGGGAAGCAAGCAGATACTTGAAAATGGTGGGTCGGGGGGAGAAAGGGGGCAGGATGGTTGTGTTTGGATCTCAACAATTTCAGCCTGATGGGAGGGACTCAACCCAGGAGTTATTGGTGACAGCATGAGTTTCTTGGTGAGGGCAAGAAGATCAATTGTGGCCATAGAATGAACTTGAGTTCTGATTGATGGCATCTAGTCTGTCGTGACTCTGGCTCAGCATCTTCCCATGCCAAGCTTTTAATAATTTTACTACTACTACTACCACTATTATTTATTTATTTATTTATTTATTTAATCTTTAGTGAGATTCACAGCTTTTGGGGCTCATTGTGGTTTTTTTCTTGCTGCGCATCTACAATTCGTGCATCACCAAGTATTGCAATGTCAGTCAACCAAACCCTTTTCTTCTCAACTATTGTTATGTCAGGTGTGTTGTGGGCCAAGTGCCTGTCAGTCTGAATTCTGGAGTCCCACGAGATCTTGACTTTGTCTTTCTCCAGAACTTTCTCAACCTGATGTTCCCATTAGTTGTTACGATGCTCAAATCCAAACATTTGGCACAGTTTCCAGTGAATGATTTTAGCAGCTCAGTTATGGTGTTCTAGGTAGTCAGTTTGTGAAATTTTGCTGCACCCACTGAATAAATGGTCAACTACTTGGGGTGGAGTGGGGCCTCTGGGTGGCCTGGGAGGCAGGGCAGGGCCCGAAACCAGGGAGGCCTTGAGGCTGAGGGAGGCGGATGGAGGCTTCTTCAGATCTGTATCGGTTTCAGCAGCTGGTTTCAAATGGAGAGGAGAAGAGAGCAGAGCAGAGGAGAGGGAGGGAGGGAGGGAGGAAGTAACAAAGGAACGGAGAGGGACAAGAGAGGAAGAAAAGAGAGAGAGAGAGAAAGATAAAAAAGGAATAGAATAGAATAACAGAGTTGGAAGGGACCTTGGAGGTCTTCTAGTCCAATCCCCTACCAAGAAAGGAAGGAGAAGAAGTAAGCAAGCAAACAAGCAAGCTAGCTACCTAGATAGATAGATAGATAGATAGATAGATAGATAGATAGATAGATAGATAGATAGATAGATACAAGATAGATAGATAGATAGATAGATAGATAGATAGATAGATAGATAGATGATAGATAGATGATAGATAGATGATAGATAGATAGATAGATAGATAGATAGATAGATAGATAGATAGATAGATAGATAGATGATAGATAGATACAAGATAGATAGATAGATGATAGATAGATACATGATAGATAGATGATAGATAGATACATGATAGATAGATAGATAGATAGATAGATAGATAGATACATGATAGATAGATAGATAGATAGATAGATAGATAGATAGATAGATAGATAGATAGATAGGAGGGAATGTAGCAAAAATCCCCAGCATTTTTTAAAGGGCTGTCCAAGCTCTGACTTCATGGTGATGCTCAGCAAAACAAAAATGGGTATCCCGTGTGTGTGTGTGAGAGAGAGAGAGAGAGAGAGAGAGTTCAGGGTGTACAGAAAGGAAAGGCCCACTCAAAACATAAAAGCTACTCCGCCTTTCCGGGTGGGGCGAATGCTCAGAAATCTTCCCAGGGCCGGGGCGGGGGGGGGGGGTCCCAGGGTGGCCACGTAGAAAGGGAGGAATCTTATCCGGAGCCTATTTTGGTCGCCCAGCTGCGGGAAGGTGTGAATTCAGCGCCTGGAGTGGGCGGAACGGCCTGGCCAAGAAGGTGATTTATAGGGCTGGTTTCATCAGGGAAGCGGGAATTCTTGCACTTAATTGCCCAGGAGCAATTGAGGCAATCGGGTCCCTTTGGAAAGGCCTGCATAGTGTAGAGATCCTTCCTTTCTTCCTTCCTCCTCAACTTTCCTTCCTTCCTCCTACTCTCTCCCTCCCTCTCTCCCTCCCTCCCTTCAGCTCCCTTCACTTCCTCCGCCTTCTTTCCTTCTTTCTTTCCTTCCTCCTTCTCTTCCACCTTCCTTCCTTCCTTTTTTCTCTTTCACCTCTTCCTCCTTCTCTTCCTTACCTTCCCCTCTTCCCTCCTTTTTTCTCCTCTTTCCCTCCCTCCTTCTCTTCTTTCATCTCCTCTTCTTCTTTTCCTTTCTCCTTATCTCCTTCCTTCCCTCTTTCCTTCCTCCTCCACACCATCCTTCCCCCTTCCTAGCTCCAAGACAGATTCCTTGTGTGTCCAATCACACTTGGCCAATAAAGAATTCTAGTCTAGTCTAGTCTAGTCTATTCTTATTCTTATTCTATTCTTATTCTAATTCCTCCTTTCTCTTTCCTTTCCTTTGCCTTCCTTCCATCAATCATGTTAAAGAAGAAGCCAACACTCCCTCCATGGATAAGGGCCATTGACAACCTTGTGATGTATCCCCATCACTCTCAGCATGAAGCACCATCATGCCAGGTACCAGATTCTGGCCCTCCTCCCTCCCTCCCCCACACCCTGTTTTTCTGTGCCTCTCACCCTGCCTCAACCTCAGCATGAAAGCTGGGGTCTCTGCCCCCCACCCAATGTTGCTCCTTCCAGCCTTTGGGCCTGCTCAGCGTCTTATCGCCATCTTGGCAACCCGCCGACTTTCCCTCCAGATTGTCTCTTCCTTCAAAGCCCGCCTCCGTTTTCATTCAATATCTTGCATTCTCCATTTTTTTCCTTCTCTTTGCAAGGGAAGACTCCCTCCATTAACCTACTTCTTGGTAAGCTAGAAAAAAAGTGGAATAGATAGCACTGCCACAAGATGGACTCGCAACTGGCTGACAAACCTTACTCAATGAGTAGTCCTTAAGAGGTCTAAGTCTACATGGAGGGACGTAAGCATTGGGGTGCCACAAGGTTCCGTCTTAGGCCCAGGACTCTTCAATATCTTCATTGACTTAGATGGGGGAATAGAAGGGGAACCTACCAAATTTGCAGAGGATACTAAGCTGGCAGGAATAGCCAACACCCAAGAAGACGGGCTGAAGATCCAGAGGGATCTCGACAGACTGGAACCCTGGGCCACATCTCACAAAATGAAATGCAATGTGGAGGAAAGTCAAGTCTTATACACTAAGGCAAGGAAAACCCAAAGGACCCATATAGACTGGGGTGAAACCAGGCTCAATAGCAGGAACTGGGAAAGGGATCTCGGAGTCTTAGTGGGCAACCAGCTAAATAGGAGCCAGCCGTGTGTGTAGCAGCAGCAGCCAAAACAGCCAACCCAACCCTAAGTTGCATTCACAGAGGGATACAATCGAGGTCAAGAGAGGTACTAACACCACTCTTTAAAGCCTTAGTAAGGCCACACCTACAGTCTCCATCCAGTTTTGGTCATCACACTATAAAAAAGAGATTGAGATTGTAGAAAAAGTGCAGAGAAGAGCAACCAGGATGATGAGGGGACTGGAGACTAAATATATATTTATTTATTTCATTTATATTGCCGCCTATTCGCCCCTGGCGACTTGAGGTGGCTTACACAATGTAAAACCATATTTAAAACAAAAAAAAATAAAAATAAAAAGCAGTAAAAACTAACCAAAAGAATCAAATAAATTAGTAAAGTACAATAGAACAAAATTTAGGGAAAAAAAAATACCATGAAGGGTTGTAGGAACTGGGCCAGGCTAGTCGAGGGGAGAGAAGGACCAGGGGAGACGGGAGAGCATCTTCCCATATTTGAGGGAGGAGGGGCTGCCACAGAGAGGAGGGGGGGGTCAAGCTATTTACCTGAAGGCCGGACAAGGAAGAATGGATAGAAACTGATCCAGGAGAGATTCAACCTGGAAATAAGGAGAAACTTTCTGACAGACCATCCAACCAACCCAGGGAACAAAAGTTGCCCTCGGAAGTTATAACCAAGTTTGTTCCTTTTTCAAAAGGGGGGGGGAGGCACCTCCCCTGAGCTTTCCTTTTGTCAGCACCTGAGAGAGCTGAGTAACTCATCCTCGGGGGTGGGGGGTTGTTGTACCTGTCTCAAAAGCTTGCGCAGCTCTTCGGTTTGATTCATGTGGGGAAAGTGTGAATGGATCTTCCTTCTTCTCCCCATATTGTGGGCACCCCTGTGCCGTTGGCGGGGGGGGGAGGGAGGAGGGCGCTGCGCTCCCGGTGCTGAGCGCTGGTGCTGTTTGTTGTGCGGTGTGGTTTGGGTGTGTGTGTGTGTGCTTGCAAACAGGTGCAAAAGAGGCCACCGAGAAGCTCTCTGGCTTTGGTTTGGAAAAGGAGAAGGTCGAAAGGGCCACCTTGGAAACAACAGCCAAGGGGGGGGGGGCAGGGGGGGGGGGCAAGGTCAGTTCTTCCTGGCCTTGGTTGACCTTCTACCCTCCCTTTGAACGAGGGTGAGTTTTGGGCCATTTTGCAACCAGGAGCAAACATACACCCTGCGCGGGAAAGTTTGTCTGCGTGTGATTGACCTCTTGTGAGAACCTCCCCTTCACAGGGACTAGTGACATCACTGCACCATAATCAGGGCCCACGAGGACCAAAGGATGCCCAGGCCAAAGATGACTCTCCTCCTCCTCCTTTTCCTCAACTTTCTTCTCCTTCTCCTTCTCCCCCTTCTCCTCTTCCTTCTCCTCCTCTTCCTACTACTCCCTTTTACCTTGATGATGTTACCCAAGTGGGTCATGAAATGTCTGCAAGAAAGCCACCAAGCTCAGAGGGCACCAAGGACTCCATATTCCTTCTCCTCCTCCTCCTTCCCCCCCCTAAACCCCACTTCCTTCTGGCACTGATGATGTTGCCTAGGTGGGTAATGAAACATCTGTGAGAAACCCACAAAACTCACAGAGCACCAAGAATCCCACAGTCATATACTCCTCCTCCTCCTCCTCCTCCTCCTCCTCCTCCTCTCCAGATACCCCATCCTCTTCTGGTCCTGATGATGTTCCCTAGCAGGGTCATGAAACGTCTGCAAGAAAGCTCCACCCAGCTCAGAGACCCCCAAGGACCCCTCAGTTTCCATTTCAGAGCACCAAAGAGACAGAATTGGGTGCAACTGACACTCTGTCATGGAAGGAGAAGGATTGAGGCGGAGGCCACTGTGGCACATCTGAGTAAGCCAGTCCTGGGTTACGACCCCTTTTTGTGACCCCTGGGGGTCCAGAGTCCTCCCTCCATCCCCCCCTTTTGAAATGCAGACCCCTCACAAATATAAAACCACATGGAGGGCAGAGAACTGGTGTCGCCTGCCCTCCAGCGTCCGTGGACGCTGTTGTGGTGGCACCGAATCCGTAACCGGATGGGAAATCATGGGTGAAAAAAAAAACAAAAACCCACGCCGATTCCTGACAATGCATTCTTCACTTCCACTCC
Organism: Laticauda colubrina; assembly: GCA_015471245.1. Lineage (NCBI taxonomy): Eukaryota > Metazoa > Chordata > Lepidosauria > Squamata > Elapidae > Laticauda > Laticauda colubrina. The sequence continues at coordinate 10,172,059 of BLBF01000081.1, forward strand.
CCCCTCGTGTGTGTGTGTGTGTGTGTGTGTGTGTGTGTGTGTGTGCTTCATTTCGATTTGCAGCACTCCTGTTGACCTCAGGTTGAAAAATCGAATTTACTGGCAGGACCCAATTTTTGTTTTCTTATTTTTTTTTTTGGCTAAAAGTGAGAGTAACTTCTTACTGGCAGCTCCATCAAGGAGAACCAACTGAGTAACTGAAAAGCTGACTCAACTCGGCTCTCCCGAGGCTCGGCTTACCAGTAGCAGCTTTTGAAGTCGAAGGGAAGAAAATATATCTGGTCGTTGTGGTTTTTGCGATACCTTCTCTCTCTCTTTTTGTCTTTCCGCCTGTTATTTTGTCACTACGGGGGGGGGGGGGGAGAGAGAGAGCGGAGAGAGACAATAGCAGCGTGTTGAGACAGTGGGGAAGGAAGATTGGGGTGCTCATGGGTTGTCCTCGAGTTACGGCGGCTCGCTGAGTGACCATTGGGATGTCACCACGGCACCGGGGAAAAAAAGGAACTTGTGGCCGTTTTTCCTCCCGTGCAACCTCAGCGGTCCCACGATCGGAATTCAGATGCTCAGCAACTGACTCGTGTTTATGATGATTGCAGGCTCCTGGGGTCACACGGTCCCCTTTTCTGACCTCCTGACAACCACAGTCCATGGGAAGCAAGATTCACTTAATGACCGTGTTACTAATTCGTAGTTAGAACAATAAACTGGTGGAACTGGGGGCCACCTGAAGTTGTGGGGGTTTCTGCTGCTAAATTGCACAACGGCCTTGCGAGGTAGGCTCCTCGGTCTGTTTTCCAAAGAGCAGGCAGCACAGATCAGAGCCAAATGCTGGTGGGAGGGAGAGGATTTTCCACTCAGGTTCTGTATAAGTGGTACTCCTCGACTTACGACCACACAGTTAGGCCCAACATTTTCTGTTGCTAAGTGAGACATTTGCTGAGTGCATTTGGTCTCCATGTTACGACCTCGCTTGCCACAGTTAAGCGAAGTTAGTCACCGGATTGTTTAAGTTTGTTTAAGGGACCTCAGGGGTGCTGCAACAGTCGTAAATGTGAAAACTGGTCATCAGTCACTTTCTTTCAGTGCCGTTGTCATTTCGAATGGTCATTAAATGAACTGTTGTAAGTCAAGGAGTAGCTACACTGCCCTTCCCTCTTCCTGGCGTGGATCGTAGATCTACTGCCTCCCTCCACAGCCTCTACCTCCGATTTAGGCACAGGTTTTGCTGGGATGCATCCCTTGGCAAGAGAAGGATGTCAGTTAAAGGGACTATTTGCTCCCAAGTGTTTTCTTTTTGGTCTTGTGAAAGGCGGGAACATCAAATGTGGGGTGAGGCTGCCCTCTGGTGGACTGTGATGAACACTGCAAGGCCTTTGGGCTAAGAGCTTGAGAACTACTGTCTAATGTCGGTCGTTGACTTTTTGCAATAGTTAAGAAAAAGGGCCATCTGCAGATCTTGGTTTGATCCCTCCAGAACATGGCTTGTCCACTTGCTGGGTTCCCCCCCCCCCCCCGATTCACACGTGCTTCTCTCGAGTTCAACCTCTTTTTGTCTTCTTTTCCCCACACAGCCCAGATTGAAGTGATCCCCTGCAAGATCTGTGGAGACAAATCTTCCGGGATCCACTACGGAGTCATCACTTGTGAAGGATGCAAGGTGGGGAACCGTCTCTTCAATCGTTGGGATCTTGGGTGTTGGCCTGAGACCCGTCGGGCAAAATTGTTTCCTCTTCCTTGCGGAGGGTGGGGGTTGGGAGGTGGTTTTCCCTTTTCTGGAAGCAGATGCCCATAAATTTCTACTGAACCAATTTTGGCTCTCTTCGCTGATGGATCCCTGAACTGTTGGGCTTCACAAAGTCTTGGAGGCCACCAGTGAAGCTACCAAAGGTCCATCTTCTCAGTTCATCTTCTTGGTTTCCTTTCCAGGGCTTCTTCCGCCGCAGCCAGCAAGGGAACGTGACCTATTCTTGTACTCGGCAACAAAACTGTCTGATCGACCGCACCAGCCGCAACCGCTGCCAACACTGTCGCCTGCAGAAATGTCTTAGCCTCGGCATGTCCCGTGATGGTAAGACCCATGTTGAGGTGCACCTCAGGGAGAGTTCCTGTCAGGGAATTGCGCAACTGGTGTCCAAATGAAATTGGAGACATTGACATGAATTGTAATTTTATGTAAATAAGTATATTTAAACATTTTAAATACATTGAGACAAGATAGTCAGGAACACACTAACATTATGAGGTAAATCACATGAGGTAAATTGTGTGAGGTAAATCGTGTGAGGTAAATCAAACAGCAATAAACACAGAAGAAAAAAGCGGGAAAAAGGAAAACTCCCCCTTTTACACCCAGAGCAACCAATCATAACATAGATTTCCTCATGCAGGAGTCCTCCAATTAATCAACCACAACTGTGTGTTCTGGCCCATTTATTGTTCCAGCTACTAAATTAAGTATCTTAATAGTTCCCAAGTCTCATAAGATTTCGTGTTGGGAGATGTTCCTTCTGTCCCTTGCCTCACTTTGGTGGTGACACACCACAAAACAGGACAAGGGGGGAGAAGAACCAGGTTGGAGATGTTGTGGAGCTTCAAGTGACTACTGAATGAACCAAGTTGCTCATGCCCTGCATTATTTTTATTTGTTTTCTCTTCCAGCTGTCAAATTTGGCCGGATGTCTAAGAAGCAACGAGACAGCCTCCATGCCGAAGTCCAGAAACAGCTGCAACAGCAACAACATCAAGGCGGAGAGAGTTCCACCTTCTCCTTGGGCATGGCCAATGGTCAACTCAAGCTGGACCCTTCTCCAGATCTCCAAGAAGGCTCCCCTGCTCTCCTCACTGGACAGACCCGCCTTAGCCAGTCTCCGGATGAGACGGCGGGCTTGGCCTACTCTAACGAACTCCCCAAGGCACAGAGCGTCCTGGGTGGAGAACAGCAGGACCTCTTCAAAAAAGGGTATGGTCCTGGAGTCATCAAGGTAGAACCCAGGACGAGCGTCTATTATTCTTTGGAGACCCAGGCATTGCCAGACCTCTTGTCCCCCAATGTCAGTAGAGCAGAACGGACAACAGCCAGCGAGACCCTTGACCTCTACACCAACCCGAGCTTCACCAGCTTCTTGGAGTGCCCACACCCTTCGCTGATGGAGATTGGTGAGTGAATGGAGGTTTCCAGAAAGGATGGAAGAAATAGAAGTGTTCAGTGGATGATGGGTGTCTTCAGCAGAATAACAAGAGTTGGAAGAGACCTTGGATGTCTTCTAGTCCAAGGGGTTTTTAGCCCACGTCTCAAAATCAGGCTAAGGAAAAGCAACAGAAGTCAAGGCAGCTGAGACTAGATCCCAAAGCAGCTTCTGTGGGGTTCTGATTGCTAATATGGGACCATCTTGTTCTCTTCTCCTGCAGAGCACTTGACCCAGAATGTCCTCAAGTCCTACCGGGAGACCTGTCAACTCCGCTTGGAAGACCTCCAGTTGCTGAGGTGGGAGACCTTCACCCGAGAAGAAATCGGGAGCTACCAGAAGAAGGTAAGATGGGGGGCCACCCACTCTCAGAGAGGAAGACCCCAACTTAAAGTTCTGTTAGAGGAGGAGGAGGAAGAGGAGTGTGGGGTCCTTGGTGCTCTCTGAGCTGGGTGGGTTTTCTTGCAGATGTTTCATGACCCAGCTGGGTAACATCATCAATGGTAGAGGGGAGAGGGATTTAGGAGGAGGAGGAAGAAGAGGAGGAGGAATGTGCTCTCTGAGCTGTGGTTTTCTTGCAGATGTTTCACTAAGAAGTTAGATAGCAACATCAATGGTAGAAGGGAGTGGGATTTGCAAGGAGGAGGAGGAGGAGGGGGGGGGGGAGGAGACAACCTCCGTGGGGTCCTTGGTGCTCTCTGAACTTGGTTGTTTTCTTGTAGACATTTCATTACCCAACTAGGGAACGTCTTCAATGCTAGTTCCTCTGCATCTTTACTCCCTTCTGTTTTCTCACAATCCACCCAAACTTCTTCATCATCTCTCTCTCTCCCTCCCTCCCTCCTTCTGTCCCATTAGACTATGGAGGAGATGTGGGAACGTTGCGCCTGCCGCATCACGGAAGCCATCCAGTATGTGGTGGAGTTCGCCAAGCGAATGGGGGCCTTCATGGACCTCTGCCAGAACGACCAGATTGTGCTTCTCAAAGCAGGTAAGGGGTGCGATGCAGTGGTGGGATTCAAATTTTCTTACTACCGGTTCTGTGGGCGTGGCTTGGTGGACATGGCGAGACTTGGTGGGCGTGTCAGGGGAAGGAAACTGCAAGATCCCCATTCATTCCCCACCCCACTAACCTGCTTTCCAGCTCCGTTCTCCTGGGCAGGGCAACCAAAGGAGACCCAGCCGATCAGCTGGGACTCAATGGGAGGCAGAGGAGAGATGGGGTTGGTGGGGCCAGTCAGAGGTGGGATTGGCCGGTTCTCCGAACTACGCAACATTTCCGCGACCGGTTCTTCAGAACCAGTGCAAACTGACTGAATCCCACCTCTGGTGCGATGCCACACACAATTCACACAAGAGCTCCTTGTGGAGAACAAACGATTGTGTGACTTTTTTTAAGGGTCTTTATGCTGGCGTCTGAGATTCACATGTTTCCTCTTTTTTCCTATGTCGTTGCGTTCGGCTTTGCACTTCATGTTTTCAATTTCCTTCTCCCCTCCCATGTTGTTGTTTAGTAACCCAACTAGGATTGACTGGATTAGAAGTGTGAGAAAATTCCTAAAATTGTTCCTGTCCCAAAGACAGGAGAGACCAGGATAGCGGTATAGGGGTGCAGAATGTACCCGTTTTGGTCTGAGCTGAGGTTCCCCCCCCCCCAAAAAAAGGAGGGGTTGGCCGTGCTAACATTATCTTCTCCCCTCGCTTCAGGCGCCATGGAGGTCGTTCTGGTGAGGATGTGCCGAGCCTTCAATTCTGAGAACCGGACAGTATTCTTTGAGGGCAAATATGCTGGCCCAGAAGTCTTCAAATCTCTGGGTACGAGAGCGTCCTTCGGCCTCTTGCATCAAGAAAGGTGGAATCCCCTCTAGATTCGGGCCGGGGTCTAAAGTAGGACGGAGAAAGGGGTCTTGCAAGATGTTTTGGTGGCGGGGTGGAGGAATGTCAACTGGTTACAAGAGGTGGTTGCAACTCCAAGAGTTGATTTCCAAGATACATCTAACTTCCCCAAAGGGGAACGTTAAATTGTTATATCCTTCCTCCTCCTGTTTCTCCTCCTCATCCCATCTTCTTCCTTCTCTTTTTCTTCCTCTTCTCTTTTTCTTTCTCTGTCTCTTCCTTTCTCCTCCTCATCCTATTGTCCTTCTCTTCCTTCTCCTTCTTCTCTTCCTCCTCCTCATCCTATCTTCCTCCTTTTCTCCTCCTCCTCTTCATCCTTCTCTCCTCCTCTTCTTCCTCCTCTTCTTCCTCTTCACTTTTTCCTTCTCTACCTCCTCCTCTTCCTTCTCCTTCTTTTCCTCCTCCTTGTCCTAATTTCCTCCTCTTCCTTCTTCTGTTTCTCCTTCTTGTTCTATCTTCCTCCTGTTCCTTCTCTTCTTCTCTTCCTCCTCCTCATCCTATCTTCATCCTTTTCTCTTCCTCCTCCTCTGTCCTTCTCTGTCTGCTCCATTCTCTTCTCCTTCTCTTCCTCCTCTTCTTCCTTCTCCCCTTCCTTTTCTCCTGCTTCTCTTTCTTTGTCTCCTGCTCCTGCTTCTCTTTTATGTGTGATGTGAACAATGAGTCTTGCTTTTCTCAGGTTGCAACGAACTGATCAACTCCATCTTCGATTTCACACACAGCCTTTGTTCGCTCCACTTCTCGGAGAACGAAATTGCTCTCTTCACAGCCCTGGTGCTGATCAACGCAAGTAAGACCGAGGTTTCTGGTTGTGGAGTTAAACTCTGGCCCTCTTGCAATTCCTTGCTGTGGTTTGAGGAGGTTGTGGCTTCTTTAGTGAAAGAGAATACAAAATTTGGTGGTTGCTTTTTGCCTTTCTCCCTGCATAATTGTATCTACAAATGTCTTGTGTTTTCACTCATCTCAAATTACACAAGAGCTGGAAAGAGCTGGTTGGATTTACCAGCTGATCCTATAACCCAGCTGCAAATCAAAGCGTTCATTTAAACCGCCGCTGAAGAACAGACGAATTAAAAGGCTCGGTCGCTGCACCATCTAATAGTAGCAGGCCTGAGAAAGTTTAAAAGAATAATTAAAAAGTCAGACGTCGCTTAAAGCCAAGCAGCTGCTCCAGGAAAGCTGTGGCAAAATCAGGCCCCCTTGAAACCTCGATTTTAGGGTTCTACCTAGTTTTAAGATTTTTATTTGCATAGCTTTAAAGCAAAGGTTTCCACACCTGGCAACTTTATGACTTGTGGATTTCAACTCCAGCTATGCTGGCTGGAGAATTCTGGGAGTTGTTGCCTTTTTATGATCCCCAAGCTGCCAAGAGTCACCTTATCCAGAACATGGGCAGCATATAAATTTAATAAATCAAAAGGGCTGCACCCAAGCCTTGCTGCAGCCTTGCTTTGCTTCTGCAAATGGAATGAGGCCCCAGTAGGTTTTCCCTCTCCCTTTTGCAGATCGCCCGTGGCTGCAAGAGAAAAGCAAGGTGGCCTACTTGCAAAACAATCTTGAAGTGGCCTTCAAACAGATGTTGCAGAAAAATCACCGGGAAGGCATCCTGGCAAAGGTGAGTGTATCTGCCAGGGCTTCGAAGAGAGGAGGAAAACAACAGTTGGAAGGGACCTTCTAGCCTAACCATTCAGACAAATGGCTGTCCGATATTTTCATTAAAAAAAAAACAAACCTCTGGTTATGAAGCACCTACAACTTCTGAAGGCAAGTTGTTCCACTGGTTAATTGTTCTCGCTGTGAGGAAATTTCTCCTTAGTTCTGGGTTGCTTCTCTCCTTGATTAATTTCCATCCGTTGTTTCTTGTCTTGTTTTCTGGTGCTCATCCAATTTATTTATTTATCTTGTCAAACATATGCAAGATAACCAGTATCGGTATGAACATCCACAAGAACAAAGGGACTAAATACTAGATAAATGGGGACGGTAAGACGGGGGGGGGGGGTAGGCATGCTGGTGCACTTATACACGTCCCCTTTAAGGACTTCTTAGGAATGGGGTGAGGTCCACGGTAGACATTTGAGGTTGAAGCTGCGAGTTGAGGCTGTAATCACAGAGTCGGGTAGGGCGTTCCAGGCCTTGACCACTCTTATGGCTGGAGTCATATGTTCTGCAATCGAGTTTGAAGCGGTTTTCCATGAGTTTGTATCAGTTATTTGCCCGTGTGTTATTGTGATTGAGGCTGAAGAAGTCGTTGATGGGAAAGATGTTGCAGCAGATAATTTTGTGTACTATGCTTAGATCAGATTTTCTGTCAGGAATAGCCAACACCCCCAAAAGACAAGGAGATTCAAGCAGTTCAAATGAGTATAAAGATTCATGGCAAGCTTAAGTTCTCTACGAGAATCGGGCCAACTGACGGCTAAGGGAAAAGAGTGGGAGATAAGAAAGGTATTCAAGATAGGCTGGACTTAGATATCTCTTGTGGGCATGCAGGGATTCATGATGTCAGGGCTCCATTTAAATCATGAGTCTCTAGACAGATTTTCAAAGCTCAAAGAAGATTTTTCAGAAGAAGACATGCTGGTGCTGCCTGGGTGTAACTGACTCTGAGACACATCATTCATTGTTACCCTTGACCCTGTTTTCCCCCCCACTCCCTGGGTGTATCATAATTCATATTCTCCAATGGGACACTTCCATAGCCAAGAGTAATCAATCATGTTCTTCAGTTAGAATTTTGAACGGCAGAAACTTTGGTCGTGTGGAAACTATCTTTGAAAACATTTATGGAATGCACTTTTGGTTTGCAAGCTGCCACATTGCTCCCCCATCCCTTTCTGTTGGCAACTCGAAAAAGACCAGAGAAATATTTTATGAGTTGACACGTGACTTATGACACATTTGACACCCCCACCCTCGGGCTCAGCCTGGTCATGTCCTACAATGGGTCACCTTCCAGGTGAGCCAGACCAGGTGAGGTTATCTCATTCTCTCCCACTTTCTCTTTCCAGTTGCCGCCCAAAGGGAAGTTACGAAGTCTCTGTTCCCAGCACGTGGAGAAGCTCCACTCCTTTCGCCAGATGTACCCCATGGTTGTCCACGCAGTTTTCCCACCGCTGTACAAAGAGCTTTTCAGCTCAGACTCTGACCCTCTGATCCAGGGGCCCACAGGAGAGTAACCCCCTCCCCCCCCACACATACAAGCTGAGGACAGGTCAGGTGTCGCCTCCTAGTCGCTGGAAGCCGGACGCAAAATGAAGAATGGGATCGAGGGGAGCAGTCAACAAGTGAGCGGGGCAGGACGAGGAGTTGGTGATTGCTTGTCTGTCCTCATTTTGGGGGTGTCCCACTTCATTCTGGAGGAAAAACAGCGTCCCCACCTCAAAGTGCTCCATTTACGTTTTAAGGGTTAGTGGCCGCGGAAGCAAGAAGCAATATCGGGGGATGATGCAGCATCGACAAATCCACCAGGAGACGGTTTCATGGGAAGACAACATCGGATGTCGCTGCCAGCTTGGGCGATCCCCCCCCAAAATACCTCATTTGTGCCATTTTAATGGCAAGAGACTCGGCCAAGTTCAAAAGAAATTTATATAGATATATATGTATGCATCTAGAGAAAGAGATAGAGAGATGCGGCTCTCTAAGATAGATTTTATTTTTTTTGCTAAGTCTGTATTTGATAACAAAGGCACCCCTTTCTGTTTTCCCCCACCTTTCTTTCTCTTTGCCCTGTCATTTCGCCAACCAGCTTCAACTTCTGCATTTATGCAAAAAGTGTGTTTGTAGGGAATACATCTCTGCACCTTGGAACGCTGCTTTGCAGCCTCCGTTTAGAAACCCAATCAGTTGATTTGCCTTATTAGCAATTTCCCCAAAGCCAACGCCCATTTTCTTTGGCGACAGCGGTGCTAATAAAGTTTCCTGGATTGTTTTAAAACGCATAGAGCCATGATGGTGAACCTATGGCACACAGGTGGCATGCAGAGCCATTTGTGCTGGCACGTGAGCCACAGGCAAACTTACTTCACTGCGCATGCATGCACCTCACAACTGATTTTCGGCCTGTTTGAGGCCTTTTTCAGAGGCTTGAAGAAAGCCTTTTCAGGCCGAAAAATAGGCCCATTTCATCGCTTCCTGTATTTACAGAAATACTGGAAGTGGCAAAATGGGCCCATTTTTCAGCCTGTAAATCCTGCAGAAGCTTTCCTCAGGCCTCTGGGAGGCCAAAAAAGGCCTCAAATGGGCTGAAAATCGGCTGGGAGGTGCAGTGCAGGTAAGAGCCTTCAGGAAGCCTCCTGGGTGAAGCACTAAGTAAGCAAGGGGAATCCCGGCACAGCTGATCGTAGGAACAGCTGATTGTTGGGAGGGGAAAAATAAAGAAATACCTTAAGGAGTGACTGGGCAGGGTGGGCAAGCATTTAGCGGGTGGGGCAAGCAAGCGGCGACCAGGTGACTGGGTCAGGGTGTGGCCAGCCAGAAGTTACTACCTGTTTGCCGACCCACACCAAATCCTTGCTACCGGTTCAGATGACCCGGTGTGAACCGGTTGAATGCCACCTCTGTGCAAATCAATCCATGTCGGTTTGATATTTAAAATCCTTGCAAATGGTTCAGCTTTGCAGGAATAAGTTTAAGACACTCTTAGCTTTTCCTCCAATGACTTGTCGAGATGACGCCACTGTCCATTTGCACAGAAAAATCCACTACATTGCATCAGATGTTCGTGGATTTAACTCAAGCCCTTTTTTCTATTCTTCTAATCTTTTCCTTGTTTTTTTTTTTTTTTAATGGTTTGGAATATTTAAAGAACAGGAGGGAGGGGAGGCCATGTAAATACCGGTTGAAAAAGTTTTATTTTTTATTTTTAAAACTAGAGAAGTTGGTCTTTAAGAAAGCAGATGCTGGAAACCGTTTAGTCTACTTTTTAATTTAATTAAACCATGGTGCATATTGGTACGATGGTTGGATTTTATTTGCTGGCTGGCTCTCTTTATTTCTGTTATTGCTGTTATAATTGTTTTACGAGTTTTCAGATGGGAAGGTAACTGCTGAATGTTTGAAAGGTGACAGATCAAATCCACATAAGGGGTAGTTCCTATTTTTCTGATCTATGGTTCTGGCCAACCATCTTTCAATTATTTTGATATCCATTTGTGAACTTTGGAAGAAGTTGCTGAGATGGTCAGAATTCAGCGATCACCTTGACATCACTACAAATTAAATTTCAGAAATGGATGCTTCTTGACTTTAAGGGACATGCAGATTATAAATGTGCGGTCATTGGGAAAATAAAGAATTGCCCCACACACCTATCTAGCCCCCAGACCTATCTAGAATACTGAATTAAGGGGGAAGATGGTACAAAACAGTTGTAGAAATGGGAGTTAGATTGTGAATAGAACAAAACAGATCTAATGGATTTATTTGATATCATGGTAATTACGTACAGGTGTCTAATAGTTGCATACATGATTTTCAAAGGCTTCAGGTCACCTATCGAGCTATGAATTCTGCAAGTACAGAACAGCAAGGCATTTAAAGGTTAAATGGAGTTTCCCTGTGGAGGGGCAGAGTATCTGTTAAATGCCAGGAGGTGGAATTGAGCACCAGATGGTTTTCCGTCCTAAAAACATGATCCAATGATAAGGTGCCTTCCCAAGCACCAATATACATGCCATGGATAAATAGCATTATTTTTTGATAATTCCCTAGGCACCAAGTTCATTTAGTGACTGTTCAAAGTTAGAAACAGAAAAACTGAAAAATGGATGTAAGTTGCTGGAAAAAAGTGACTTGTATCCATTTTTCACACTTAAATCCATGGTTAAGAATCTGAGACCAACCTTTGCTGATGACACGCACAGGACTATAAAATAGAATTAACTCATCTTTTAATGGTCTGCAGCTATAATGCCCCTGTCAGAGTCTGAATCCGAGGAAGAAGACAAACAGCTGACAGGGAGTGGGAGTGTGGCTCCGGTGGCTGTGGAGGAAATTGGGGAAGGGCAGAGTCCAGCTAGGCAGAGCAGGGGAGAGGTAGAGCAAGGGAGAAAAAATTCGGAGGAAGACCCAGGCCCTAGGGCATGTAGGGAGGAACGGAGAAGGGAGAAACGTGGGTTGCGTGGCTTATGGGGCAGGAAAGGGCCCTGATTCCCTTCATTAGCCACAGGTGGGAAGAGAGTTTAAAAGAGATGCATGTTGAGAGCTGCGACTGCTGGGAGCAAATGTGAGTGTATATTTGGTTATCTGCATTCCTGGCATCCTCCTAACCAGGTTGAATTACTGCTGTTCCTTCATGTCTAGAATTCCTCCTCCTGCCCTGCCGGACTAATTGCCTCATTTTGCCTTGATTGGACTTTTTAAATTAGAGTTTTTGTTGACCACGTTTTGGACTTGGTTCTCTGCAGCCAAAGGCTGTCCCTGGGAGAGTTTTTCTCCAGCCCAGAAGGTAACCAGGACATTGGGGGCAAAGTTGGAGCTAATAAAGGGACTCCGAATGATTATCTGACTGTGTTGCTTTTGTGCCACACCCCTTTGGGTCATCACAACAGCCTATAAACCCTTCGCCCCTCGGTCAGGGAAATGGTAGCCATCAGCACTCTTTTTCTCCAGGGATTTTATTTTTTTAATGGGGCCCCATTTGTGGGCTTCCCAGCATGGAACACCCCCCCCCTAAATTGGGAATGGGAGGGCCGAGTTTTGATCTTGCACCTTTGATCCAATCGATACATTTCAAAGTGCTTTTTTCGTTGGGTTGCCGGAATGAAAATTGGCGGTGGCTTCAGTTTGTGAGAGTGTGAGTGTGTGTGTGTTGTTGCTTGGCTGCTGTGTGTGCCAAGCAGCAGTTAAGAAAAAGGACCCAGAAGAAAAATGACAAAGTGGGGAAGCGAATGTTCCCAAGGCAGGGATGACAGCCAGCGAGGAAAGAGGACAGAGGGACGGGAGACGGACTCTTAAGCGGTGAGAGCAACCCCAGGTAAGCCGTTTGTTCATTTTCTGAGCTATTTCTGGGCTATTTGCAGGTGAGGCACTTCTCTTTGGAAGGAGGAAGATGCTTCAATGTGGACATTTTTATTTCGTACAGGGAAGGAGAGAGGGACAAACAAACGCGTTGCACACTCGCTCATTCTGTCAAAAGAACGAGCAGGGTGTCAAGCTGAATTCACACGATCCACGTTGATTTTTCCAACATTCCACCCAGGTGGCTTCAGAGAGTGGGTATCCCACCCAGGGCACCAAATATTCCAATTGCCCCCTCGAATCCAGGATCCTTTTGATGTCATAGTGAGTCTGACCCTCCAATTACCAGCGGTTGGAGAGGGGAGGCCCCCCAAAACGGTGGTAAGTTTGCAAGTTTGATGGTAACTCGTTGCCGTTAAGGGCAGGCTCGGCGTGTGAACGTAACTCAGTTGGGGTCTGGCAGGCAAAAGTCCCAGGTAGGAATCCAGAAACTTGGAATCCTGAAAGCTGGATGGATGAAGGGGACGAAGGAAGCTAGGCTGTGTTCTGCAGAATCGAGGCTCCCTGTTGCAATTCTGCATGATTTCGGTTTGGAAAGCTGAACGATAAAAGGAAACTTTAAGCCCCGTTTCCTTTTGCCGGGTAATGTAACACACAAACGCATCTCTCTTTTTTTCCCCCACCTTTTTTAAAAATAAACTACAGTGTATAATAATGATTTCAGCCCACACGCTGAAGGTGCCAAAGGAATGCTCTCCGCTCAATCTAAAATTATAAAATAAAAATAAATGGGTTTTTAAGAGTCAGAATAGCAAGCCTGGCTGGGGGAGACTCACTCTTTTAAAATATTATTTTATTTTTTAAACACAGATTTTTGGAGTTTTGGGGAAGACGTAGCTCTGAGCCTTGTTCCCATCTGGTGTTCTTCTGTCCCAGATATTTGTGGGTTGTCAATTCCCACAACCAGACGGAAGACTCTTGTCAAGAGACTTAAAGGCCACCCCTATAAGAGACCACCTCCCTTTAAAAAAAAAATACCGGAGTTTATGAAGCTTTGAAATTTGGAGCTATTTCCAGCCATAAAACTGGCAAGGTAGGTTCAAAATATCTGAAAAAATGTTCAACCGGGTTAAAATCCAACAGGTCCCAATCCAGCAGGGATTTGTCATAAACAAGCAGAGGCCTGCAGGATTCAATGTGGTGTCTTCGTGAGTTAAGTCGAGTGGCTATTTCAACCCTGGCTCCTCAGTGAGGATTAGACGCTTGGGCTGAGCTGGAACGCAAGGGATTCTCCTTTCAAGGTAAAACCAGGTGTGTCTTCAGAGGAAAAGTGAGGAAGGGGCTTGATTCTCCATGCATTGCTATTTTTTTTCATATGGAGAAAGGAGAAAATTTTGATTTTCTCCCCCTCTCTGTAAATCTGTGATTGCAAGATTTTGCCCCCCCCCCCCAAAAAAAATCTCCCATTTAAGCTTTTTTTTCTTCTTGTTGTCTTGCTGCCTCTTCTTGGCCCACTTTGACTGCATCAGGTTAATTAAATGTTCCCATTAAGATTCAAATTCCGAGCCAGAGACTCTGCGGGAGCTGAAAATGTGCGAGGTGCCAATTTTGCATCACATTTTGTTCTCCATAAAAGGGTGAGGACCAAAGAGGACTGTGAAGAGGAAGGAACAGCTGCAAATCCTTCTCCTGCTCCCCCAAAACCCTTCAGATTATTTTCTTTTCACCCAGTTTCAAAGAGCAGGTAACAGTGTGGAATCGAAAGAACATTCCATTCATATTTTCTTCAAAGACTGATTAGATGGCTGAAGCTTCTGCCGTGAATAAATCTAATTGGAGAGCATGATTGACAACTCTTGGCTGTGGATATGTTTTGTTGGATGATACACCCAAAGGGGTGGGGTGGAGGGAAAGCAGGATCAAGGGTGACAGGGAATTACGCATTTCAGAATTGGCTATGCCCAGGTTAGTGCCGGACGTAGAATGTTTACTTTAAATAAATCCTCTTTAGTTTTGGGAGCGTGGCTCGAGGCTCATGATTTAATCGGAGTAACTGCCAGAATCCAGACACTGGACAGCCATTTGTCTGGAATGGGATGGGGTCTCCTGCTTGAGTAGATGGTTGCGCTAGATGACCTTCAAGGCCCCTTCTGATTGTCATTCTGTTAACCTTGGCTTAGCCTCTTTTCTATGGGGACATGGGAGTGCTGAGAATCGCCAAGTCCCCTAGATGTTGCCTTCTGGCATTGAACATCCAAACTCTCCTGACCCCCACCCCTCTTTCTCCATCTCCTGCCCCCTGTGCTGCCCCATGGCCTCTGTCTTCTTGGCCTCTTCATCTCTTGTTTTGCTCCGGGCACCTCGGTTTTAATGCACCGGTGGGAATTTTGCCAAGGAGTTACTTAGAAGAAATTGCATTGCAGTGGCTGGGTGGGATACGGGAGCTTTCTTTGAGCATGGATGAGCGATAGAAGTCCAATGTTATCAGAGGCTTCCTTGCTTTTTTTTTTCTGGAGTTTATGGTGAGGGGGTTATGTAGGCCTTCCATCAATCAGAATGGAGCTGGAAGGGGCTTCGGAGGTCTTCTAGACCAACCCCCTGCTCAGGCTGGAGACCCTATGCCATTCCAGACAAGTGGATGTCCAGTCTTTCCTTTAAATTTGTTGGAGCAGCACCCACAACTTCTGGTGGCAAGATATTCCGCTGGTGAATTGTTGTCACTCTGAGGAAGTTGCTCCTTAATTCCAGGTGGTTTCTGTCCTGGATTAGTTTGCACCTTTTGTTTCTTGTCCTGCCTTCAGGTTGCTTTGGGGAATGGGTGGACTCCCTCTTCTTAAGACCTCAAAGGTTTCTCAGGTATGGCTTACTTAGGTAAGAAAGCTCAAGGTGAAATCCATCTTGAACTACAAATGTTCCTTTCCAGATCTTCAAAATCCAGCTTCAGTACGGTAGGTCTTCTTCTTCTTCCTGTTTGTTGATGCCTTCTAACTGTCAACATCTTTGTGTTGTTCAGCTGTTGTTTCAGGAAGTTCTCGCGATGTTGAGCAGGCCCTCTTCACTGGATCTGCCGTCCTCTTGGTTCTGGGTCTTTCTGGGGATGACCTTCTTGGTGGGATCTGGACACAGCTGCTCTTTCAAGTGCAAATGCTTGGTTCAGGAGAAGGTTGTCTTCTGCAATAGCCGGAATCTGACCACTGTGCCCATCAAGATCCCCCAGGATTCAGAATTCTTGGACTTAAGCCAAAACAGCCTTCGTATCCTACATCAGGGCATGTTCTCCCGTCTCCAAGCCCTAAAAGAGCTGGACCTGAGCTACAACATCATCTCCAACATTGAACAGGGGACCTTCAATGGCCTTCAGAAGATCATGACCCTCCGACTAGCGGGCAACAAGTTGAAGATGGTCCCAGATGGGGTCTTCACAGGGCTGCCCAACCTCTCCGTTCTTGACCTGAGGGACAATAAGATCCTCATCTTCTTGGATCATACATTCAAAAACCTCTTCAGTCTTGGGAACCTGGACATAAGGGACAATCCTCTGGTCTTGATTTCAGGTCAGGCTTTCCGAGGCCTCCAACATCTGCGGAGGTTCACTCTGCAAAAATGCAACTTCACCAGGCTGCCAACAGAGGCCCTGTCCCACTTTCACCACCTGGTGGAGCTTCATCTCAATGTTCTCAACCTCAGGGTCCTCCACAATTATTCCTTTCAGAAACTCCATCGCTTAAAAGTTCTAGAGGTCAACCAGTGGCCTTTCTTGAAAATTCTGGAGCCTCACAGTCTTTCTGGCCTAAACCTCATTTCCTTGTACATTGTCAGATGTAACCTCCATGATGTTCCGTATAGGGCCATCAAGCACCTGGTCCATCTGCGTTTCCTTGATCTCTCTTACAATCCTATCTCAATGATCCATGGAAGGAAGTTGCTGGATCTCTCCCGCCTCCAAGAGTTCCACCTTACGGGTGGCCGACTGGCCACCATCCAGGCCAATGCTTTTGAAGGCCTTGTCCACTTCCGTCTCCTCAACGTCTCAGCCAACCATCTCCAGACCCTTGAAGAAAAGGTCTTCCACTCGGTGGGGAACCTAGAAGTCCTTCGTCTGGACCAAAACCCCTTGGCCTGTGACTGTCTCCTCCTTTGGATCTTGAAGAGGCGACAGAGGTTGAACTTTGAGTCTCAGCTGCCCATCTGTGCCACCAGCTCAAAAAAAGGAGAGAAGGTCTTCCATGACTTCTCCAAAGCTCTGGCACGTCAGTTTACTTGCCGGGAGTCTACAATTGAGAACAAGACCCTCCAGAAAGTGGTTGTTCACGAAGGAGAGCAGGCCAATTTGACTTGTAGCAGTGATGGAGATCCACCACCCAGTATTTCTTGGGTGAACCCTCAAAACATCACCTTGGACTCAACTGGCAAAGGGCGTTCAACCATCCTTCCTGATGGGACTCTTAAGATTCTATATGCCCTACTTGAAGACAGTGGATTGTACCGTTGTGTTGCAAGCAATGCAGCCGGCAATGATTCTATGGTAGCTTCTCTTCAAGTTCTTGTTCCTCTGTTCAACCAGACCCTGGTCTGGAAGGACTTTGGTTTACGCAATAAAACAGCAATCTCCTCCCTCTTCTTCCTCCACACGAGCATCTGGCTGGGCATCTTAATCATTGGGGTTGTCCCCTTTCTCTGCTCTGTCCTGGTCTGCTTCTCCTTCATCTTCCTCTACAGCAGAGGCCGGGGGAATGTCACTCACCAGGTGATTCACACCGAGACCCGTCCTTCCCGAGGTTACAAGGCCATCGTGGGCCAACGAAGAACCTCACCCAAAAAGCCGAGATGAACTTTTGAGGTCTTGTTCGTTGCAGGTCTTCAAGTTCATTCTTCTCCACCAAGAGGTCCATGCAGATAAATTGAGGGGGGCTGTTTGAGAATTGCAACCATGTCCTTGGTTCACCCTAATTCGCCATCTTTCTCTCACCAGGAGTCACAGCTAAGATTTAAAAAAAAAACTAGCAATGGATTGATTGACAACTCCCTTGCAATTTAAAAAAGAAACTCAAATAAATCATCAAACATTTTTCCCAAGGAAATGATGATCAGGGAAATTACAATAAGAAGATATGAATTCAGATGTATCCAAAATTCAGGGACTTTGTCCACTCAGCCTGTTTATTAATAAATACGCCCCATTCTTTCTTGCACCTGAAACTTCTGTTGTTGTTGTTGTTGTTGTTGTTGTTGTTATTATTATTAATATTAATATTAATATTATTATTATTATTCCTGAACTACCCCTGTTGGGTTGCAACCTGAAAACTTCTTTCTAATTGCATTAATCTGAGTGATTCAATTTTTTTTTCCTCCAAGTCTGTGAAGAGCAGAATCTGCTCTCTGCAGCCCAATCTGGCAGCTCCAGAGCAATTGGAAGTTTGTAGAAGTTTCTTTTTAATTAAAAAAAAGTCTAAAAGGCCTGCTGGCTGGGGGATTGTGGGAGTTCGTCCATGCATCTGGCTGGGAACTCTGCGCGATGAAGTCCATGCATCTGGCTGGGGCATTTTGGGTGATGAAGTTCACCCATTGACTGGAGCATTCTGGGAGTTGAGGTCCACACCTGGTAATTGGGGGATTCTGGGAGTTGAAGTCCATGCATCTGGCTGGGAACTCTGGATCATGAGGTTCAAGCATCTGGCTGGGGAATTCTGGGAATTGACATTCACACATCTTAAATTTAACCGAGAAACACCGAATTAGAGGAAGAATCTCTGCTATGTGTAGAACAATAGAAATTTTGCAAACAGCCCCTTGTGTGTATTTTGGCTTTCCAGACAGCGTTCCAAAGGTGCACACCATCAAACTTGGCTGCATTTGGTAAGCCGCTATTTTCCTTTTTTTTCCCCCGAGCATCAGCTGTTCGGCTGTGCTGGGAGATTCAGATTAGCTAGAAAGCAGGAAAGTGTTGGCATTTCTTGCTTTCTATCTAATCTAAAAGCAGACCTGAACCTTCCTTAGGACCGAAGCTTTTATGTTTCAGTGCAGACTCAGGCAGCAGATGGCAGAAAGGTAGATCTCTGAGTGAATCTGTGATTCTGCGAGCAACTCAATCTGCCTGCCTGCTTTGGGGTAAAAGTTGCTCTTTTTTTATAAAAAAAAAATCAATATTTACATAAATATTTATAATATTTACATGCATGCTACGCCCAGCCAGTCACTTGACCACCAAGCCTACAAATTAGGCCACGCCCACAGAACCAGTTGTGAAGAAATTTGAATCCCGCCCCTGCAGGTTTCACTGAACAACAGAATGTTTGGAGGCTCCATTGCAGTCATTAAGTCTGTATCGGAGAACGGAAGCACGTCTGATTTTCAAGGAACATGCCCATTATTGGTGGTTCTTTTCTTGGAAACTTCGGCAACGGAAGAGGGTTTGAATTCTCCCATGCCAAGGAGGGGAAATTTTGGGAAGGAAAAGCCAATTTTGCAAATGTTAAAATAATGTTACATTGAGAGAAATGAGTTGCCTTGTTCTGCATCCATGGTGAACGAGAAAGGATGCTTGTCCTTGCAAGGTCCAGCGTTCATTCCAGCCAGCAGCTGCTTAGAAAATTGGGTGGGTGGGCTTTCACCACGACGTTCAGGAGGAGGAACGAGAGGAGGGGTCTCGAATCGAGGCTTCTGCCCGGCTTCCAAACCGCTTTCTCCCGGAGAAAGGCGAAGGGCTTTCAGCCTGAAAACAAGCATGACACAGCAAGAGGGAACGTTATTGATCGAGCCAGCCAGCGGTTTATTTTGGCTGAAAATCCCCCATCCCACCCAGGAGATGGCAAAGCCAAAAGGATGAATTTCAGCCTGGGGTCTCCCCTAAGTGCTCTGCAGGAGGAGAGGAAGACAGGAAGGGGGCTGAAAAAAGGGAGGGAGGGAGGAAAGGCAATTGAAAAAAGAAAGGAAGGGAGGGAGGAAGGAAGGAGAGAAAGGGAAAAAGGAAGGGAAAGAAAATGGAAGGAAAGCAGAGGAAAGGACAAGGAGGGAAGGAAGGATAGAGCAGAAGGGGAGGGAGGGAGGAAAAGAAGGAAGGAAGGAAGGAAGGAAGGAAGGAAGGAAGGAAGGAAGGAAGGAA
>BLBF01000081.1:10191214-10201629 GCA_015471245.1 Laticauda colubrina
GAAGGAAGGAAGGAAGGAAGGAAGGAAGGAAGGAAGGAAGGAAGGAAAAGGAAGGAAGGAAAGAAGCAGAAGGAAGAAAGTTCCCTCTCTGAAAATCTCAAACTCCCAACAGATGTTTTAATTGATACCCAATGCAGTCCCTGTTCAACTCATTCTCCACCACCACCCAGAAATAATAATAATAATAATAATAATAATAATAATAATAATAATAATAATAATAATAATATCTTGCATTTTTCCCAAAGAGGTCTTCTCTGCTTGCGATTCCCCCACAGGGGCTGCATGGGTAATGACCCCCCCACACTCATACATATCCCTCTTTCATATTTAATTTCATTTGCAAGGATTTTCGGTCCTGTTTTCCCATTGTCATCCTTCCCCCCCCCCCCCCAAATGCTGCCTGCAAATCTCTCAGCAACAACCCATCCCTGTTTTCCTCTGCTCTGATCTTCTTCCCCAGCAGCCGCTTGAGGGAGCCGGTTTCTTGATGCATCCTCATTTCTTTTTCTTTCTTTCTTTCTGTCTTTCTTTCTTTCTTTTTTTTTATTTAATTGGACTATAAATTAGAAAACAGAGAAGGGAGGGAGGTGCAGAGCGGCGTTGGCTCCGGTCGGAATAAGGTCCTGCCTTTCAAGAAATCTCCTGCAAGGATTGAATTGAACTGAATTCTGGCCACTCTGAAATTCCCCTCTTTTTTTGCAGAGTTTCAGCCAGCCTCCCCAAACATGGGGTGTTTTTTTCCCCTTTTCTGCCTTTTTGCATTCTTTTACCTTGGAGCCTCTCAAAATATTCCCCGGCTGAGGCTGATTCCCAAAGGTGAGCTTTATTTCCTATTATGATTATTATTTTGATGTCAAAGGCTTTTTCCTGACATTTTTATGACCGTAATTCCTAAAGGTAAAAAGTTTATTATTATTATTTTGATGCCCAAAAGCTTTTCCCTATAATTTTTATGATTGTGATTTCTAAAATTGTGGTATTGTTATTATTATTATCATGATCATCATCTCTTTTATTAATTAAATATGAAACTCAAGTCAACTGAACATTTAAAAATGTATCACAAGTATCATTGACTGGCACTGATGCTTGATACAGGTTGCTGCCAGTACCCCAGATATTATTATGATTATGATTATGGTTATTATTGTTATTATTATTATTAAGAAGGGTGCTCTTTTTCTCTTATGATTATGTGGATTCCACAAAAGGAGAGCTTTTATCTATAATTTCTATAATGCTGATTGGAAAAAGGGTTTTTTTTTCTTATTATTATGATTCTAATTGCCAAAATGAGCTTTTTTCCTTCTCATTTCCAAAGGTAACCTTTTTTTTCTTTGATTAATGTTATTAAAAAAACCTGAGCTTTCTTTCTCTATCATCATCATCATCATCATTATCATTATTATTATTATTCATATTTCTATTCCTATCGAGTCATCTGTTTTCTTATGAGGGTTTGTTTGCAGAGTTGGCCAGATGTTCAGTCTGGATTTGGCATTTCTGTCTGCCACTCCAGTCCTTCCCAAGGACTTGAGTTCTGCAAATGTTTTATGTTATTATTATTTTGCAAGCCCTTTCAGATTGCAGAGAGGTACAAAGGTTAAATTTCTAAATGCCAAGCTTTTGAAAAAGCCCAGTTACTGATGGAGCACATTCTTCCATCTTAAGCCTTCTTCTCTCCAAAGAACTGAAAATGGCCTATTTTCTCATTTAAGAAATATATTGAATTAAGGCAAGATCTTGAATTTAAGCAGGAAAAAGAGAGGAAGGGAAAAAAAACCCACAAACAACCAAACAACCCTGTTGCAAAATGGTGTTACCCCCCCCCCCAAACCTCTGCCTCAAATCCTCCTGCAAAAAGCAATTTAAAATTCTTAGCAAGGATGCATCTGTTTTAGGTCAAACCTTCTGCTGAGTCATGAACATTTTAGAAAATAGGCTTATGGCCACTTACTCCATATTCTAGGAACTCGAATTAATGGATTTCCTTGGGAAATGTGGGTCCCCTGCATTCAGACCCAGACGTGCCTGGAATTAATTTGGGCCCTGACCCACCTCGCAAGGCTGTTGTAGTTAAAAACCAGGGGAGGAAACCCTGTGTGCAGTGCCTGGAGCTGCTGGGCACAAATTCTTCCCTTTCTTTCAAGAAAATGAGCTTTGAAACCCACCATTCTATGACCAAGAGGGAGCTGGAAGAGAAGGAGTCTGGAAAAGCATTGGTAGCATTCAGAGAAATCTTTGAGGACTAGAAGCAGAATGTGATTTGCAAAGAAGCCCCAACGAGGCTTCCAAGAAGATATTAAGAGGAAAAGAGTCCCTGTAGGTCTAAAAACAAAACAAAACTCCATTGTCCAAGGTAAGGGCTATTCATGTTTTGTTTCTTTGAAAATTTAGACTGCAGGGAGGTGAAAATTTCAAAGATATCAGAGAGGGAAATAAAGTCATTTGGCACCTGCAAAAAGAAAACAGAATAACATCCTTGGAAGGGACCTTGGAGGTCTTCTAGTCCAGCCCCCTCAGCTCAAGCAGGCTGGACAAATGGCTCTCCAATCTCTTCTTAAAAATCTCCAGTGATGAAGCACCCACCACTTCTGGTGTCAAGCTGTTCCACTGGTTAATTGTCCTCATTGTTAGGAAGTTTCTCCTTAATTCCAGATTGTGTCTCTTCTTGATTAATTTCCATCCGTCACTTCTTGTCTTGTTTTCTGGAACTTTGGAAAATAAGTCGATCCCCTTTTTCTTTATTTAAGAAAAAGGCCCACCTGGGTGGGGTTTCTGGTTTCTTGTTCTCTTCATGCTGTTGGGAAATTTTCCCCTAGTTCTAGGTTGCTTCTCTCCTGGGTTAGAAAGAAATAATTAGACATTAAAAAACAGGGACGGGGTGGGCAGGGGCAGAGGAGAAGAGCCAAATTCTGGGTTTTGGTGCAGAGAGATGCAGCTTTCAATTTTATGGCCTCTTAGCTGCCTTTTTCTCAGGGAGGTTTTCCTGCAGGAGAGATTAAACAGTTGGCTCTTGTCGCTTGTGGCAGAGCATAAATGTTTTGGCTCCAATGGGATATTTTGTGATGCACAGAGTGGCAACGTGCCCGAGCCCTCAAAATTGAGCTCCAGAGGCACTTTTTTTTTTGGGGGGGGGATGGTGTCCCCCCCCTTTCCAGCCACAGAATGGCTGCTAAACAGTTGCCAAATCTGGCCATTTTGGCACTGTTTTAAAGCTTCTCCAGCATATAAGCTGATTGGCAAGAAATTAGGTAAAATTCAAATTAAAGTTGGCCCAGTCCCTAAATGTGTGAGCAAGTCCTCCAAAAACAGGGTGGCGGGAGAGAAGAAAGGTATTCAAAGGCCCAGTTGCTTTCTCTGGTATTCTGGGCCCTATCTGTACAGATGTACTGCACTCATCCATGGAGGTTTTACATCCTAATTTTTTGTTTTGTTTTTCAATGAATATTTTCAAGGCCAGTTCAAACAAAAAAACAGTTCGGAGTGATTTACAGAAGCTGTACACAGCAAGCAACCCTCCTGTTTCTGTGTCTGTCTGACTCCAACAATTCAATGAACCACGACGACAAGAGAAGGAAAAGAAATTAAATATTTAGTATTTCCTTCTGATATTCAATTCCGTGACAATCGGATCAGATCTGATTGCAACCCAGCTCTAGTCTAGCCTCCCTGCAGGGATCTATTAGATCCTTCTGAGAAGCTCACCAAGGGCCAGGCCTCCCTTCCCAGATGGACAGGTAGAGAGCCTCTCCAACTGGAGGTTCTGTTTAGTCAGTGAAAACCCTTACAAGCCCCGAATTGAGCCAATTTCCTCCTGTAAAAAGGATTGGGGGGAGGGGAAATATATATATATATATATTAACAGGAGGGCCAAGACTTTAAGGTCCCAATCCACTTGCAATCTGCGCACAGCACATAAACATGGAACATCGGAAGTCCGTTTGGGAGTGAGAATATGAAAGAAATCTTCTCCTTGGCAACCATTCCAAAATTCTCCGCCGGCAAAATAAGAGTGAGTGTCTTTTCTACCCAGGAGCAAAACTCTGCTCTTAAGGGGCATCTGATCTTGAGAAACCCTCCCCCTCCAAATTAATTTTGTCCTCTTCCCCCCCCCCTTCCCCTCCTCCCCATGCAAGGACAGCTGAATGGCACAAAGAAGTCGGCCGTTTTGCAAAGCAGCCCGCAGATCTCCAGCTATTTTACGTGGGGCAGGTCAAAACCCTCGGAGCCCCCTCTGCAATGCAGATAAAAGCCAAGATATGGAGCACAGAGAGAAGGGAGGGGGGGGGTTGGAGAGAGCTGGGGAGGTGAGGGGGGGGGGAAACAGTGCTCTGCATTCATTGCTGGGGTGGGGTGGGTTGATTTTCCCTCCCTGTGACTCAGCCCTGCAAACCCAAAGCGCCTCTGCCTGGAGGACAGAGGAAGGTAAAAAACACAAAAGGGAGCAGACAACAACAAGGTGTGGTCCCTTGTTGTGGCTGATTTGGGGGGGGGGGGTTGTTGTTATTTTGCAATTTGCTAAGACTTGAGCCCATCTATTTGCATAATGGATTAAGGTGGCAGCTTCTGGATGCTTTGAGTGCCCTTCCCACAATGATGAAGATGCAGTCGGCATCCAGGCCGGCTAAAATAAACCAAGATGGCCTTTGTTAATTTTTGCATACCCCAACCAGGAGTGAGCAGAAGTGTGCAAAGTTAACAGGAACAGATCATCAGAGTTGGAAGGGACCTTGTGGGTCATCTAGCCCAACCCCTGGCCAAGCGGGGGACCCTACACCATTTCTGACAAATGGCAGACCAATTTTCAAAAGTCTCAAGTGATGGCGCTCCCACAACTTCCGAATGCAAGTTATAAGTGTGGGGAGCGCCCACCCTGGATGTGTTTCCTGGTATCTAGGACCGATTGTGAAGAGTCTACGACAACTCATTGCAAGACAAGTCAACGATTCAACTCAATCATTTAAAATAATTAATATAGATATATTTTAATTTTGGCTGTTCACATTTTCACATCGTCCCTCTTTTAGTGATTTCATTCCAATAGTTCTTGGGATGTTAGCATAACTCCCCTTCCATGGTCTCCCCTCCCATGGTCTCCCACGGTGGGTAGGGGGCCCGTGGTGAGTTGTCTCATTCCGGATTGCAAACCGCAGGGGGAAACGGAGGAAGGGGATTCCCAAAGTGGGTTTCCTCCGGGTTAGCATTACCATCATCCACAAAGGGTAGCTTTGCTGTCCAGGAGGCCCACGGTAAACATCTGGAGCGAATATTTATTCCAGGAGAGGTTAAAGAGAGTTGGAGGGCCAAAAGTTACAGACTCTGCAATGGAAAAGGTGGTTTGTGGGTCAAAGAATCTCAGAGGAGAGTCTTTCCATCGATGGTGGTTTGTTGGCAGCAGGGGTGGTTTTTAATAAGATTGTTGATTTCCCCCCACCCCCAGATGCCGTGACCCGAAGTTTCAATCAGAAGGAAAGGCTGACAGCCATGTTCCATGAGGCTGGGTCCCCTCAGCTGATTGTAGGAGGGCGAGGAACAGTGTGGATTCTGACTTTTGTGGGTTCTGAAATCACACCCACTGAGGTAAGCCATCCCATCCCTCCATCCAAATCCCCTACAGATCGTCCTTGAAATTACGACCATTTGTTTTACAGCGGTTCAAAGTTTTCATGCTATTGCAAAAAGCGACTTAGGACCAATTCGTGTGGTCATGGGCTCACAGTTTGGGGGTTGGCAACTGATTCACATTTACAACGGTTGTGGTGTGGTGTGGTCACATGGTCTGAGTTTGCCACCTTCCCACCCAGCTTCCGATAAGCAACGCTGGATTGGCTGAATGATCAAGTTATTTGCTTAATCACCATGACAACCAATTCACAATGCTCAAGGTGTGTCTCTCTCTGGTGCCCAGGTGCCAGTGCGCGTCGAAGAGAAGGCTGAGAAGGATTGTAAGAGAGCAGAGAAGGTGAGCTGGCAGCTCAGGTTGGAAAGGGGAGGATGTTTTCCCCAAGGGAAAGGAAATGTTGGAGAGACTTTGAACAGACAGTTTCCATCTCCTCAAGTCCAATATATGGCCTGTCTTAGTTGGTTAGCTAGTTGGAAAGAAACAACTCCTTAAGCCAACTTAAGCTGATAGCTTGGCAGGACTTTTATCTCCTCCAGTTACTTCCATTTCCAGTCACAGAGCATTCCCCAAAGTTCTTCTAAGCAGACTTAGCTAGAGTTGGATTGGGTTGGGTTGGTCTGAGTTGAGTTGAGTTGGGTTGGGTTGGGTTGGTTGGAGTGAGGTAAGATGGGTTGAGTTTGGATGGGTTGGATAAGTTGGATTGGGTTGGATGGCATGGGTAGGGTTGGATTGGGTTTTATTGGTTTGGGATGGGTTGGGTTGGATGGGATAGGATAGGATGGGATGGGATGTGAAGGGTTGAATAGGGTTTTGTTGGGTTGGATTGGGTTGGGTTGGATGTGATGTGATAGGTAGGGTTAGACTGGGTTTTATTGGGTTGGATGGGATGGGATGGGATTGGTAGAGTTAGGTTGAGTTGAATTGGATGGATTTTATTTTCCCCATTCTGCCATTCGTAGGGCGACTGCGACAACTTCATTCAGATGATCGAAAGGATAGAGAACAAAACCCTGGTCTGTGGCACGAATGCAGGTTCTCCCAAATGCTGGATTTTGGTAAGGGACTTGGCAACCATTACAGAAGGCGCTTTGAGCAACACATAAGAATCGATAAAGTATCATTCTAAAATTTGAACTGCTTTTACAGGAAGGCTGATCTTTGGTTCTTTTTTTCTTTTAGGTCAACACATCACTTCATCAAAGCATCCAGGGTCAAATTTTCACCATGGTGGGGGAAAATGTTATCTCATCCTCACCGTTGCAAAACGCCGTCACCATCGCCATCGGTAAGGGGTTCTGGAAGAAGTCAAAATTCCTTTTTTTAAAAAAAATGTATTTCTAAATCTCAAGCTTGTTATTTTTTTCCACTTAATAGCAGGATGATAGAAAAAAGAAACCAAATCAGCATCGCGTGGGAAGTATTCAACATTTCTATATTTTAAAAAAGGCAGATTTCAGCTCTGGCTTTTCTCCGTATTTCAGAAGACAGTCTCTACTCGGCCTTATCCGGGAATAAAAGTTCCTTCCAGAGAAGCTACGGACAGAAAAAAGGAGTCAAGACGAGGGACAGTTGGATCAGCAGTAAGAAAACTTCCTTGTTCCTTTTCCCTCTTTCCTGAAAATGGAATACAGGGAGTCCTAGACTTCATTTAGTGACCGTTCAAAGTTAGGAGGGCACTGAAAATGGGGACTTGTTATCATTTTTCATATTTACAACCAGTTTTTCACACTTATGACCTTTGTAGCATCCCCGTGGTCACAAAATTTGAACACTTGGCAAACTGACTTTTATTTATGATGGACGTAGTGATTCCTTCTGACAAGCCAAGTCCACGTGAAAGCCAGATTTACTTAAACAACTGTGTGACTAACTTAATAACCACTTAACAAACTTAACAAATGTGGCAGGTGAGTGTCATGCCCCTGTTGGAATCTGATTCAGAGGGGGAGGCCGAGCAGCTGACAGGGAGTGAGAGTGTGGCTCCATTGGCTGTGGAGGAAACTGGGGGAGGGCACAGTCTGGCTGGGCAGGGCAGGGGAGAGGCAGAGCAAGGTAGAGGGAATTCAGAGGAAGACCCAGGCCCACCCCCTCTTCATCCTGGGGCACGCAGGGAGGAACAGAGAAGGGAGCAACGTGGATTGGGTGGCTTATGGGGAAGGAAAGGGCCCTGATTCCCTTCATTAGCTGCAGCTGGGAACACAGTATTTAAAAAGGGAAGCTATGCACAGCAAAGTTGCTGGAAGTTATCTTTGTTTGTCCAGGCTTACCTGGATTTCTGGCATCTTCCCAACGGTGTGTGTTTTGTTGGCCTTTCAAGTCTGCAACTCCTCCTTCTCCTGCCCTATCAAGTTAATTACTGCAGTGTGGATTTTTATTTACAGTTTGTATGTACTTTGTTTTTGGACTGAATTTCCTCCACTTAAAGGCTGTTCTTGGGAGATTTTTTTTCTCCAGCCGAAGGTAACTGGACATTGGGGGCAAAGTTGGAGGTATTAAAGGGACTCTTCTTACTTATGTGACTGTGTTGCTTTTGTGCCATTCCCCTTTGGGTCATCACAGTGAGTTTGTAAAATGGGACAAAGCCCACGTAAAAAAAAGGTTTCATTTAGCAGCAGAAATGTTGGGGTCAATTTTGTGGCTGTTAAGTCGAGGACCACCTGTACTGAACATAAAGCCAAAAACTCTTTAAAAAGACAGCAAAAAGTTTCCATGGCAAAGCTTGCAGGCTGCCGGCAGATTACAGCAGTGGATCTCTGGATGTGATCATTTAGGGCTGCCTTTTTGTTTTGCTTTCTCACCCTGAATTTTCTGTCCCAGATGCTGAGTTTGAAGGAGCAGCTCTCTTCCCACATAAAGATCGGAGGAAAGATGAAATTTTCTTCTTCTACAATGAGGTCAACCGGTCTGCCGGCCTGGATGAGGAGCTGTACAAAGTTTGGCTTGGACGCGTGTGTAAGGTTGGGAAAAGGAGGTGTTTTCTTTCTATCTAGGGCTCGGGGGGGGGGGGGGAGTGTAAGGGCTTGGTAAAGCAACACATAGAATAAAATTTTGATTGGTTGATTGCTCAATTGATAACATTTCTGCACTGCCCTCCCTCACCACAATGACTCTGGACGGTTTCCCAATCAAAGCCAAATCAAAACTTTTTTAAAAAACTTTTTTAATCTTTTGTCCTGCTTGACTTTGAAACTCTTGTGTTCTATTTATCCATATTTATTAAATTTATAGATTGCATGGAATCGCTTGATAATCAAGGAGAGAAGCAACTTAGAACTAAGGAGAAATTTCCTGACAGTTAGAACAATTAACCTGTGGGATAACTTGCCTCCAGAGGTTGTAAATGCTACAAAACTGGACGTTTTAAAAAAAGATGTTGGATAGCCCTTTGTCTGAAGTGGTGTAGGGTTTCCTGCCTAAGCAGGGGGTTGGACTAGAAGACCTCCAAGGTCCATTCCAACTCTGTTATTCTGTTCTATTTGATAGTCAGATGGGCAGCATCTACATTAATTAATAAAACCATATTAAAAACAGAGTTCAAAAAGTTAAGAACCACAAAGATTTAAGTGTTTAAAAAGGTGGAGGAAGCCCCCTCAAGACACCCTCTCCCCATGCCAGTTGGAGTGCCAGGTCTTGATGCTTTTCTGGAAGGCCAGGAAAGGAGGAGGAAGAGGTCCTAGGTCACCTATAGGGTCAAGATGTTCCATGATTGACCGGAGCGTCTTTGGTAAAATGTGGGAAGATGAGAGCATCTAAAGAAAACCAAACTGAGCTGCTTAAAGAAGCTTGAATTCATTTCCAGATCGTGGGAAGGGACGTTCTCTTCATGGGATGGAAAGGAATGAAAATCCTAAGAACTGAGATTCAGCGTGTGTCTTTATCTCTTGGGTGTCCAGATGGATCAGGGAGAAAAACCAGCCTCGGGGGATTTCTGGAGCACCTTCCTCAAAGCAAGGCTGGTGTGTGGACGCCCCCACGAGCCCCTGCTTTTCCACCGCTTGGAGGACGCCTTCGTTTTCAGAGAGGGGGGCCAGGCCGAGACAACGTTGTACGGGGTCTTCTCCAGCCCCTGGTGAGTGGTGAGATACGGCCTACAGGTCAAAGGGAAGTCGGATCAGGAATCCCGTCGTTGTTGAGGATGCATCAAATCTATCAGGTCTTCTGAACTTGGGATGGTATTTAACGCTGGATCTTTTCGTTTTTGAAAACGACCTTTTCAGCATCGCCTTTAAATCCATTCGCTGTTGGAGTAACTTGGCGACGTGGCCACTGTCTTCGATCCTGAAATTCCCAGACTGATACGTGTAGCCCTTGACTTATGACAATTGAGACCCAAATTTCTGTTGCTAACCTGTTGCAACAGAATCTGTTGCAATTTTGCCCCATTTTATGACCTTCTTTGTTCAGAGAATCCCTGCAATTGCTAAAGTAGTAACACGGTTGTTCAGTGAATCTGGCTCCCCTGTTGACTTGGCTGGTCAGAAAGTCGCGGATAGTGATAACACTGGAACCATCGTAAATGTGAGACAGTTGTCAATTGTCTGAATTTTGATCGCATGACAACAGGGGATGCTGAAACAGTCGTAAGTGTAAAAGTGGCCCTAAGTCAATTTTTGTCAGTGCTGTTGTGAATGGGCACTAAATGAGCTGTTGTAAGTCAAGGACTACCTACCTTCTGCTTGGTGCTGTCCATGGTTCTGAAATTCCCAGGCTGAGTTCCTGATGCACACAATCCCTTGGGACCCGGATACACTGGTGCAAAACTCACCACCTGACATTTTATTTATTT
>BLBF01000081.1:10202029-10233632 GCA_015471245.1 Laticauda colubrina
CCATTGCTTCTTGTCCTGCCTTCAGGTGCTTTGGAGAATAGCTTGACCCCCTCTTCTTTGAGGCAACCCTTCAAATATTGGAAGACGATTATCATGTCTCCCCTGGTCCTTCTTTTCATTAAACTTAGATATATCCAATTCCTACAATCCTTCTTCCTATGTTTTAGCCTCAGGTTCCCTAATCATGTTTGTTGCTCTTCTCTGCACTCTTCCTAGAGTCTTCAACTCTTGGGACAGGAATGGGGCTAAACTCTGAAGGAATCTATTGAGGTTCTGGATTCATCAACACATTCACTTTTGTATTAAGCCCTGCTCCTTCCCTACCCTTAGAGGCAAGCCATCCTCACCCCATGGATGGATGAACCCAAGGCTTTTCTAGCAAGACATCTTGTGTCTATTGCTAAGACAACAACCATTGGTAGACTCCTTCCACCTAACTAGAGTTCTGTTTTTTTGTGGCGACAGCCAAAGGGAAGATCCATAAAGTCCTCCGAAGCAAAGAACAGACAGTAATCATTGCTGAGTTAAGCCCCTTCAAGGGTGAAGCACCTGTTACCCAGATGATCCTGGATGCTGCCATGGTAAGGTGAAGAATAAACTTGTGTGGTGATCCAAAGGGGCGTGGCACAAAAGCAATGCAGTCAGATTATCCGTAGGAGTCCCTTTATTGGCTCCAACTTTGCCCCCAATGTTCTCCTGGAGAAAAAAACTCCTAGGAACAGCCTTTGGCTGCAGAGAATCAAGTCCAAAACAGGGTAAACACAAACTTTAACTTAAAGTACAAACAAGTCAAATTGAAGTAATTAGTTTGGCATGGCAGGAGCAAGAATTTCAAACTTGAAGGCACGGCAAAACTCACACAGTTGGGAAGACACCAGTAACAAAGATAAGCCATGACAACACAAGATAAAGTCACATTTGCTCCCAACAGCCTGCTGCATGCAGTCTGCCTTTCTTATCAATTCTCTTCCCAGGTGTGGCTAATGAAGGGAATCAGGGCCCTTTCCTCCCCCAAAAGCCATGCAACCCACGTTGCTCCCTTCTCCATTCCTCCCTGTGTGCCCTAGGATGAAGAGGGGGTGGGCCTGGGTCTTCCTCTGAACTCCCTCTCCCTTGTTCTCCTCTCCCCTGGTCTGCCCAGCCAGACTTTGCCCTTCCCCAGTTTCCTCCACAGCCAATGGAGCCACATTCCCACTCCCTGTCAACTATTCATCTTCCTCCTTTACCGAGTTCCTTTCTTCCCCCTGCACTAGAACCCATTTTGTCTCTGGTAGGGCCATCTCTACGTGAGCACCAAGTTTGAAGTCACGCGTCTACCCTTGCACGACTGCAGCCAATATAATGGAAATTGCTGGAAGTGCATCTTGACCCGGGACCCTTATTGTGGGTGGGATGCAGCTGCAAAGAGTTGTTCTGCCGTCTCCCAGGAAAACCACACCAACAGGTCGGTCAAAAGCCAAGAGGAACAAAAAGTGAGGACTTGGGGGAGGGAGAACGCTGTGTGCATGAGCTTCGGACACACGTGTGTGACTGATGGGTTTAGATAACACTGAGTATGGGATCACTGACTAGGGAGAAACAAAGTACAGAGCTAGGGGGACGGTTGGCTTGCTGAAAGCAAAGTTCTTGAGATGTTCCCACTTTGTCTTTCAACAGGTTGATTCAGAGCCTGGATTCATCCAGCACCACTCAGGCGTGCAAAGCAGCAGAAGGTAACTCTGTGTTCCCTTGCAGGAACTTGGAGTGTTGGTGAAAGGATGCATATGGCCTTAAGGAAGTCCCTCTGTCTTATGATCACAGGAGGTTGATCTCAAAGGGGCAGGAAATGGAGAACAAGGGAGGGGGTTGGCTTGATTAAATTTGTGTTTTTATATCCCTTTTCCTTCACCTGGGAGGTATTCAGAGCTGAGCTGGGTCACACACATGTGGTCCTTTGTTCAGGGCATTGCAGTGTAAATTCAGTGCCAGAAAAATAAACACAAATGGCTGAGGCTTCATTTAACTTCTTTATAAACACATAAAGTAAATTTTACAATACCAGTTGTAGATTTCTCCAACATGGAGCAAACTCAAACAGAAGCAGACATGTTACAGGTTCAGAGCAGGGCAGCAACTCAAGAGCTCAGAAACAGACCTCAGTCTCACTTTAGTTCAGCAGGCAAGCAAAACACACAGCAGAGGAGAGCAGCAGTTTCATCTTCAATGGACAGACTCAGAGCTCAACATAGATGCAGAGCTGCAGAACTTAACATAAAGCCACACCTAGGCTACTTCTAGTTTCAGTTTCCAAGCAGTCCTCATTGGCTGACTTGGCTGCTATGCCTATTCATTGGCTAACCTTGTTACCATGCTCTGTTCCAGGGCATGAATATACTCTGACATCCTTGCCCTTAAGATTTTGGGCAGTACAATAGAGAAGGGCTGAGCTGGGTGACGGACTGTCCTCCGGCCCATCCTGGCAAGCTCTTGAACCTAACCCTCCTGCTCAGGGATCTGAAAACCTACGTCTTTTCATTGTGTTGAGTGTCTTTCTCTGCCTTACTCTTTTTTCTCCCCTTAAACGCTGGACCCGGTAGAAAAATTAGCCCAGGATGCCATCAAGAAAGTCAGCGTGGATCACACAGCTTACATCTACCTACCCTGCCCGCTGAGGTCCCACCACGCCAGCTACAGCTGGGTCAAGGACAACAAGGTTTACCCCTGTGCCATGGAGGACCAATCTTGCACGCTTCGCTTTGGGGAACACACGCCGATGGCCGAAGGCCTCTTCAAGTGCATGGCTAGAGAAAAAGGCTACAAGGAGGAAATTATGGGGTTTGAGGTTGCTCTGAGTAGTGGAATCATTGCAGAGCTTGCTGTGATGCTTTCGGGTGCTGCATTCCTCACCATAACCATCCTCTTGCTATAGATCAGATCTGTAGCTAGGAGTGGATCCCATCACACTGCCAAAATAATAATAATAATGTTTTTTTCCACCGCTGTCCTTTTTAAAAGAAAAAAAAGAATTGGCTTTGGATACATCGAGCCGCTTCTACTGATGCTCTCAGCCGTTCTCCAAGGACCCCCACTTTCCAGGAGGGGGACACCGGTCTCTGTCTCTGGATGCTTTGCGCACGTGTGTTTTTCCTCCCCCGGGTGACCAGGCTGTCCAACCATAGACACGAGGTTTGTCCTTCCCAGAAGAGTCCAAGGTTTGGTGGTGGTAGGAGAGCCCGTAAGTGCCAGGAAAATAAATGCTTTGTGTTTTTTATTTTCCTGGGGAGATAACACGATGGAGGAGGTTTACTCTGAAGCAAGGAAGGTCTCTCATTTAGCTTCCTGGTGACCCTCAACAACTCGGTTTCCTTCCAGCTTTGAAGGGCAAAATATTTCCAGGTTTTGCAAGAAATATATTCCAGGCATGAGGTCTTGTCCTGTCTTCTTAACCCTTCTTGCAACGTTGCATGTGTGCTACGCAACTGATTTTTTTTTTAATTGCCGCAAAGATCCAAGCCAGTGACACCTTTCGGTTCAGCTTTGTGAGAGTCAAGGGGAGAAAAGTGTAGAAAAAATGCATTTACATCCTCAGTGTTTTTTTAACATTTGTGGCAAGGGAATCGGCCTAAAGGTTCAACTCACACCTGGACTCCCAAAATCTAATTTTTGCATTGACAACTCTCCGATATAAGAAAACGTCACCTTAAAAGACTTGGAGATGCATCCATGGCAGGAAAGGGGAAAAATGGAATCGTATTTAATTGTATCTCACCGCGAGTTGGATCCGTCCGGCTACGAGAACCATGCTCAGAATCCTTCCACAGTAGCAAATGTTCATTTTGAGTTGTGCTAGTTTTTATTCCAGTTAGGCACCGCACCCAGGAAGTGTGTTTTCACCAAGCTAGGCTGCACCAAAGGTGGGTGCACGACAACTGCTAAACTGCATTGTGTGACTGCGTGTCCAATTTTTCCACCGTGGACTTTCCCTGGATCTAACTCTGGGGGCTTCTAAACTCTGATGGATGACAATTTCTACTTTCTCGAGGCTCTGGCTGAATCATATTATCGAGCCCGCTGTACCACCTGCCTGCTTAAAAAAAAAAGCTACTGCCAAATTCAGCTCTATACCATATACAGAAGCGTTGTGCACCGGGAAACAGGAAGTAGTAGTTCGGTTCAGTTCCATTGGTGGTGAAGTTCGACATTCTCTGTCATCAATATCTTTCCATTTTTACCAAAGGTGTAGGTGAATCATGTATAGAAAGGCAGGGTTTTAAGAAGAGACTGGACAACCTTCCAATTCTGTTATCCAATTAAGCAGAAAGGTGTCAGTCATCACTCAGGGAGTTTGATATAGTAGTTCAAGGGTGAATGTATTGGAAGAGCAAAGGTCTGGATTCGAATCCAGACACCACAGCTCGCTGGACTTGGCCCCGTTCCCCCTCTCTCAGCCTAAATTGCCCCACATTTGAGCTCCTGGACCAAAATATAAATTAAAGAAATTGCTCCAGCTGCATCTTAAGCAGTAGAATAAGTCTGGAGCTGTGGGGCTGGAGTAGATGATCTCTGAGGTTCCTTACAAATTCTTAAATCTCCCCTTTCACGCTCAGGGTTTTTTTTATTTCTATCCTTCCAAAAGAATGGCCTATTTTTTTTTCAGAATTATTTTTGTGGATTTTTTTAAAAATAGAGAAATAATAAGAAATCTGCCTGCAGAAATTATTTAAGCTGCCTTTGTTCACATTAATTAAACTTAATTCCTCTCTGTGCAAAACACCAAACGCATCACACATTTTTAGTAAAGTTGTGTGTCTTTGGATCCCAGAGAAAAACCAGACAGAGAGCTTCAGTCCACCTGAATGCTGTTCAATTAAATTTAGCCCGTCTCTCTATAAATTTTCCACCATGAATTAAAATCCCTGAAGCCTGCACATTTTTCTGTGCAATCTTTTTGAAGGGCCCCAACTTTAAAGTCTGAATAGCTTTTCTGCAAAATAAGAAACAATTGAAAACCTTTCCCCCCAGCGTAATAATAGAAAAGCAGAGACATATTCCAGGGAAAAGGGGGAAAGAGAAGGAAATTGATTCAAATAAAGAGAGAATTGTGGCTAGTGTCTGTGATTTGAGGACTTCATTATCATCCTTTCCAATACAGAATTGCCCAGCAGAATTCTGTCTGATTTCTTGCCATTATTATCACTCTGTGTACATGATTAAACCGGCAGCTTGCAAATCCTTAACCTCTGTGAAAAAACAAACATATTTGTGGTCCTTGTTGTTTTTACATCTTATTTATGGATTGCTTTGTGCTCGTTTGTAATGTTATCTGTCCTTCTCAATACACACACTTACATTCTCTACACCTTCTCGTTTTTCTCATTTCCACTTCTCTTTTGGCAGCCGTGTTTTGGATCTGGAAGAAGACTGACCCAGTTGATAATAAATTGTCTTTAGGAAGCCATCCTCAGCTGTTCACATAGTGACCGTTTGAAGCTACAAATGCACTGAAAGAAAATGGTTTGTGACCATTTTTCACACTAACACCATTGTGGCATCTCCGTGGCCGCCCACAGATGCTTGGCAACGGATTCATATTGATGACAGCTGCAGCAGCAGTGACCCCCTTAACAACCGGAGCAAGGGACGTTGTAAAACAGGGCCAAACTCACTTCACGACCTGTCTTGTCTAACCACAGGAATTTTGGGCTCCATTGTGGTGCCAGGTATTTAACCATTTGGAAATTGTGGACTGAACAGTTCAAGTGAAAATCAGGTTTTAAACTCTTAATGTTTTGCCCTGGATATTGAAATTCAAAGCAGGTTTAAAAAAAACTACCCATCCAAATACTATTTTGTGTATCTTCTCTGTTATCAGTTGACAGAAGGAGGCATTTTGTACCTTAAAAAATTGTTTCAGTCATGAGTTGCACACACATAAATTGGGGAATTATGCCGATAATTTGAATTTCATACAAAAGCCACACAAGGGAATGGGAGATTTAACAAAGCTGAGTGACTTTGGGGCTCTGGCTGGTATTATGATAAATAAATACAAGCAATTGGGTACAATGTTTTCAGCAAGAATCTTTCTTGGGAGATTTCTTTTAGGATTCCTTTACCCATTATCCACTTTGGTTCCTAACTTTTCAGACTAGGAGATGGGGAGGTTTGGACCTACTCTCAGCCCCAAAGTCAACCCTTAGGCTTCCTAGGGTGGCCTGGCTGCAAAGCCAGCCACAAACCTTCATAAAGGTTCCATGCAACAATCCAAGGTGTAGTTTGTTGCACAAACTATGGTTAATATTTTTCTCAATCTATGCACAGAATATTATTTGGGGTTTTTTTGCAAGGGCAGTCAAGGTGCCAACTGAACTGGACCGAGAAGTTGATATTTTGGCCCCCCAAAATGGGAAAAAAATGATTAAATTGTCAATTTTAGGATAAAGGATTATGAATAAATTCAGCAGGATCCATTTTTTGCCTGCAAACTGCTAAAACTTGGGATTGTTTTGAAGATAAGTTGAAAGAAATCCTTTTCAACTGTCAATCATGGCTTTGCTCAGGGCATTATGGGTAATCAATGGTGTCTCAGCCATTGGAGCGCAAAGCATTCTGGGATAGCTGGCTGTTGTCAAGATACCACGTGCCGCCCGCGAGGTGCCAGAGCGACAGTTACATTTCCCTCTCCCGTCCACGCTCGCTGCTGATTGGCTCCACCGCTCCTGCCCCATTCTTATCGCCTATTGGTTAACCTAGGCCCAACGCCACCAAGTTTCTCTCTTTCGCCCGCCCGCTCATTCCCGATTGGCCGCTCCTTTCCGATTCCCCCCCCACCCGTCGGCAGATAGCTCTCTCTCCGCCGATTGGCTGAAAGGCTCGCACGGGGGGGGGGAGAGGGTGGAGCCAGAGGCTATAAATAGCGGGTCCCGCAGAGGCGGAACGCGGGGACGCCGGTTGTGCAGGTAGGGATCGGGTCGTGGGAGGGGCGTAGAGCGGGCGGACCGCGGGGAGGACTTGGCAACCGATCCCTAGATGCGTTTGTTTTTTTTTTATTATTTTTTTTGCAAGAAAGCCTGTTGGAATAAGTGGCGGCTGCAAGTCGGGTTTGCATTATTGGCGTGCAAAATAAAGCAGCGGGGGGCGAAACTAGGCGAATTAAATTGCAATTAAGTGGTGGAGACACACACCTCCCCCCCCCCCGATATTTCTGGACCCTAAAGGAGGAGGAGGCCGAGAGAGGAAGAGCGGCGGAGAACCCCCACCGGGCCAGGAGGAAAAAAAAAAAAAACCCCCAAAGCTTCCTTTTCTTGTGTGCAGCGGGGGAAATGTGGAGCTTCCAGAGGCAGGGGCAGTCTATCGGCATTGCAAAGGGGGGAGGAGGGGAGGAAATAAGACAAAACGAAGGGCTCAACCCCCACCGTTCTTCCCCCCCCCCCCCCCCCAAAAAAAAGGAAAAAAAATCCCTATTGCGGGCGGTTTTTTTGAATGTAAAAAAAAGGGTGGGGGGGGGGGGGGGGGGGTTTTCCCCTGGGGGGCCGGGGGGTGGGGGGGGGGGCGCCCCCACCCCCCACCCTTTTGCGGAGCTTCGCCTTTTCGGCAGGATTTGCAAAAAGAAAAAAGAAAAGCCAGAATTGCAATCTGCAAAAATAAAGGGATGTTCGGTCTTGTTCTTTAGATGGGCGGGGGGAGGGGGGAATCCAGGCCTCCCTGGGGGGGGGGGGATTCCTTGGAGATCTACAGGAAGGGAGCTGCTGGCTTGGGGGGGGGGTGGAAGCCAGAGAGGGAGGGGGCGCCCTGAATGCCTTTAAATGACTGGGAAGCCAAAACTCTTTACAAGCAGCCTGATTTGGGGGGAGGGAGGTTTGCTGCCTCCCCCCCCCACCCAGAAGTTTGCCCCCCTCCCTCCAATGCTTAGGGGACAGCTGGAGGCTGCAGAGCCATGGCTGACCAACACAGTAGCACCAGTGCCTGGGCCGGAGGCTTGACCGGCCTGCAGAAGATTGCCCTGGGCCTTGGCATCCCGGCCAGCGCTGCCATCCTCTACATCTTGTACCGACGATACCGGGAGGACCAAGGTGAGCATGCCAGTTCCCCCCTCCCCCGCACCTTGCAATATTGAAACACCCCCCCACACACACCCCAATTCAATCCCAGGTGGATAGATGGCAGCCCAATCTTGACTTTTCTGCTGGGCAGATGTTTCACCCATGTCCCTCCCTGCCTCGTTCCTGGAAGGGAAATGAAAATTTGGCCCAGGGATGAAAGCACCAGACTAGAAACTTTATTTATTTTATTTATTTGATTTGTCAGGACAATAGGTATAAGAATAAACATGAGTAAGAGTACAGGAAATAGGTAGGAATAAA
Organism: Laticauda colubrina; assembly: GCA_015471245.1. NCBI lineage: Eukaryota > Metazoa > Chordata > Lepidosauria > Squamata > Elapidae > Laticauda > Laticauda colubrina. The sequence continues at coordinate 10,210,372 of BLBF01000081.1, forward strand.
TGGGGACAATAGGACAGGGACGGAGGCACGATGGTGCACTTATGCACACCCCTTGCAGACCTCTTAGGAATGGGTATTGTCTCTTTCCTTCCCCCTGCTCTCCCTTTTTTGCTCTCCCTCCATTCTTTTGTCTTCTTCCCCTTCCCTGTTCTCTTTCCTTCTTTCCTCCCACTCCCTTTTCTCTCCTTTCCTTCCCTATTCTTCCTTTCCTTCCTTTTGTTTTATTGTATTTATTTATTTGTCAGTAGCTTACAAGGTAATAGGTATAAGTATAAACATGAGTAAGAATACAGGAAATAGGTAGGAATAAATAGGGACAATAGGACAGGAGGCATGGTGGTGCAGTTATGCACGCCCCTTGCAGACCTCTTAGGAATGTTCTTTAGGAGCTTTAGATACCTCCAAAAGTGGGGAAGGGGAATATCTCCTGGTCTTTCATTTCTTCCTTCCCCAGAGGAGCGTGTCCCTTTCGTGGGTGAGCAAGAAATGGAATTTGTGCTGAAGGTGCCCCAGGAGGCAGTGAAGTACCTTCTCGGGCGGCAGGGGACCAAGGTGAACCAGGCAAGTGGAGGAAGGGGGTCGGAGCGTTTGCAACGTGGCTATTATGAGATAACCCAGGAGCAAAACACAGCACACACAGCCTAAGACATTTAACAGTGGTTTATACACAACACATATACAGAAATATACCTAGTAGGCAAAATACCTTAGAAGCAATCACTCTTCTTAACTCTGCACTGAGAACTCTACAATGAAGACAGGACACAAGGAGAGAGAAATACATCCTCCAATGGCTACCTTTATATAGATACCTCTTAAAGAGGTAATGACTTCTGTGGACCCATTCTTGGTCTTAAAAGGGCAATAATGCTATGGTGAAATTCATCTTCACTGCATTGGCCTTACATTGCCTCAGCTTTACAGCTGGTCAGCTCTTAAATCTCAATACCATAACAAAGGGGAGACGGCTGCTGGGTGGACACCCCCTCCCTCCTTTTTGCAAGAGAATCCCGGAAGCTGGACGAGCCTCCTAGTTATTTCCGTCCCCTCTTCTTCCTCCTCGCAGCTGCGGAAGGATACTCATGCCCGCATTAATGTGGATCTGGAGGAATCCGGTGAGGAGCGGCTGATCCGGATCTCGGGCTCTCCTGTGCAGGTGTGCAAGGCCAAAGCTGCCATCCACCAGATCCTGGAGGAGAGCCTACCCATGGTGGAGAAGATCTCTGTGCCCAGTCGGACCATTGGCCGCATCATTGGTACCTCTTCCTCTTCTTGGAGCACTTGAAAGCTTTCCTTGTGGGGAGGGGCCACAACGGTTGGTGGTCTTTAGCCGCCCCACCCTGGAGACCCTGATGCTGTGGCTGGGCTTTCATGGAGGACTGATTTTTGTCTCGTTTTGGGAAGCTGGCAATGGAGAATTGGGATTTGGAAGAGGGGGGCATAGCACAGATGATGTTGCCTAGTTTGGTAATGAAACGTCTTGCCAGGAAACCAGCAGTTTTCTCATCCTTGCAAATCCTACTGCCTTCTAGCACTGATGACATTCCCTAGTTGGGTCGTGAAACATCTGCCAAGAAAGAGCCCAGCTCAAAAGAGCCCCAAGAGTTTCTTTTCCTCCTTTCTTTTTCATTTGCTGTCATTTTTTCTTCTTCCTGCTCTTCTGCTTCTTGCCCTCTTCTTTATTCTCCAAACACCCCCCTCCCCTTTCTTCTGGCACTGATGCCGTTCCCCAGTTGGGTCGTGAAACATCTGCCCAGAAGACCAACCCAGCTCCATGGATCCCACGGAAGGGTTTTTTTTCCCAGACGCTCGTCTCCCTTTCTTCATCCCTCATGGCTGCTGTCGCTCTTCCTCCTCTAGGGAAGGGAGGCGAGACAGTGAGGGCCATATGCCAGAGCACTGGGGCCAAGATCGACTGTGACCGCGAAATGGAGGGGGCCCTGTCGCTTACCCGCATCGTCAGCCTCTCCGGGACTCGCAAGGAGGTCCAGGCCGCCAAGGTAAGAGCTTAGCTGGGCTGGGTTTCCTCAACCGTGTGCAGGATCTGGGCCTTAAACCAGCGGATCTCAACCTACAGCCACAATGGAGCCTGAAATTTCTGTTGCTAGGGAAGACATGTTAAAGTTGCCCCATTTTCTGACTTTTCTTCTTTTAACAATTCCATAATCCCTTGCTGGGGTGGAGTCCAGGCAACTGAATGGAGCTAGCAGAGTGTTTTAATGGCCAGATGCCTTTCCTGTCGCCAGGGCGGAGGTGGCCTGGCTGGAGGGAATCCAGGGCCAATGGAGAACGGAAGTTGAGAGGGGCACAAGGGGCAGGGGGCTTCGGAGCAGATAACTGCCATTGACCCATCTTCTGCTGGCAGGAATTGATCCGCGAGAAACTGTCGGACGATGCTGTCCACAGTAAGTTGTTGCAATTGGTGTTGGCTCGTTCACATCGCAAGCAACCGCTAGGCACCCGGAAGGAGGAGGTGGCGGCAGCAGCGGCTGGTGAACCAGGAGTGCGGCCTTACTCACGCGTAGAACCTTGCAGTCGGATGCCAGATCTTGGGTACCTCCGCCAAGAGGCGGGCGACGGGCCGCTGAATTACTGCTTGGGGGTTCCTCCAGAGTTGAGTGGAGCAGAGTCCCCAAATCAGCCTGCGCCGATGTCTGCCTTTGAAGGTGAGCAACAAAATTGAGGGTAGACTGGGTTGGGACACGGAGGATTGGACTGGGTCTCGTAGCTTGATACGTCCGTTTGCTAAGGGACTGTTGGAAGTTATCGTGGCCCTCAAAAAAGCGGCTTGCGGCCGTTTTCCACCCAACCACGGTGGCCTCCCCCATGATCACGCAATTGAAATTCAGACGCTTGGCCACGGACTCGTATTTATGATGGTTTTGATTATGAGATCACGGCATTGTTCCCTGGTGCTTGCCGGCCCTCTGGCCAGCCGCCAAGCCACCACGCTTCTCTTCCTCCTCGCCAGAGGCGCTCACAAGCCCAGTGGCAGGGGTGGGATTCTACCAGTTCGCACCTATTCGCTAGAACTGGTCATTAACATTCTAAGCAGTTCGGAGAACCAGTTAGAAAAAATTACTGGGCTAATCCTGTAAGGAAGGCAGGAAGGAAACATTCTGGTGTTACTTACAGAAACTGTCTCTCTGTTAACCTTTATTAACATTCTTGGCAGGACTACACTTCCTGTCTCAGGAACTTCTCTGGAGTTTTTTCCCCTCCTTTGCTGGTACTTTGCTAGTGTGGAGGGACCATTCAAAGTTACAATGGTACTGACAAAAGTGACTTATGACTGTTTTTCACACTTATGACTGTTGCAGCATCCCCACAGTCATGAAAGGCCAGGTGAGGAGATGCTTGCCTCGATGTGAGTGATGCTGAGTTGGCCACACCCAGCCAATAACATGACCACCAAGCCACGTCCACAGAACCAGTTGTTAAAAAATGTGAATCCCACCCCTGCCCAGCGGGAAGGAGGAGGCTTGGCAGCTCCTGAGGGAAGGGGCCAGGCCTCCCCCTTGCAACTTCTCCACCTGAGGGCATTGCTGGCAGCTGCTTCCTGCAGCTCAGGAGATCCAGGCTCTTCCTGCTGCTGCTCGGCATCGGGCCTCCTCGATGCGCGGAGGAGGGACCAGGAGGAGGGACCAGCCATGACACAGGTTTGCTAGGGAGACTGCCAGATTGCCCCACCTCCCTGCCAGCCATGTGGTCTTCAGCATGTGGCCTCCGGACAACCCAGCACCAGTTCAGAGGTTCCTTTCACCCCCACCCCCGGGGAGAGAGAGAGTCAAGACAGAGAGACAAGACACAGAAGAGAGAAAGGGAGAAAGAGGAGAGAGAGGGGGAAAGAGAGATGAGAGAGACAAGACACAGAAGAGAGAAAGGTAGAAAGAGGGAGGGAAAGAGGAGAGAGAGATGAGAGATGGAAAGAGATGAAAGACACAAGAGAGAAAGGGAGAAAGAGGGAGGGAAAGAGGAGAGATGAGAGGGAAAGAGAGAGAGATGAAAGAGACGAGAGAGAAAGGGAGAAAGAGGGAGGGAAAGAGGAGAGAGATGAGAGAGAGGGAAAAAGAGATGAGATATCCTGGTGTTTTGCTAAGTGCCTGAAGGACCCCATCCTTTGGGAGTCCAGGCGCTTCAGCGAGCGGCATTCTGGGTTCATATTAGTGGTCCGCGGGATTTGAAATTATGAGTTTGGTGGTCCCTGAGGTCCAAAAGCTTGGTGCCCCCTGCCCTAACCCACCTGCCTTGCCTCTCAAGCCTCCAGCCCGGGTTTCAACATCCGCCCCAAAGACCACCTGGAGGTCTACGTCTCGGCCTCGGAGAATCCCAGCCACTTCTGGATCCAGATTATCAACACAAAAGCTCTGTCCCTGGACAAACTCGTCCGGGAGATGACAAAATACTACGAGACCAACGATGGTGAGGTGAGGGCCAACACAGGAAGGCTGTGTAATTTAGTTTTTTTTCCTTTTTTATCCCCCAAATATTTTTTATACTTTAGTTTACTTTGTTGTCCTTGCGCCTCATACAGTGAAATTAAATACCATCTTCAGTGTACATTATGGCTATAAAAACAAACACAAACACACGTCCTTCGCATTCTACACACTGAATTGAAAACCCTGATATTGCATTAATATTGCACTTTGCAGTAGAATTCAATAGAGTTACTCCTCTGGGACAGAAGCTGTTTTTCAGCTCTATTTGTCATTGTTTTTATTATCCTGTACCATCTGCCAGGTGGTAATAGTTTTTTAAAAAGGGTATCCAGGATGAGATGGATCTTTTAAGAATGTTTTGTACTTTCTTAAGGCAGCGGGAGCTATAAAGCTCTCTTCCAAAGAGGAGAGAGGGCAAGCCAGGATCCTCAGAGGGGCAATGACATTCACCCTCTGGAGCGCTGTCCTATCTGCCCTGGTGCAATTGGCAAACCAGACAGAGCTGCAGTAAGTTAAGATACTCTCTCTGGTGCAGCGGTAGAAGGTCAGCAAGTTTTCATTCAGTTGTTTTCTGAGAAATCTCAGGTAATATTGAGCCAAACTTCCAAAACTCAAAAAGGATTTATTGGGAGTTAACATGCCGGCACTGCCAGGGTGTAGCCGGCTCTGAGACACACAATTCATTGTCACCCTTGACCCTGGTTTTCCCCCACCTCCTGGGTGTATCATAATTCATATTCTCTAATGGGACACATCCATAGCCCAGAATCATCAATGTTCTCCAATTAGATATTTGCACACAGAAACTTCAGTCCCCTAATTACTATCTTTGAAAACATTTATGGAATGCAGTTTCAGTTTGCAAGCGGCTGCACTACTCCCACCTCCCTTTCTGCTGGCAACTCTAAAAAGACCATAGAAATATTTTATGTGGTGACACTGGGATTTTTTGCAAGACTACCATGCATGATAGTATGTGCCCTTTTCTTGCTGACATTTCCGATAATAAATCTTACACACGCAATAGTTATAACTATTGTTCTCAATATCTACTCGGGCTGTGTAGCTTTCCATCCTGCCACTCCACACACACACACCAGGCATTACCCCTATTGTTTCTCTCTCCCCTCCAGCTGGAAAGTGTGCAGGTGGGGGACATGGTAGCCGCCTACTACCCCGAAGACCATTCCTGGTATCGGGCCGAGATCCTGGGAACCATGGACAACGGCAACCTGGATATTTATTACGTGGATTTCGGGGACACTGGGGAGGCGCCTCTGGAGAAGCTACGGCTGTTGCGGTGAGGGACAGACCGGGGTATCGTCCCTCCAACTTGGGGATTGGGAAATTGGGGTCCTGGATTCTCGGTGGTCGTGGCCAAGAGGAAGAAGTTGGGAATTTGTTGGGGTTTGACAGTCTTGGATGATGTCAGCTGGGCTCGTCCTGCCGGAGCAAACCACCATTTGCCAGGGCAATGTCAACTCGTAAAATATTTCTAGGGTATTTTTAGAGTTGCCAACAGAAAGGGAGGGGGGAAAGGGGTTTGAAAGAGCAGTGCGGCAGCTTGGAAACCGAAAACGATGGGATACGGCAACGTGCATGTATTCGTCAACTTGCAACTGCTCGTTTAGTGGCCAAAGTTAACCGCGGCGCTGGAAAAAATCTTTTTTTTCCACCCTCAACGACCAGTTGCAGCTTTCTCCTGGTCAGCTGATCAAACTGGTTTGCATTTATGATGGTTATAGTGTTGCCCGCGTCCTGTGGCCGCCTTTGCGACCTCCTGACAATTGGGGGGGAAACGACCCAAATTTACTTCATAAACATGTAGCAAACTTAACAACCTCAGACGTTCACTGAGCAACTGCAGCAAGAAAATTCGTCGGTTGGGGCAGATGGAACATGGGGACGAGAACTATTGGGATGGGATGGCCGGGATTGGGCTCTCCTGCTCCTCCTCTTAACCTCCTTTCCCCTCCCCCCTCTTTTTTTTGTTGGTTTTTTGTGGGGGCGAAGGGGTGATTTCCTAGGCCTCCCTTTCCAGGCCATTGAGTGCTGCTTGGCCGGTGTGGCCCCAACTGGTGAGTCTCTCCATCTTCCTTTCTGGGGAATTCTGGGAGCCGTTCCCAAGGGTGGCAGGAACCTTGACAGAAGTTTAATCCCGCATTCAACTTTCGGCCTTGACTTCCTGCACTAGGGCCACATTGGGAAGAGGCTGCCCTGGATGAATTCGACCGCCTGACCCACTGTGCCCGGTGGAAATCGGTGTTCTGCAAGATCTGCACCTATGTGTCCGTGGGGGACAGCGTGCGTCCGTGCGTCCGGCTATTCAAGCCCACCGACGGGCAGGTGAGAGACCAATCCTGGCTTAAGTGGAAAACGGAAATGGCTTTTGGGGTGAAATTTGGCCGACCCGAGGGCCGGTTTTTCAGCCGGGAAGCTTCTCTTCCCCCAGTTTGTCGATGTGGGAGAGGAGCTGATCCGGTTGGGCTACGCGGTTCGGAAGCTGCCGGACGAAGATGGGGGGACCTCAAGGGAGCTACCCAGAAACCTGGTTGGTAATCGAGACGTAGATCTGGCCTCTTTTGGGGTAGGCTGGCTATGTGACTAGTCCTTGTTGCTGTGGATGAGGATAGGATAAGGATGGGAATGGGAAAAGAAAGAAAGGGAAAAGAGGAAAGAAAGGGGAAAAAAGAGAAAAGGAAGGGAAGATGGAAAGGAAAAAGGAAGGAAGGGAAGGGAGAAAGGAAGAGAAAAGGAAAAAGAGGGAAGTGGAAAGAAAATGGGGCTGGAAGGGACCTTAGAGGTATTCTAGTCCAACCCCCTGCCTGACAGGAATTCTTTAATAGCAAAAATAAACATGCTCTCCTTTTGACCTGCAAATTTAAGGGGCTCCCCTTGCAGCAAAAAAAGCCAGATATAATAAGGTTTTAAATCTTCTCCTGGTTGATATTTCTATCTTGAGCTCAGAGGGGGTACAAATCAATCGTGCAAAGTTATTGTTTCCTTTTTACTTTTTCAGGATTTTTATTTTATTTAATAGCAAGTTAAAACACACAACTTTAAAAAGTCCCAGAAACAACACACAAAACATTTTTTAAAAAGTGCATTTTAAAAAAAAATACATATACACCCATCGTCCTGCCCCCCAATTGAATACCGGTTAATATATTATTAACAATGTTGATTCCTGCCCCCTTGCAAATCTGGTCTCTGCTTGTCTCCCAAGGGAAATACTGCAGGGATGTTGTCGGACAACCTGTCAGGTATGCAGCAGAATCCCGAGGAGATGCCACTCAACTTGTCCTGCCCCAGCCCTCCCCCCTGGTTGGGTCAGACAAAAAGGCTCAAATCCCCCCCTCCCTCAAAATGAGTGCCGACTTTATTTTTTCTCTCAAAAAAAAGCAATTGGAGTTTTTGCTTTCCCTGCTAGCTATAATAAATCCCTGACCACCTGTGGGATCCTTCTTTCTTCTAGCTCACCCCCAACCTCCTTTCCCTCCCCCACCTACCCAAAATGCCAATCTTATCTCTTGAATCCCGCAGAGAGTGCCTCCATGTCAGAAGGGGAGGAGAATTCGGTGATGCTATGAGCCTCCGAAGGAAGGCAGGTGAGGAGTAAAATGTTGGGTGACTGTGCACCAAGAATAAGTTTGGGAAGAGCTTGGATTGCTTGGTCCCAGTCTTTGGGTCTTTCTGCCTTCTCAATGGGGCTGTGTCCATCTTCCATTTAGTTCAGAAAAAATTAATCCAAGATAGTTTGGTCTAAACCAGGTTCCTCAGCTCCAGATTTGCACCTCAGATCCAAGGATCTTTCCTCCCCCGAGGAAAGATTAAACTTCTTAAACATCTTTTTTTCCTTTCCTTTGCTGCAGATTGAAAGATTTGTTTCTTGGAAAGGGACTGCAGATAGATCCCAACAGCAAGCTTGAGTTTTCATCAAATTTCAGCTGCCTTTATCGCCATTTCTCTGGGAAGTTGCACAGAAGACAGGAGGGGGGTGGTTGTGTTTCTGCCACAACCCCAAACCTGAGTTTATGTTCACATTGGGCTATTAATGAGTCCATCCCTCGTTTTCTGTACCCCTTTTTTTGGGGGGGGGGGTTTCCTCACCTGTCTGGAAAGGTTGGGGCAGCCTGTGTTTCTTTGGCCTAAGCCACAATGCCTGGCACCCTGTATTGTGGGTCCAGAACTGGAATGTGGAGGTGGGGGAAATGGTGGGGGGTGATCTAAAAGGACAGGGATAATATAGCGGCGAAGGGAGAGTTTGTTTTGCAAAGAATTTGGTTTTGAAAAGCAAACGTGCAAAGCAAACTCTCCCTTCACCCCTATAACCCAAAGCGTTAAAACACGAAGGGCAGTGATGAGATGGCTCAGTTTATGTTTTTGTCTGAAATAAAGGCTGGTGTTTAGCAGTTCCTCTCCCGAGTCAAAAATGCAGGGGCGTGTGGGGAGAAGATTTCAGCCCAGAATTGTGGGTTGTGGGGAGAAAGGACGAGGATGCTTGTGGCCCCCCTAAACCGAACCCAATTATTTTTGTTGGGATGGGATGGAAGATTCAGAAGGGCAGGAGGGATACCATAAATTTACCCCTTCCCTCCCTCCTTGGCCTCACAAGCTGCTAAGCTTCCATGCCACTTTAATGCCTTTTCTGGGGGGACTCTGAAATCACGCTGCTCCAAATCGGGGGCTTCCAGCCTCTGGGACCCACAAGTGTCATTCCATCTTTGGTGGGGGATTCCAGCCGAGATCGCGTTCCAGGGGGTAAGCCATGAAGATGGTGTCTTCCCAGGGGGGCAGGCCAGGGTGGTTGGGGGCCACGAGTTTGAAACCCAAGAAGCTGAAAGCTCGTAGCAAGTCGCCTTAGAAAGAGAAGGGGGGAAGCAGGATTAGTGGGTGCAGAAAGGGATCTGCTTCCTGGGGGAGTTTCCCCCTCGGATCCAATCAGGGTTTATCACTTAAGTTTTGAGCCCCTTCTGCTTCTCTTTGCAAGGTGTTGGCCTGCTGAGAAGGTACAGGTAGACATCAGTTCGTTTAGAGAGGGCTCGACTGTTTTTTCCCAGACTCACGACCGTTGCAGCCTTCCCCTGGCCACGTGATCAAAATTCAGGCACTGGGCAACTGATTTGTATTTATGAGACATTCCCCTTTTGCGCTCTCAGTGAGGAAGCCAGATTCACTTAACAACAGCTGCAGGAGGAAAGAACTGTGGCACAGACAGTTGTGAAATGGGGCAAGTCTCACTTAACAACTTGTCCCACTTAGCAGCAAATTTGGGGCTGTAAGTGCCTGTGTTTTAACCAGCCCATTTTGGGACCCTCGCCTTCTTCCAATTTCATCCTTAACCAATTCTTCTTTTTCCTTTATAATTTGGATTAATTATTGGCAACCCATATATTTCTTTCCAAGACTTGGAAATTCACTCCAAGCCCAAATTCACTCCCACCAGGATAAAAAGTTCCCCCAAAGCCCCTATTTTACCTCGGTCTCGCCGAGACTTATGGAAGTTGACCAGCACTTGCTCTGCGCCTGTTTTTTCTTCGATGTATTCCAGCGTGGCGGTCAAGCTATAGGATCAGGCAGATGGACAGTCAGTCAAAAATTCAAGTTTTATAATAACACAATCCGGCCAAGGCCCAGACTGCCCTGATCGAAACCTTCAAGGAAAAACCAGTGGAGACTTGGAAAACGAGCACCCGCAAGTCGTCCTTGACTTAAACAACCAGAATTTCCCTCACTAAGCAAGGCCGTTCTTAAGTGCATCGCATCTGATTTTATGACCTCTCTCTTGCAATGATTATGAAGCAAATCACTGTTAAAGTTGTTCAATGAATCAAGTCATTAATAGAATCCAGCTTTCCCTCTCCTCCCCCTCCCAACACTGCATAAATATATGCCGGTTACCCAAACTCTGATCCCATGGGGATGCTGAGATGGTTATTAGCCACAGCCGGTTATAAGTCACTTATTTCAGGGTCGTAACCTTTGTCACTAACCAAATTGTCATAAGTCAAGGACTAACCTGTTAATTCCAGAGAAACTAGCAGGAAGGAGCAAGAATCCGCTTGCTTTCTGGATTCCTATTGGGGAGTTGCTGAGACTTTTGAGAACTTCCTGGGTAAATCCTTCCCCTGGGCACCAAACCTTGATCCAAAAATGCCAGCTTTCTTTCCTCCCCCCCCCCCCCGCACATTTTAAACACGGTTTTTGGCCTCACCTTTCCCGGCTGTTGAAATCCAGTGCCAGCCGAGGGGTGTCCAGGAAAAGGGTAGGTCCTTGCAGAAGTCCATGCCAGTGGCTGGCACCCTGGCTGCCATGGGTGAAATGAAAATCCAGCTGCACTGGCTGATTGGAGTGTTGATTGTCACTAGCAAAAACGGTGAGGTTGGCAGCCTGTTAGGAAGGCAGGGGAAAAATTGCAAGAAGCATCGGCGATTCAGAAGTTAACTGAAAACTTGCATGCTTGTATCTTAAATATTTCCTTTAAAAAAAAAAAAAGCATGTGTCTGCTTCTAAGGGAGAATCATAATAGTCTGGCAGTGTAAAATAGTGGGTTTCTTTTTTTCAAGTTGGCAACTTTTAAGATGGCTGGATTTCAAATCCCATTCTGGGAGTTGAAATCCAGTCATCTTAAAAGTTGGCAAGTTTGAAAAAGCAGACAGATGAAAGTCCAGTCATTTTAAAGTTGGCACATTTGAAAAAGGCTCTTCCCAGTAGGGCTGTGTTACAGTGCCCATCATGCTCTCCCAATTAGCCGCACTGGCTAGGGAATTCTGGGAGTTGGAAGTCCAGTCACCATAAAAAATTGCCAGGTTTGAAAAAGCAGAATTGGAAGTTCAGTCACGTTAAAGTTAACTAAGTTTGAAAATGTATAGTCTTCCCAGTGGGGCTGCAACTATAGTGCCCATCAACCCTTCCTGTTAGCCACACTTGGTTTGACACCGGGTTTTTTCTTACCTGGTAGACCTCAGTCGGGCTCAGCCAATCTGCCGGGGCACTGGGACCACACCGATTGGGACTGGCGCCCTCAAACTCAGGAGCACTGCGGGCAGTAGCGAGGACGGGTGCTCAAAGTTTCCGGGCAGGCAAGGGTTGTTGCCCTGGCAGAAGAGAAGAGGAAAAGTTGACATTTTTCCATCCTTTAAAACAATAAAAACATTCCTTTTATTTAACTCCCAAGCTGCAAATGTGAACAAGTTTGCAAACAGCAAAACAAGGTTTGCAAAGTTGGATGCCATGTGCAAAATGCAAAGGTTGAATTTAAAACTGTTTCCCAATTTCTCTCGCCTTTCAGGTGATCTTGGATTATCCAAGAACAAGCCATGGGTTTACATCGTGGGCCTGTCTGGCTGGCATAACATCCGTAGTGTGAAATTTTAGCGGGAAGTTTGTGTTTTCCTCTGCCAGGAGCATCCCAGGGACCCAAATGAGTTGGTCCTGGGCTAAACAGGGAAGGATCTGGGTTTGCCAGGTTTGGCCACCAGGGGTCAGCAAACCACGATTGTTGGCTTAGCCTCGGGTGAGCCAGTTGTGACGGCAGCGGTGCCCAGATGGCGCTGCAGAGGCTCACTTGGTGTTTGAGGGGGTCATGTTTCCTTGAGAGCGAAGTTCAGATGAAGCTCAAAGGGGGGGGTCCAAACAGGCTTAGCGTCGCCCCAAAGCAGGCAGCGAGGTCCCTGGACGATCTGGCTCTTGGGTGGCATCTGCCCAGGGATGAGTGATCCCTCAGGGACAAGGCCTCAAGCCAAGGGCCCCATTGTGACCCAATGAAACCAGCAACCAGAGGCACAACAGACCCCCATTGTGACCACAATACTAAGCTCCTCCCACTTCTGGCCCCTCCCATGGTGGCTTGTCTACATGCCCCCCCTTCAAGATGGGCTTCTGGGGAGGGGTGGCATTGCTTGATGGGTCACCACATTTGTAACCCCATTTGTAACCACTTGAATGGTTTGTTTTCAAAGATTAAAAGACATTGGGGGTTGTGGGAAAGAAAACACTACACGCTCAGAGGCACAGTGCCTTTGGGAAATTGTTTTTATATCCGGAGGAAATGAATCTTTTGTACCATCCCCTCCAAATTAAAGGGTGTTTCCAATCTTTCTCACATTCAGGAGGGAAAGCTCTCTGTGCATGCTCAGAGGTACTGTGTTTCCTTCTGTTTGGCAGGGAGACAGCCTTCTGTGCATGCCCAAGACTGCCCTTCACCACCATCCTGTTGCAACTTTGCATTCACGGCAAGGAGGCAGGATGCCTTTGCTGGTGACACACAGCCCTCTTCACATGCTCAGAGTCCCACTTCACTCCCACCCCATTAAAGCTTTGCATCCATGGCAGGGTGGAGGGGAGGCACGCTCCGAGGCAATCCTCCCCGAGCCCCCTGTATTGAGAGGCAGTCCACCCGTTCGGGATCCCTCCGGCCCGGCCGAGTCAACAGCCGGGAGCTGCCGTGGTGCCGCCGCCCGCGGGAAGAGGGATATGCCCAGTAGGCGGCGCTCCGCGAGGCCGGGGCTTAGCCGTGGCCTTGCTGAGCTTCCGAGCTTGCGCAGTCCTCGGGGGGCGGGGCCTGCGGTGGGACCCATGATGGCGGTGCCGTTGTGCCGAGCGGTGTTGGGGGCGCAGGCGGGGTTTCTTCCCCTTTTCCTGCCCAGGGGCCTGAGCCTCTCGGCCCCGCGGGTGAGCTCGGCCGGGCCAGGAGGGGCCCTTCGGGGTCCGGTCTGGCCAGGGAGGGCGGGACAGCCCTGGCGGGGGGGTGGGAAGGAGGGATGGGGGGCCACCAGGAGAGAACGCCTGGGGCTGCAGATGGGGAGGGCTGTGGAGGATGGGTGTTGCGATGTTGCCCAGGGCCAAAGAGCGGGGTAGGTGGCCCGGAAGAGGCTGGGTCGTCTGAATGGGCTTCCTGCACACGGATAAGAGGAAGGAAGGAAGGAGAGAAGAAAAAGAGAAGGAGGGGGGGGAGAAGAAAAAAGGAGAGATAAGGTTGGTTGGATGGAAGGAAGAGATGGATGGATAAATAGGGAAAGAAGGAAGGGAAAAAGAGGGAGGAAGGAGGGAGGAAGAAAAGAGATGGGTAGATAAGGAAGAGGAAGGAAAGGAAGAGCTAGGAAGGAGGGAAGAAAGAAGGAAGAGAAGAAAAGGAAGGGAAAGTTGAAAGAAAGAAGAGGAAGGAGAAGCATGGGAAGGAAAAGGAAAAGAGAAAAAGAGAGAGATGGTTGCATGGGAGAAAGGGAAAGAGGAGGGAGGGAGGGAAGAAAGGAGTAAAAATACAGAGAGGGAGGGAAGATGGAAGGAAAAAGAAAGGAAAGAGGGAGGAGGGAAGGAAGAGAGAGAAAAAAGGGGAAGAAAAAAGAAACGCAGTTTGGTAGATTCAGCTGGACTTTGGGGGGGAGGGTCCCAGCCAGCCCCACTCCGCCGCCTCCATTGCATTTCCCCAAAACTAGCTAAAACAATCTCGGTTTGTGGCCAAGCCCTTCCCTGACTTCTCTGCCTTGCAGGAGACCGTTGTTGTGGAGCGCTGGTGGAAAGTCCCGCTGAGCAAAAAAGGCCGGGAGCCTCGCATCAAACACCCCCGTTTCAGCATCTTCCGTCTGGTGGAGGACTTGAAGCACCGGCCCAAAGAGCCCCTCGAACTCATCCTCACCGAACCGGTGGAAGGTACGAAACCCTCCCAGCCGTTGACCTCCGCACAGGCGTTTCTTAGGTTACCTGAGTTTTGCCGCGTTTCACGGCCTTCCCTGCCGCCGTTGCTAAGTGAAAACCTGCAGCTGTTCAGTGAGTAACATGGCTGTTAAGCGAATCTGACGTGGCTCATCCAGACGGTTGCAAAAAGGGGGATCACACACATGACCCCTGAGACGCTGCAGTCGTCATAAATATGAGCTGGCTGCCAATTTTGTCCGCTGAATTTTGACACACTGACACTGTCATAAATGTGGAAAAATGGTCATTAGTCGCTTTTTTGGTTGCCGTTTTAAGTTCAAAACGGTCATTTAGGGAGTTACATTGTAAGTCAAGGACTATCTGTACTGTAAGAATACGTGTATAATTACTATAAAAATTGAATAAGAAGATGGGTAATATTGTCTAATAAGACAGGAGAATATTTAAAGAAAAATGAAATAAGCTATAATATGAAATGAAATTGTATAAAAAAGAATAATGAATATAGAAATTGAATAAGAACATGGATAATGTGGTTAAGTAATGTATGAGATTATTTAAAGAAAAAGGTAATAAGTAATAATATATAAATTTGGATATAAAAGTTAGTATGTAATTATGGTCACGTTTGTATGGAAATGTGAAAACCTGCAACCACATTCTTCACCAAATGAGATGTTTTATAAAATATTTTTAAAAGTTTTTAAAAAGGATTATCTGTACATTGGCAAGAGCCAAGGATCACTCACACACACACACACACACACACACACACACACACACACAAACAAGCCTGCCTCCAAACTTTTCTCCGTATCTTGATTTTGCAGATGTGGGAAACCGCGGCGAAACCGTCTTAGTCCACCGGTCTTTTGGCCGTAACCATCTCCTTTTCCGCAACCGGGCCGTTTACGCCTCACCTGAAAACAAGAAGTTTTTTGGAGAGGAAAACCGAGTAAGTTTGCACTGGGCTCTGGGCTCCCCCCTACGCAGCAGGAACAGGAGAGAAAAAAATCTTGATTTTTTTTTTCCTTTCTGCATCTCCTCTTCTGTTTTTTGTTCCATAGTTACGTGAAGAGGGGAAGTTGCCAAGATTACAAAGCCACAGTGGTATGAAGGTATGAAGGCTAGGAAGAATAACTTTCCCCAAAAATATCCTGCAGGAACAGGAAAATTAGCAAGAAGTTTTCTGAATATTATTGATAAGTGAGCTTCATTTGAAAGCTGAATTGTGGAAGAGAAGCTGCTATCCATCCAACCATCATATCTATCTACCCATCAATCCATCTGTCTTCTATTTCTATGTATCCATCCATCTACCATATCTATGCATCCATTTATCCATCTATATCTATGTATCCATCCATCCATCCATCCTATCCATCTATCCCTATTTATCTATCCGTCTGTCTGTCTATATCCATTTGTCTATTATCAATCTGTCTATCATCTATCCATTTGTCTATCATCTATCTACCTATCCATTTGTCTGTCTGTCTATCATCTACCTACCTATCCATTTGTCTGTCTGTCTGTCTGTCTGTCTGTCTGTCTGTCTGCAAAAATTACCAGTACAGCAGGGTAAATAGCCTCTCCTTTCTCAAAATTTGAATTTTACTCTTATTCCCTCCCTTCTCCCAAATACTAGAATTCTGCTAAGAGATCTAGATCTGTTAAATATATATATATATTTAAAGGTTTTGGGTTTATTTAGCATTTCTGGTCATGTTTTGGAGGAACTTCAGCTAAAGCAGCTGGGTTCCCATATCTCTTCTTCCCTTGGATGACCAGCTGTTAAGGTTTCTGTTCCTTTTCATTATAGACTGTCCGGTTCCTGAAGAATTGCACCCTGGAGATCGGTGTGAATGAGTGTGACCAGTGGGAGCTGACGAAAGAAATTGTCTGCCGGCACTTTCTCCGCAATGTGAGGTTTATACGTTTCTGGGCTCCTTGGGGATCTGAGCTGGGTGGTTTTCTTGCAGACATCTCATTACCCAACTACGTAACATCAACAGTGTTAGAAGGGTGTGGGGTTTGCTCTTATTTTCTTATACTGGTGGCTTGTTCCGACAGGCATGGTGGGAGGAGTCTTGGTGTTTTCTTAATTAAGTGATGGTTTATTGTTAGTCTGTTGGTCAGCATTGGTAATTCCTTGTTTGGGGTATTGTGTACTTCATTGTTGGTTCAATGTTGATTGTGATGTTAATCTCTACTCATTGGGGAGGGAGGAGGGTTTGCTGTTTATATGTTTGTGTTTATTTCCCATGGGACTAATGGAGATGTCAGCCTTAATACAGGTAGTCCTTGACTTACAACAATTTGGCTAGTGATTGTTCAAAGTTGCGAGAGCAATGACTTTTGCACATTTTACAACATCCCCTTGGTGATGTGATTGAAATTCCGCCTCGTGTTAGATTGAAACATAACTTTGAAATACGTTTGTAACCCTATTTTTAAGGAGCTGTATGTCCTCCCCTGTTGTTGTTTTTTCTTCTCCAGCTGGGAGTTGTAGTGCCCCTCCAGGCGCTGACTCTCCCGGAAGAACCCATCACCCAACTGGGCAGCTACTGGTGCGACGTTACGGTAAGCTCCCTCTTGGACTTCCTGCGAGTTTTTTGTGACCTGGAGACCTGGCAATCCACAGTGGCTTAAAAAGGGGACTTGACATTATCATAGAAAGGAAGAATGAAAAATAAAAATAAAACAGGGTCCCCATTAGCAAAGGAGCCTCTTTGTGCAGGAATAGTCTACCTCTGGGTAGCAGTAGTGGAGGGCAGATAACCAGGAAGAGGCTGCCTTTTTTGTCTTCCCTCTATGGCAACCCTCCGAGCTTGGTTGTATTTCTTGCAGACGTTTCATGACACAACTAGGTAGCATCATCAGTGCTGGAAGGGAGTGGGGTGTGTAGAGAAGGAGAAAGGGAAGAGGAGCAGAAGGAGAAGGAAAAGGAAAAGGACCAGAGGAGGAGGACGACAGTGGGTTCCTTAGTTTGGCTGTTTCCTTACAGACGCTTCATGACCCAACTAGGCAACATCATCAGTGCTAGATGGGAGTTTGTGTAGAGAAGGAGGACTGTGATGCTCTCCTCGCTGACATTACCCAATCATTACCCAAACTAGATTAGTGCTGATAACATTACCTAGTTCGGTCATGAAACATCTGCAAGAAAAACAATGGAAGCTTTAGCCCTCCTCCTCCCTGGCTTCCAGACCTGCCCAGGTAGGCAGAATGGAGCATTGGGGGAGGGGAGGGAGGGGGGCACCCTGAGGCCAAAAGCCTGCCCCACTTTCTCCCAAGAGAACGGGAGAAATCCCCGTCCAACCGAGAGTTTTCATCCTGAGAGCTCCAGTTTTGCTCGCTGCAGTCTCACAGGGCTCTCTCTGCCCCCCTTCTCTTGCTGCGCTGCAGGTGAACGGCCTCGACACCGTCCGCGTCCCACTCTCGGTGCAGCCCTTTGCCGAACCGAAATCCAGCAGCCACCGGCTTCGGCTCGCCCAGAAGGAACCAGAACCCACCGAGAGGGAAGGGGGGAAACCTTGAGGCCACCACGAAAGAGGGACTTTTTTTCTCTCTGCAGCTCTAAAATCGGAGTTTAGAATTATTTTATTTCTAGCCAAAAACTCCCTTTTGGGGGGTGGGGGGGTGGGGTGGAGTGTTGGATTTCCTTGAGCTGGGCACGGTGGGCGAAGCCAGCTGCTTTCCGGGTCCGTTAAAAGTCTTCCAGGGGGAAGACTCCCCGAGGGGATCCTGTTTGGCCCAGGAGCAGGAAGAGACCACAGGAACCAGTGAATAAAAAACACCCACCTCTTCCAATAGTTGCTTCTTCGTAGCGATGTCCAGCTTTGCAAAGAAGAGCTTGCGCCTTTGGAGGGGCTTCTGGGCTTCTAATGGGAGGCAAAATCCATCGTCCAGCCTGCTGGAAGGAGGTTTGCGGTTGATAATAATAGCAAACCTGCTGGCTTGAATCGAGCGAGCGGCTTCTCATCCTTTGCTTGGAGGGGGAAGGGGGGGGGGGGCAGAACAGTTTTTTTTTTTTGTTTTCCCCCCGGGACTCTCCAGGCACTGAGCCGCCCATGAGAGACTTTGACTAGGTTAGTAGGAGGCCCAAAGACCAGGGGGGTGGTAGTAGAAGCAGAAAAGTGGCCTTGTCTTTGCAAGCCTGCAGAGCAAACTCCCAAAAGATTTGATCCCTTTTAAAAAAGATCCGAAGTGCCAGAGTTTTAAAATCGGGCAGGCCGGGCGATAGCTAAATCCAACCAGCTTTTGCTCAGGGCTGGGTGGTGGTGGTGGTTTTTTTGTTTAAAGTCCCCTCATGCCTGAAGGCTGCTGGGTGATTCAGATAAACTCTTCTAACCTGGTTGCAGAAAGGGCAAACTGCCCCCCCCCCCACTGCCTCCAAGAAAGAGTTTCTTCCCCCCCCCCCCAAAAAAAAAAAGCCTGGATTTGAACTTGGGACGGGAAGAAAACGGGCTGCAACAGTTAGTGAAAAAGGTTTTCTCTCTCTTGTGAGGTGGGGGGTGGGAATAGGGGAGTCTGCTCGCCTTCGCTGCCCCTTTCTTAGCCTCGCACACACACACACACACACACACACACACACACACACACACACCCCTCTGCTCCGTTGTGCCAGGCTCCTCGCAGGAACCAACGGCGACGCGTCCCGGAATGGCCTGTTTGCGAGAGTCTCCAGACCTCGCAAAGCTGTTGTTGCATTAGCAGTCTCATCGCGGCACCAACTGGAACAAGCTGCCCCCCCCCTCCCCCCGGTGTCCTGTCCCTTGGCATCCGATGGGTCTGCTGCCAGTTAAGTTATGCCCGACCATGCCTCCTCCTCCTCCTCCTCTCTGTTCCCCCCACCAACCACCACCACCACCGAAGGCAACACAGAGCTGCCAGGCCCTCCTTCGTCAGGGAAGATAATACAGGGAAAACTTTCTCTTCCCACCCCCACCCCCCCAGCAAAGGAGGGATGGCTGCCAACAATCTCATTAGGGCTCTACGTGAGGATGCTGGGGGAAGGGAGGGAGGGAGGGATGGGGGGGGTCCATCCGGGATGCACCGGCGGAGCAGGGCATGAATATTCACGCGGAGCTGCGCCTGCTGCAGAGGAGCCATCCATTACGGCGGCCTTGACGTCCCACCTTATCAAGGTGACTGCTGAGATCATGTCGGCAGAGCTGGCCAGGCCTGGAGAATGGGGGGGGGGAACGGGGAGGGGGCCAGACTGCGGGTGAGGTGGCCCTGGACACTCACAAAAGGGAGGGGGTCTGAGTTGGAAGAGTCTTCTGATGGGGTCTGCAAGGAAGGAGAGGTGGAAAGGCACCCCTCAAAAGGGGGCTTCTGGGTGCCCGTTGCAGGTTCTCTGGGTTGCATCCCCTGGGTCGAGGGGTCCCTTGGGGCTGCAGGGAGGGGGTATCTTCCAAACTCCGACATGCTCAGCAGGAGGCTACAACAGTTTTAAGTATGAAACAACAGCCCTCAGTCACCTTTTTCGGTGACGCCGCAGCTTTTGAGCTGCGTCACTAAGTGAACCCCATTGTAAGTTGAGGACAGCCTGTACAGAATGCAGCCGTGCCGGGAGTTGCCTGGCGTTTTATTCCCCCCCCCCCCCCAAGTGAGCTGGGGGGGAAAAGAGCAATTTTCATGCAATTTCTGTGGGTTTATTAACAACCGATGAAAAGGAAAGAAATTCCAAGAAATCTAATAATTCTGGGCCCGTTCAAATTGTCAAAGCGGGAGGCCCTTAAGTAGCCTGGTTTAGCTTCTCCATCATCTGCTCCTGGATCCTCTTCGGCAGCTCCGGGCTGGTGAAGTAGTCTGGGAAGCAAAAAGGGGAGGAAAAGGAGGCTTTGAAACCAGCCCTACTATGTAGGCAGCCGCAGGAATCAGCAATCCGGAGGAGCAAAGCAAGGGAAAGGCCCTCTGGCAATGTGACTCGAACTCAGGCCCTGTGGACATAATGGTCCTGGATGAGCTTTTTTTTTTTTCCTCGGAGGTTTTCAAGAAAAGATTAAACGGCTCTTTGTCCAGGCTGGAATAAGCTCTCCTTGCCTTGGACTTTTGGGGGTTGGGCTAGATGGCCTCCAAGATCCCTTGATGGCAAATCTGGGAATTTCTTAGCCTATTTCGTTTCTCTGCTTTGCTCCTCCAAGGGAGTGTGTGTCTGTGTGTGACAGATCCCAGGTGTGCAAATGGCAGAGGGAAGCACTCTGCACATGGTCAGGGGAGCGTGACACACGCCTCTGGGGCTCTCTTTCCCTGACGCTATTCTCCTGCAGGGCTCTGTCTACCCTTCTTAGAAGCTAAACTTTTCTCTTGCAAGGCAGTGCTGATTGAGAAGCATCCTTGCAAGGAAAATATTATTTATTGCTCCATTTGGGGGAGGGAGGGAAGGAAGGAAAAGAAAGGAGAGAAGACAAAGGAAAGAAAAGAGGGAAAGAAGAGAAAGTGAAGCAAGGAAGTAAGGAAAGAAAAAAGAGGGAAGGAAGAAAAAGAAAGAGGAAGGAAGGAAAGGAGAGAAGAAAGAAAGGAAAAGAAAAAAAGCCAAGAAGGAAGGAAGTTTAAAGGGAAAACCGTTTAAAGTTTAAAAGAGCCGAATCAACTTTCAAGATTCTGTTCAATGCAGAATCTTCAGAAATTGAATTTAAGCAGCCATTGATTTTAGTCTGAACAATCAGCAAGTTATTATTAATTAATCACAACAGGGTTATGCTTCTGTTTGAAACTTTATTTAGCTTGGGAGCAGGTTCTGCTTTGCTTTTTTAATTTATTTATATTTTTTAAAGCCCTGCTTGCTTGGCCGGCTCTCTGGGGCTCCTTCCCCAGGATTAATTGGGGGGAAGTCCAAAATATTCCACATTAAAGTAGGCATCCTTGAAACCCAGGCATCGCAGTTGGGCATCTGACTGGGGCAGAATAGACGTCCTTGTGGCAAAGAGAGAACATTGGAGGGGGCCATGAAGCCGTCTGGCCAAAAAGGAAAAAAAAAAAATCAGAATTTTCCACGGGGCCCATCTGATTCCCAGCCAATCGGCAGCCCAGGCTGGTGTGTTTCGCATGCACTTCAGTTGGACACGGACACTCCAGATCTCCCAACGGGGTATTGTTCAAATAAATTTTAATTCTCACCTGCCGCAAATTCTCGGATATTCTCTGGCCTTTTCATCAAGACGTCTCTGGAAATCACCAAAGGGGAAGGAGAAGGAGAAGAAGGGAGGAGGAGGAGGAGGAGGAGAAGAAGGGAGGAGGAAAAGAGAAGAAGGGGAGGGTGAGGAGAAGAAGAGAAGGAGAAGGAGAAAAAGGAGAAGAGAAGGGAAAAGGAGAAGAAAAAAAGTGGGGAGGAGAAGAAAGGAGGACGAGAAGAAGGAAGAGGCGAAGAGGAGGACAAGACAGGAGGAGGAGGAGAAGGAGAGGAGAAAAGGGGAAGGAGGAGAAGAGAAGGAGGACGAGAAGGAGAAGAAAAGGGAAGAGGAGGAGAAGAAAGGAGAAAAGGGAAGAGGAGGAGGACAAGAAAGGAGGAGGAGGAGGAGAAGAGAAGGAAGAAGGGGAAATGGGGCAGAAAACCAGATTTTCAAAGACTTTTTGTTCCTTCCCAGCCTGGCCAGTCCTCGTCCCTTGTCAAATTGGTAAATGAGCCCCTTCCCTTATCGAAAATCGATCAGGCAATTAGAGACCCAGGAGAAACGTCTAATTTATATCTGCCCTCCTTCTGCGTCGGCAGAAAAAAAAAATTGGGTCTTGGGGGCCCGAACGGAGGTTTCGATGGGGAAATTAAAACCCTCGGAAAAAGCCTACGCGAGGCAGCCGGCCGAGGAAATATTTATAACAATTAAAAATACCTTTTTCTTTTTTCCTGAACGGTACAACTCCACCGTTTGGGAATCGATAAAGCAATTAGCAAAGCGCTCCAGAAATTGAGGTTTGGTTTTGTTTTTTAAAAGTTGGTTAAAAGAAATTTACCGCTTTGTAAAAAAAAAAAAAAAAACACCCCAAACCCTAGTTAGGGCCATGCCTGGAATCCTGCACCCAATTTTGATCATCATATTACAAAAATAGAGGTTGAGACTTTGGAAGAGGTGCAGAGAGGAGCAACTGAGGTGATCAAAAGGCCTGGAGACCAAAACATAGGAAGAACGGCTGCAGGATTTGGGTTTGGCCAGTCTAGAGAAAAGAAGGACTGGGGGTGAACATGACATCAGTATTTCAATATTTGAGGGGCTGCCCCAAAGAAGAGGAAGGGGTCAAATTATTCTCCAAAGTACCAGAAGGCAGGACAAGAAGCAATGGATAGAAAGTCATCAAAGAGAGAAGCAACCTGGAATTGAGGAGGAAATTTCCTGACAGTCAGGACGGTTAACCAGTGGAACAACTTGCCACTAGAAATTGTGGGGGCTTCAACACTGGAGGCTTTAAGAAGAGTCTGGACAGCCACTTGTCTGAAATGGGACAGGTTCTCCTGCTTGAGCCAGGAGGGCTGGACTAGAAGACCTCCAAGGTCTCTTCCAACTTTGTTGACTTCAAATGGTTGTAAATCAAGGACTACCCATAATCAGTTGGCCGATGACAAAGTGAGTTGCCTTGAGAAGAAAGAATAAAATGAAAATCCTTTTGCTGGATCTGGGAAACTGACCTGAGAAATCCAGACAGCAGAACCTCAATTTCGGTGTGTGCCCGGAGGTATTTTTCATTGTTAATTTTGGTATTGATCTAGGAAGGAAAAGATACAAAAGAAAGACCCAAAAAGACCCCCCCAAAAAAGTGGTTATTTGAAAGACCACTCATGCCTGGTTTGGCTTGAACTATTACTATTCCTAAAATTGCACGTTGGGTGGTTTCCCCCCACAACCACACACCCCATACACACAAAGCCAGCCTCCCCTGCAGGGTTGTGTGGAAGGTAGAAATGGTGAGGCCGCATTAGAGGCTTCAGGTCTCCTAAGGAAAATTGTATCCTGCAGTCTAATGTTGGCACTAGCTGGGCGTGTTTTCCCGACAGGGATTTTTCCTAGGTTTTTGTCTGTGTGTGGGTGTGTTTGTGGGTGTGGGGGGGTGAGAAAGACACTCCTTCGTAATTGTCCCCAGTTGTATAACAAGCCTCAGCATAAGATTTCTCCAAAGCCCTGGAGCCTTTCCAAAAGGCACTAAAATCCTGAAGTATTATGC
>BLBF01000081.1:10252653-10269981 GCA_015471245.1 Laticauda colubrina
TAGAATAGAATAGAATAGAATAGAATAGAATAGAATAGAATAGAATAAGAATAAGAACAGACTAAGAATGGAACAGAACGGAACAGAATAGAAGAAAACAGAAGAAAATACAATTGAGAATAGAAAAATAATAGAATATTAATAATGGAATAGAATAGAAAATAGAATGAGAACAATAATATAATAATAATAGAATAGAATAAAAGAAAATGGAATAGAAAATAGAAGAGAAGAGAAGAGAGAACAGAGTAGAGTAGAATAAACTGGAAGTGACCCTGGAGGTCATCTAGCCCAGCCCCCTGCTCAAGCAGGAGAAGCTGTATCATTTCAGGTCGCAAATCAAGACACCCTGCTAGGCCACAATTCATCCACACCTAAAAGCAGGAGTGAGCATACACACACACACACACACACACACACAGGGCTTTCCTTCTTCTCCCCTCCCACCTCCCCTCCCCCTCTGCTCCAGATGGCAGAGCCACTACCTTAAACCACGTTCATGAGGTGGCTAATCCCTCCTCTAACCTCGGTTTCCATTTCCCTCAGTGGCTTGGCGACCATTCAAGGTGCCTGTGGAGTTTGGTTTTTTTTCCCAAAGACGCCCAGGTGCAAACACACCTGGCCAGGCCTGCGAGGCTCCAAGGGCACCATTTGGGCCCGTCTTTCGCGCCAACGCCCTCCTCCTCCTCCTTGCTGTCCACCTGGGGATGGGGAGGGGGGAGATGAGGCTTAGGGACTAGGGACTTGATTGTTTTACTTTGCAAAAAAGAAAAGGAAGGAAGCAGAAGGAAATGAGAAGGAAGGAAGGAAAGGAAGGAGAAAGGAAGGGACAGAAAGATCGGGAAGGAAGGAAGGAGAGGATAAGAGGAGAAAGGAAGGGAGAGAGGGATTGAGAAGGAAGGAAGAAGGAAGGGTAAACTAGAAAAAAGGAAGAAAAGAAGGGAGAAGGAAGGTAGGGGTGGAGGAAGGAAGGAGGGGAAATGAGAAGAAAGGAGAATGGGAAGAAAGGAGGAATTGGGAAGGAAGGAATGAGAGAAGAAAGAAAAAGTAAATTAGAAAAAAGGAAAAAAAGGGAGAAGAAAGGAAGGAAAAAATAGAAAGTAGGAAGAAAGGAAGGATATATGGATGGATGTGCTGATTAAAATTGGTTAAACATGAGCAGAAGGTTGTTTTGCTGTCATTTTAATGAAGAAAGAGAGAGAAAATGTGTAAAAAAAACCCATCAAAAGTCCATTTTTTCTTTTTCTTTTTTCCCCTTTCTCTTTCCCCATTCCTCCTTTCTCTCTAATCTTCCTCTGTATTATTTCTGATGTTATTTTGTTTATATATATATATATATATACACATACATATATGTATGTTTCCCCCCCCCCCCTTTGGCGAAAACCTTTAAGGCACAATCTCGCGGGTTCGGTCTCCAGGACCTGCCCGGATTTAAACTGTGCAGAGATTTAAAAATAAATATATTCCGTGGAAAAAGGCCTTGGAGAGAGAGATGGGAGGAGGAAGGGGGGGGGGGGGGCAGTTTAAAAGGGGGTTGTTTTTTTTTTTTTTTTTTTTTTTTTTTTGATCTAATCTGGGGGGTGTTGCTACCAAAACAACACCCCCCCCCCCCCCAGCCCCTCCCCCCCCAGCCCCGAAAGGGCACATCCTTTATTTGCTCTCCCCACTTCCCAGCTCCCCCAAATCTGCCTCCCCTTTGCCAAACACTCCTGGTCATTGTTTATAGAGATAAGTGATGATGTCAGCACGGTTCCCATGGCAACCGGAAGGGATAAAGGAAAGATGAGTGGGTAGTTGCCATGGAGTATTTTCTCCAGTTGCCATAGAGACCAGGCATTTGCTTCCTGGCTGCTCTTTCAAGCTTCCCCCCCCCCTTCCATTTTTTCCTTTGAAAAAAAAAAAACACCTTTTTTTTTTTTCTTCTGAAATGAAACAGCTCGTCCAAAGTTAAGGACTTTATTTAACTTTTCCTGCCTTTCATTTTCCCCTGAGTTTGTATGGATGTGTAGATAGATAGAAATGGGAATAGAGATAGCAGGAGAGACAGATATAGCGATACAGATGGCAGAGAGAGTAAGAGTGAGAGTAGAGGTGTAGAGGTGTAATTTAATAGATTAAGGATGCAGTTTGGGGCAAGGTTGATCCCTGGTTTTTCCCTCCTTTTATTTTCAATTTTGCACGAATGAATGCAACTGGCAAGATAGCAATGTTCTTTTTAAAAATGTTTTTTTTTAAAACAAACAAGCAAACAAACAAACCTATAAGTGTCTTCCTGAGCTTGATGGGGCCCCTTTTCTTTAATGAGCTCCATTTGGGAAATAAAAGGAAGTAAATTCAGGAGTTCTCTCTCCTCCCTTCCCTTCCTTTCGTGGCTCCTTCTATTTGCAAAGTCAGACTATCTTTTTCGTCGTCGTCGTTGTTGTTGTTGTTGCATGCAAAACAAATCAGAATAAAGCAAGCATAACTCTGTACTTTAAAAAGACAAAACAAGGCGAGCTTCCCTCCGTTTTTTTTTTTCCTCCTGGCCTTGCCTTCGTGTTTATTATCATATATGAATGATATTAAAGCAGATATTATGTTTAAAAAGCAGATGAAAGCGAATGGATTTCTCTCTCTTTTCTCTCCTTTGCATCGCGCCGAGTTTTTATAACCACCGTCAATTCTGCAAGCAGAAAGAAAGAGCACGGAGATTTTAAAACACGCACACACAATTAAATAAGCTTGCTATTTCTCTGGAAGAATAATCGTCACGATGCTAATGCTGTCCAGAGAGGGAAAGCAAGGCAAGGCAAGGAGAAGCCACACTGGTCCCTTTAGCTGCTACGGTTGCTGTGGCAACAGGACATAACTTGGCAACTGGAGGCGGAGAAAGATACAGGCCTCGGGTGCCATGGCAACCCCATCGCCATCTCTGCCTCTTGGGCTGTGATAGGCAGGAAGGTGTTTGGGGGGCATCCTCCCCTGGCTGAAGGAGGAGGCTAGGAAGATTTGGCACATCTGGGAACAGGAGTGGAACGGCGACGTGTCCTTCGGAGTTTGGATGGTGGTTTTTGCAAAAAAAGATTCCCACCCCCAGGCATTTTCAGGATTGGTAGGGATTAAAGTCAAACTTAAAAAAGAAAAAAGAAAAACCAAAGGGGGCCTTTATATCTGCATTTTATTGAAAGGACTATACTGTCTTGTGTTTTCTTGATGACTATAGAATACTCTGTCAGTATGAATAGCAGAATAACAGAGTTGGAAAAGGATAGTAGAAGAATAACAGAATAATAACAACAATGGAATAGAATAGAAAATAGAACAGAACAGAATAAGGAATAGAGAATAAGAATAGAGGATAGGATAAGGAATATAGAATAGAATGAATAGGATAGAATAGAATAAGAATATAATAGAATTGGAATAGAATTAATAGAATACAATAATGTAGAATATAGAATAGAATAGAATGAATAGAGTAGAAAATAGAATAGAATAGAAAAGAATAGAATTAATAGAATAAAATAGAAAATAGAATAGACTAGAATAAGGAATAGAATAGAATAGAATGAAGAATGGAATGGAATAGAATTGGAGTTGGAAGGGACCTTGGAGGTCTTCTAGTCCAACTCCCTCCTTAGGCCAGAAGCCTTACACCACTTCAGACAAAGGGTTATCCAATCTCTGCTTAAAAAGAACATTGCTATTAAATTTACCAATTTAAATTTAAATGACTATCTATTCTTTCTTATTCTATTCTGTTATTCTGTTATTATTGTTCTATTCTATTATTATTTTATTCTGTCATGTTATCATTATTCTATTGTATTATGTTATTCTATTGTATTCTTATTCTATTCTGTTATTATTCTGTTATTCTATTCTTAGAATAGAATAGGCTGGTTTGAATTCTATTCTCTTCTACTCCATTCCATTTTTTATTCATTTTATTATTTATTAAATTGATTCACTGCCATCTCACTGTCGAACAACTTTGGGCAGCTTATCGCATAATAAAAGCCTAAATGTAAAAAAAAAATAAAAATGATTAGCATGAACAATAGTTTTGGGTGGCAGAGATGCCCTCAACTAGCCAGCCAGCTGGTGTTGGAAATGTTGAAAAAATGTGGTTCAAAGCCTCCAGAAAGGAACAATTTGGGGTGGTCCTTGTAGTCTTTTGTGTCTATTTTAGCTCCTAAAAATGAAACAGGGGGAGGGGGGGGGGGCAGCAGCTTCCACGAAGGCAAGAAAAAAAAAGAACAGGACGCAGTTGTTCAGGTCCAGTCTCTTCCATAGTTGCTTTTGAGGCCCGTTCCCAATGGATTGTTTGCAACCCAAAAAGCCCCTGACATTCGGGCCTTAAAATTCATTTCTGATTCTTTCAGATGAACCGACCAATTCAGGTGAAACCTGCAGACAGTGAAAGTAGGGGAGGTATGATTTCCTTCTCTGTGTTTCTTTTGGGAGGGTTGTGGGGTGGTGGTGGTGGTGGTTTGGACAGGCCGAACCCTTTAATTGGGGTTCTGCATTTATCCACAGATTTTAATCTTTGATTTCTGCAGTTCTTCAAACCCCTAAGCTTCGAGATGATTCTGCGAAGTCTGGATTTTTTTCTTTTCTATTTTCTTTTTATTTATGTTTCACACCCCGAAATTCCCAGCTGAAATGTTGGCCTGCGGCTCTGCTGAAGGGTCAGAGGGCCGGTCTGATTTTGCAAAAGGGAGTTTGTCGTCCCCCCTTTTCTTAACTTTTTGAGCCACTTCCTGCCTCTTTGTGTCTACCAGAAGACAGGAAACTCTTTGTAGGAATGCTGGGAAAACAGCAGACAGACGAAGATGTTCGGAAGATGTTTGAGACTTTCGGGACCATCGATGAATGCACAGTACTCCGAGGTCCAGATGGCACCAGCAAAGGTGAGCTGGCATGGGCGATGCCCGCTGCTCAGGGCCCCCTCTCCTCTGTTCCTGTTTCCAGGTGGAACCAGGGATGTAAACAGTGGCGGGGTTCAAATAATTTAACAACCGGTTCTCTGCCCCAATTGACTTGCTGGGTGGGCAAGGCCAGGGAGGGCGACAGGCGGCACTCTGCCTCCTGCACCCCCCTGGGAGCAAAAATGGGCCATGGAGGGCCACGCCACACACCCCTGAGCCCTGTTTTGGGCCTAGTAGGCCTCCTTGCACTTACCTGGGAGACGAAATGAGCTGCATGGGGACTCCTGGAAGGGGTGGGGCCAGCCAACAATTTAACAACCGGTTCAGGTGCACCGGTGTGAACCGGTTGAATCCCACCACTGGATGTAAAGGAATGTTTGTCAACCTTGGAATTTGGAGATGGGTGGACTTCAGCCCCCAGAATTCCATGCCTGGTGGCTGGGGATTCTGGGATTGGAAGTCCACGCCTCCTCTTTCAGCCACCAAGGGAAAAGTTGAGCGGAGGGTTCCTTTTCTTTGCAAAACCAAAACCTCTCGATCCTTTTGGGATTCGTCTCCCTTCCCTCCTGTTCTCCTCCGTCAGGCTGCGCCTTTGTGAAGTTCCAAATGCATGCAGAGGCCCAGGCCGCCATCAGCACGTTGCACGGGAGCCGCACGTTGCCGGTGAGTCCGTCCCCGCCCCCCCCCCCCCCCCGGCTGCTTTTTCTGAGAGACGCTTCGACTGGTTTGGAATTGGAAAACGCTGCGGCTGCGGAAAGCCCGGGAAGTTTTTTCTCCCCGTGGGCTCTGCTGCCCTCCTGTGGCCAGAGCGCTGCATTGCAGCTTCTGAACCCCAAATACAGCCCATCATTGGAGGGAGGGAAGAAAGGAGGAAAATAAAAAAGGGAAGGGAGGTAGGAGGTAGGAAGGGAGGAAGATTAGAAGGAAGGATGGATGGAAGGAAGGAAGGACAGAAAGGAGGAAGGAGGGAGGGAGGGAAGAAAGGAAGAAGGGAGAAAGGAAAGAAGGAAAATAAAAAATAGAGAAAAGGAGAAAAGGGAAGGAAGGGAGGAAGATTAGAAGGAAGGATGGATGGATGGATGGAAGGAAGGAAGGGCGGGAGGAAAGGAGGAAGAAGGGAGGGAAGGAAGGAGGAAAATAAGAAATAGAGGAAGGAAGGAAAGGGAAGAAAGGAAGAAAGGCAGACTCCCCACCTTCCAGAGCCCAGCTTGGGGTCTCTCCTGCCCACTGCTTCTCAACCTGCCCCCTCATCTACCCCCCCCCCCCAGGGTGCCTCTTCCAGCCTGGTGGTGAAATTCGCAGACACGGAGAAGGAGCGGGGTCTCCGGAGGATGCAGCAGGTGGCCAACCAGCTCGGCATGTTCAGTCCCATCGCACTGCAGTTTGGAGCGTACAGCGCCTACACTCAGGCAGTAAGCGGGATGGGGGCCCTCCTGCTCCCCCCCCCCCAGAAAAACCCATCCTGCCAGGTGTGGGGCAGGGCGGAAACGCCCGTGGGGGCTGAACTCGCCCGCCAGCCTGGCTCTGGGTATCCCGGAAGGACCCTGTGTGTGTATGGGGGGGGGGGTAAGGAAATGGGAGGGGGGCCCCCTTGAGACTCTCCTCTGCTGTCCGCAGCTCATGCACCAGCAAGCCGCCTTGGTCGCCGCTCACTCGGCCTACCTCAACCCCATGGCGGCCGTGCAGATGCAGCAGATGGCCACCCTGGCCCCCAACGGACTCATCGCCACCCCCATCACCCCATCCTCAGGTAAGGAGGGCAGGGGCTCCACCTGGCCCGGCTCTTCCTCGCTCCATCCCCCAGGCTCTTCTCTTCTGGGGATGGACACCCACACCCACAGCATTGGTCCCTTGCTCTGCTCTGGGGGGGAAACAGACCCTCCCCAACCTCCTGGGGAAATGGGTGGGTGGGTAGGGGGCTCTCGATCTTTGGTGCGTTGAGTGGAGCAAAGGGTAGCCAGGTGCAGGGCTCACGTCGGGATGCGTTGCAGACATGGGTTGGGGGCTGCAGGAAAGAGCCCCCCCTGCAGCTCCCAAGTGGGTCTCTCTCTCCCCCTCTCTCCCCCCCCTTGCAGGAAGTAGCACCCCGCCCACCATCGCGGCCACCCCGGTCTCTGCCATCCCGGCCAGTCTCAGCGTCAATGGCTACAGCCCCGTCCCCACGCAGAGCACAGGGCAGCCGGCCTCCGAGGGCCTCTACACCAACGGCATCCACCCCTTCCCAGGTACCCCTGCCCATCCCACCCCTCCGGCCCGCTCTTCCTCCCCCTCCCCCCCACCCAACCCGGCGTTCCCACCTTTTGCTCTCACTTCCCGGAGTCTGCGATTTTAGCCCAAGTTAGATTTTTCTTCTCCCCTACCCTTCTCGTGGGGACTCACTAATAATTTGAATTGGGGGGTGAGGCGTAGAACTTTGAACCCAGAGCCTCGTTGTGGAGTCTTTCCCAAGATAGGAAGAGAAAAATAAATAAATAAGAGAGTTTGCTTGTCCTGTTGTGATTTTGGGGTTGGGTGGGAAGAATATGTCACAACTCCTGAGAGCTTGAAGATGGGTGGACTTCAATTCCCAGAATTCCCCAGAGAGGGCGTTTCAAGATGCATGGACTACAAGTCCCAGAAGCCCCCAGACAGCGTGCTTTACGATGCATGGACTACAAGTCCCAGAATTCGCCAGCAAGGATGCTTTGAAATGGTCGGACTTCACCTCCCAAAATTCCGTGCCTGAATTGCATGCATGCTAGGGAATTCTGGGAGTTGAAATCCAAGCGGCCGGCATTGAGAAACACCGGATTAAGCCTATTTCAATCCTTTTCACCCCAGATTAAAGGAAGTCTCTCTTTCAGCCAGGATTAAACATAGAACACAGAATAACAGAGTTGGAAGGGACCTTGGAGGTCATCTAGTCCAACTCCCTGCTCAAGCAGGAGAGTCTATCCTCTACCTGGGATTGAACTCACAGCCTTTGGACTTCAGGTCCTTGAAGCTCAAAAGGTGTAGCATTTTTTAAGCCGACGGAGGACACAATCTCGGCTAGGAAAACATTGCCGAGTTTAGAACGGTGGACATAGTCTGAAACTTAAACCCTGCCTGTCCGAGCCTCCCTATTTGAAGGTAGTGTACCTGTGAGGCTCGGAAGCTTAGAGAAAAGGCGAAGCTCGTGGTGGGGGAGGGGGAGGGGAGGGCGTGCTCGGGCATGTGGAAACCACCGCAACTCTCTTGAAGTGTGTGTTGTCGCCCCCTCTCCCCCCACCCCCAATGCCACAGCACAGAGCTCGGCCGCCCCCGTGGATCCCTTACAACAGGCCTACGCCGGGATGCAACATTACACAGGTAAGGACAGGTACCCAGGTGCACCCTTCCTCCCCCCTTCAGCTCTGGAGACACCTCCCCCTCCGAAAGCTGACCCCTTCCCACGCTTCCTCCCACAGCTGCCTATCCCACTGCCTACGGACTGGTCAGCACCGCCTTTCCCCAGCAACCCGCTGCCATCATCACCCAGCAGGCGCCCCCCCAGCAGAGAGAAGGTAAGGTTGGGGTCCGGGACGCCCCTCCTACTCCTCCTCTTCCTCCTTCCCAGATCAAGTCAACGGTCATCCCAGCTGCAAAGTACCAGAGGAAACCAAGAAGGAGGGATGATCATGTTGGGGCTGCAATACCCTCGGGATCCACTAGAGGGTGGTCGAAAGGGAGATTTTGCTGCCCCCTGGTGGAGATCTGGATTTTTTGCAAAGAGCTGAATGCAGAGTTAAATTTAATGCTCAACCGTAGCATTCTGGAGATGTGTGGGTTCCCAGAATTCCCCGGTCAACGTGCTGGCTAGGGGATTCTGGGAGTTGAAGTCCACACACTTCTTCAAATTGCAAAACTTCTCTAAAGGAGTGAGGAGTTAGTAGCAATAGTACAAGCAATAGTATTTTTTCTGCAATAATGGTTGCACCACACACCCCAAATTTCCGTCTCGGCCGCTGCTTTTCCTCCTCTTACACAGACACAAAATTCAGAAATGTTGAAGTTTTTTTGCACAGCTTGAGCCGCCCCTCTGAAGGCCAACTTCCTCCCCTTGCAAGCAAAAAACAACAACCAGTAGCTACAACCTGGTTTATTTTAAAAGTCTTCTAACCAAAGTTACATCTGGCATTTTCGGGAAAGAAACAGAGGCGAGCAAAACCAAAAAAGTAATGTCACGACAATTTTCGCAACCTGGTTGCAAAAGCCTCCTCGAAGGGTTGGTTGGTGTAGAGCTGAGGATATTTTGCAACCGTCCATCTGTCAGCGTTCTAGAAAACCTCCACTCCAACCAATAACTCCAAGACAGACAACGTCTCCAAAGTTATTTTTATTTGAGTAGTAAACAGGCACATCTGGGGAATCCCAAATTTGAAAGTTTCAGGTTTTCTTGTAATAAGTAAAAAATTTACAAATCCACCCCCTGCACCCCTTCATCGCATCACATGCCCCAATCACCATCCAGCCCAACTTGACGCTTCCCCTCACCCAGGTGCAGAAACAACATGACCTTGTTTGAGAAAAAGAATGCTATTATATGTCTAACCATATACGCTCCAAGAAATTCCCCCCTCCCATTTTCCCAAAGTCAAGAATGTGGCAGGGTGGAAGTGTCTGGTGCTAGTTTGGCTTCCAAAGTTGACACCGTCCTCATATTGTACTCTTGCCCATCCGTTTCTCCTCCTCCCCCTTCCCGACGATTCGGTTTTCTTTTGCAGGTCCTGAAGGCTGCAACATCTTCATCTATCACTTGCCCCAAGAATTCACCGATTCAGAGATCTTACAGATGTTCCTCCCCTTTGGGAACGTCATTTCGGCCAAAGTTTTCGTCGACCGAGCGACCAATCAGAGTAAATGCTTCGGTAAGGAATGTCTTAGGTCTCCGATGGGTGGTTCGAGCCTAGAAGTCCCCATCGTCTCCACCTTCCTTGGTCCCAAGGAATGGCCATCGAGTAGATTTCTCCAACTCATATTTATGACGGTCGCAGTGTCTTCTTTTGTCCCCTTTTACAACCTTCTGACAGGCAAAATCTGTGGGGAAGGCGGGTTTGCTTAACAACCGTGGGACTCAACAGCTGTGGTGATTCCCTTAACAAGCAAGATCGTACAATGGGGCAAAATTCACTTAACCGATGTTTCACTTAGCAACCAAAATTCGGGGCTCGATTATGGTCATAAGTCGAGGATGACCTGTATCTTGATTAATCCTATGAAGCAAGGAGAGTACGGTAGATCCCAACTGTGTATCCTGTGAAGAGACCCTTTGATTGGCACAAAGATCTCTAAGAAGATTGCAATTCCTGCTGTCCATCAAAGTTGGAGACCAGTGTTTGAAGATGGGTGGACTTCAACTCCATATATACATCCAGGGGGTGGGGGAAGACCAGGGTCAAGAAGGAAATGAATGATGTGTCAGAGTCGGCTGCAACCAGGAAATGCCGACATGGCCACTCCTAATAAATCATTTTTTTTTTACTCTGAGAGATGCGGCTAGAGACTTGTGAGTTGAATGGGGGTGCATGTCAGAGTCTTGACAATAGAATTATGAGTTGACACCTGGCCCCTCTCTTTCTTCTGCAGGATTTGTAAGTTTTGACAATCCCACCAGCGCGCAAGCCGCCATCCAAGCCATGAACGGCTTCCAGATTGGGATGAAACGGTTGAAAGTTCAGTTGAAACGCCCCAAAGATGCCAACCGGCCGTACTGAGGCTGCTGCCTGCCAGGTGGGTCCTCGGCCGACTGACCGGCTGCGGAAAACTCGAACCCGGGGCTCGGGTGACTTTACAGGTTCTGTATCAAAGCCTCTTCCTGAACTTGGTTGGTTTCTCAAAATCTACTTGACGTGTCTCTGGGGGAAAAAAAAAAGACGAGCCAAGTGAGGCCACCCAGTTTCCACCTGCCGTCAAAAGTCTCGGGGAATTTCTTCGGCTGTTGGGTTTTTTCCTGCTGGTTGCTTTAACCGGCTCCTTCCCTTCTTCATTCCTGGAGGAAATATAATTTTGTCCTGGAAAGGATTGAAATTTGCAACGGGGCGGGCTTGGCGTTGTGCTTCTGTGGGTGTATAATTTCCCCCCTGTTGCAGCTCCATCAGAGTTGGGCAGCTAGATTTTTTTTTTTTTTTAATAATTAGAGGTCCTCGTTTAACGGCGGCCTCATTTTGAGACTGCATGGTCCTCAAAGGTCACTGAAAGGTCAGCCAAAAAAATTAGAAGGTGTCTTTCAACCAGGCATTTTAGCGACTGTTTGGAGCTTCAACAGCCCTAAAAAAAAGGTGACTTCTGAGCAGTCCTCACCCTTATGACCACTGCGGCATCCCGACTGTCACAGGATCAAAATTTAGGCCTTTGGAAATGTATTTATGACGGTTGCAACATCCCAGGCTCGCTCTTTGCGACCTTCCTAACTGGCTTCTGACTAACAGTCAATGGGGTAAGCCAGATCCATTTAACAACTGCAGTGTTTTTGTTTAACAACTGCAGCAGAAATGGTCATAAAATGGCTTAATAGCCACCTTGCTTAAGGGTGGAGATTCTGGCACCCATTGACGTAAATCGAGGACTTCCAGTAGAGGAGACTCACGTGTCCCACTCTGACCTGATAGGGTTTCCTTATATACCCCATTGCAATATTGACCCCGTGCCCCCCACCCACCCACCCACCCAAAATTGGTGGGGCTGACGGTTCACCATGGTCAGCTTCAAATGTTCCTGTCTCGTCTCCCTGAATGTGTAAGTAGCAATGCCATTTTCTTTGGATAAATGTATTTTTTTTAAAATAAAAAAACCATCTTGTTCGGAAACAAAAAATGAAACTTTTTTTAAGAAAAGAAAAAAAAAAGAGGGGGTTGGAGAATGATTAATTTTGTCTAGCAAAAAGACATTTTTTTTGAATTAAAAAAAGAAAAAGGAAGAAAACCAAATTCCCCCCTTTTCTCTCTCTGCTGTCCGAAAACTCCGCAATCCCGCCCTCCCTTCGGCAGGGGGCCAATCATATCTTGAGACGACTCTGTTGCTAAGCCACCCTTCGTTGTCGCGGGAGACCTAGCTCCGCCCCCCCTTGTAAGTTGCATCCTGTGGAATGAACACAAACTAAAAGTTGGTTGTCTTCTCTTCTCCTTCCTCCTCCTCCTCCTCCTCCTCCTCTTATTCCTCCTTTGGTTTGGAAAGGCCAAATCCGGTGTCGTGTCAATCCGAGTTGCATATTTTTATTTCTTATTTTTTGCATGACGAAATAGCATTTCTTTGGATGTGCTGTGAGTTTCTGGTTTGTAGTTTCTTGTTTGGTGAAGTGCTGTTTCCCTCTCTTTCTCTCTCTCTTTCTCTCTTTCTTTTACTCTCATTCTCTCTCTTTCTCTCTTTTTCCTTTCCTTATTTTTATTCTCTTTCTCTTCTCTTTCTCTCTCTTTCTTTTACTTTCTCTTTGTCTCTCTCTTTTCTTAGTCTCGTTCTCTTTCTCTTTTTTAACTCTCTCTCTTTCTCTTTCTTACTCTCGTTCTCTCTTTCTTTCTTTCTCCCCCTCTCTCTCATTCTCCTTCTTTCTCTCTCTCTGCCTCCTGACAGAGCATGCATGCAGGCAAAACTTGTGACACACATGCACCCAGAAGTTCTAGGACAACTTGCCGTGGGAAAACTTGCTTACATATAAAAAAATAAATACTGGAATTGACTCTATAAAGGACACTAAAGGAGGGACAAAACAAAGCCTAAACGACAAAAATAAAAACAATTTTTAAGATTATTTTCAAATAATTAAATGTAATGGTGCAATTGTCCTGTGGCGAGTTGACCTCCTTGCAGAAACAAAGACAGCTTGATTCCCCTTGCAGATGAATTTGGTGCAAATTGCATCTGTCCAATATTGAAGAATATACAATATATGTGTGTATACATATATACCCAACATCCCTCCCCTTCCTTCCTCTGCCCTTCAGGTCTTCTCACCGTGTGAACGCCATTGTTGTCACTGTCCACCCTCCCGGGCTGTGCTTTTTCTGCCGTTTTCATGCCTGTGCCGTGTTTTGCTCGTCTGGATGTGATAGTTCATTTGTTCTGACGCATCGGTTCTGTGATGCTCTGTGACGATATGTGCAAATCTCCGGCGGCTTTTTCGTGTCCGCCCCTCTCTTCCCAGCCCTGCCACCTCCTTCTTCTGCCTTTTGCTCCACCAAGCTCCTGGGACTCCTTTGGGGTGGGGGGTTCGGGGGTCCTCCATTCCAAATTCAGGCTGTTTGGTAATGGAGAGACGGACTTGCCCCTCTCGGCTTTCCCGTGAAAAAAGATTCCTGCTGGTTCCCACGACCAGAAAGAAGCCACTAACGGTGGAATTTCTCAACTGAGTGGACCGAGTAATCGTTGCCGTGAGTGGGCTGAATGCTTCTCAGCCCATTTGGAAGAGACAACCCCCCCACCCCCAAAAAGTCAGCCTTCAAAAGGAAGCAAAGATTCTGGTTTAAAGGCCCGACTGCTGCGAAGGGTGTGAGCTTGATTTCTGTGCACGTGGGATGGCTAAAGCCAAGTTCCTCTTCCACATGAAAAGGCCCACTGGCCAGGGATTGGAGAATTCAAGGAATTCTCCTTGTTTTGGACCCACCAGGTTGCAACCATCCCCAGGATGGAACTTCTCAAGGTGGACACGGTCCTTCTCCCCTCGGTGGGACAAAGGAGGGACCCCAATTCTGGGGGAGCTCAGCTTGCAATTTCTTCTCCCCCTACCCGTCTTCCCCATCGCTTCATTCTGGGATGCATGGAACGCTTGTGTCCATCTTCTCTCGCCCTTTGGGGGCCCCTGTGCGAGCCCACCACTGCCCTCTCAGCCCCCCTCCTTCATGGAGATCTCTCACCCTCAAGGAAGTCTTACCAGGAACACCTTATGAACCTTCTGAAGGCCTCATATCTCACCCTCCCTCCCCCCACCTCTCTCATCTATCCCTTTCTCTTTCTCTCTCTGCCTCTATTCTTTCTCTTCATCTTTATCTCTCCCTCCCTGTGTCCATCTATCCCTTTCTCTCTCTTTCTGTCTCTGCTTCTTTTGTCTCCATCTATCCCTTTCTCTCTCTCTGTCTCTATTCTTTCTCTCCATCTCTCTGTCTCCTGTCTCCATCTATTCCTTTCTCTTTCTCTCTCTCTCCATCTCTTTCTGTCTCTCGATCTCTTTCTCTGTCTCTTTGTCTTTCTCTCTCTCTCTCTCTGGCCTCCTTGCTCTGGTTTGTTGTCATTGTGATCATCGTTGTGGGTCTCTCCTGTGTCTCGTTCCTCTCTGTATCTGTCGGTCTGTTTGTCTGTGTGCATTTGTGTTTGTGGTCACGTGGCATAGTCTGGATGAGGAGCTCCACAAGGCAGTTCTTGGGAAGCGTGGTGGCTTTGAGCCCGAACTCTGCTCACAGGGGTGGTGGAGGGTGGCAGTCCAGCGTCCCACCCACCCATTTTGTGCAGGTTCTTTTTTTTTTTTTTTTTGCAATATTTTCTGATGGCCGGGAAGCCCAAAGATCATTAAGACTCCGTCTCTCTTCCCTTTCACGAGTCCTAGCTGTGATGACAGTTGAGGTAGATAGAATAAATGTGGTTGGACTTCAGTGTCCCCTCCAAACCCTAGTTTATTTCAGGAAAAAAGGCCAAACCAAGCAACTTTTGAACCTTCCTTGCACCCAGGGTAAGTTCAACCAGGTGTCCTGAGCAATGGCTGGTTCTCTGCCCTCTTGGTTCTCTCTTTTCAGCATCCTTAGAGGGAGGCCAAGATGGTTTCTCTTGACACGGTCCTTGCATTTGGAGACCTGGCTGCTGGGATCTTGGGGGGGACTGGCAAAAAAAATTAAAAAGAGGAGACCCATGTATTTGGGAGGAGAAGAGATGAGGGATACAATTGATAGCAAGGTTTTGGCCTGGAGATGTTCCTCTGGGGAAAGACAGAAAGGAAGGAGGAGGTGGATTTGGGAGACAAGATCCCAGCTAGACTGGCCTCCCTGCATGTCCTTGGCCTCCACTCCCTCCCAGTCTCTGTAATCCAGTGGAAAAGCCAAGAAGAGGAAAGATCTAAGGCAGCTTCCATTCTCTTGTCTCCCCTCTAGGTCTGGAGTTCAAAGTAGAAGCCATCTCCGCTTCACCTTTGTCGCCCTCTCTCCAACAGCCCCATTTCCTTCTTCTCTCTGCTCTTCTTCTTCTTCCTCATCCATCTCCTAGCAAAACGGCTTCTTCCGGCCATTGGTTGCTTTCCTCGTTGACTTGACCCCGTTGGCCATCAAGACTTCTTCAAGGATGGAGTCCCACCAGAACAACTTCTTCTCCTGCTGCCTCCTCTCCAGCGTGAAATCCATGCCTCTCTCTCCTTTAGGTCCAACCAAGGAATGCCAGGTTGGGGAGGCGAGGGAGAGCTGCCCCAAGAAGGTCCGTTCTTGGTCAACGGTGGAACGATGGAGCGTGGAGACTTGGGAAGAAGTAGGACGTTGATTTTTGGATGGATTTGAGATGAACTTACTCAAGACGGGTGGATTCAAGATCAGAAGGCAGCCACTTTTTTGGGTGGGAGGCTCATCCTCACAGCATCTTCCCCCCTCCCCACCTTCCCCAACTCACAGCATCTTCTTGAAGGCATTGGGGAAGGTTGGGTTGACGTCAACGGTCCAAGCCAAATTTCAGCTACCTCTAACTTTGTACGTCTCAACCACGCGATTGGTCCTTGCAAAAGAGAGGGAACAAACCTTTGCTCTCCAGATGCTACCAAGAGGCCTCCCTGAGTCTCCCTCAACCTAAGCCACGCTAGCCAGAGTCAATGGGCATTGTAGTCCCACAGGTCTGAGAAAACTGCAGGTTTCCTGACCAGTTTTCTAAGCTCCCTGAGACAGATTATTCAAAGGATAAGTTGACGGTTGCCAAAGAGGAATTTCCCCCAAATAACTAGAGAAGGAAATTTCTCCCCCTCAACTCCTCACAAAAGGAAGTGGAGGAATTTTGAATATTCATGGATAATAATGTCAATAATGTTTGACATTAATTGCCTATTTTTTACCCCCTTCTTCCCCGCAGACCCCTTATCAGATTCTTTTCTGGATTCGGAGCATGCTTGCTTCCAAAATTTTGGAAAAAGACAAGCTTTGGAAGTTTGAAATGATTATTTTTTCTCTGCTGCAGAGAAGTGATGGAGATGAAGGTCAGGGGAGCATGCAGGGATGCAACCTCCTCATTGGGGGGAAAAACTTTGAAATTCAAACCACGACGGCTTTGTTCTAAAAGTTAGTTTCCTGCAGTGAGCAAAGAGGCAAACAAGCTTCCAATTAAACCAAGGTTTCTCAAACGTAACAAGTGGACGATGGGTAGAGTACAGCTCCCAGGATTCCCCAGCCAGTGGGGAATTCTGGGAGTGGTAGTCCACCCATCTTCAAGCTTGCCAAGATTGAGAAACATTGCATCCAAATTAGTTTTCTTTCTAATGGCCTTTGGGGGGGAAATTGAAAACTGGGCAGGGGTCCCAACGGGGTTGAAATGACTTGTGTTTTTGGGGGGGAAAACCACCCATCCTTTTTTCCCCCCTTCGTATGGACGGACGGATGCTTCTTTTTTTCAAACAAGAACAAAATTTTTTAAAAAAAAAACAACACCAAAGGGAAAGAGGAGGAGGAGGAAAAATGAAGAGGAGGGGGAAGTGAAGTCCCATCCATAATGTGAAAGCCGACCGAAGATCAGGGCTCCATTATAAAACTTAAGACAAAACTCCAGATACGTGAAGACGGATCACGCCGGGTTACCGGTCCATTCCAGAAGACCCTCTTTTTTGGGGGGGGGGGGTGTCTCCATTGCATCACGACCCAACTCTCCCTCCCTCCCTCCCTTCTTCTTGACTGCCTAATCTACAACTCTCTGTACGCAGCCCCCCCAAACTCTGCTCCCCACTTTCTGGAATCGCTTGGCGTGTGTATAAAACGATCTCCAAGGAGCTCGGATTTCTGTCCCTCCTCCCGGGGAAGCGAGTTTCACCTGCGTGTTTCTGCCGGCAACGTTGGTCTTTTTAACGCCTCCGAAACGTGGAAGGTTCCCACCTTTAAAAAAAAGAAAGAAGGGGGGAAAAACCGCCAGAAAGAGCAGGGAAAAAATGTTTACAGTCTCTTTTGCTGATCCAGTAATTGTAAATAATTCCATTGAGATTTAGCAGCGATTAATATTTTTTGGGAGGGGAGAAAATTCAGTTTCAATCCTTCGGTCTTCTTTTTTTTGATCTTAGAACAGTTTCAAAACTTTCTTTTCTTTTTCATTCTTTCTCTTTCTGTCTCTCTCTGTCCGTCTCTCTCTTATTTTTTCTTTCTCTCTTTTTTTCTATCTGTCTTTTTCTTTCTTTCTTTCTTTTCTTTCTTTCTTTCTTTCTTTCTTTCTTTCTTTCTTTCTTTCTTTCTTTCTTTCTTTCTTTCTTTCTTTCTTTCTT
>BLBF01000081.1:10269991-10289541 GCA_015471245.1 Laticauda colubrina
CTTTCTTTCTTTCTTTCTTTCTTTCTTTCTTTCTTTCTTTCTTTCTTCTTTCTTCTTTCTTTCTTTCTTTTTCTTTCTTTCTCTCTCTCTCTCTTTTGTTGGGTCTCCCTATTCTTTTCCCCTCCTCTTCCTTCCTTCGATTAGTTCACTTTGGGGGGCTGGGTGGTGGGTTTAATAGTGATTTTGTTTAGAAGGACCAAGGGAAGAAGGGGTTCAAAGAAGTGGGGGGAAAGGGGGGGTGAACGGTGATTTTCAGACAATATCAAGGCTTAAATTATTGATTATTTATTGCTGTTTACTTTGAATAATTTATTTTTCTCTTTGTTTCAATAAAATAAGCAAAAAACTAGAATGAAATGACACACTTTGGCTCATAAGAGTGATATGCTGAGGATATGCTAAGAATATATGTGTGTGTGTGTGTGTGTGTGTAAAAGACATCTTCAGTCATGTTGGTCAAAGGAGGCTTATCTTTTGTTGTTATTTCTATACACACACACGTTTCCTTACGTTTTCACGGGTACTTACACGTATGGAATTCAGCTTCCTTCGGGTATTTTTCCACGTCATTGTAGTTGTGCTTTTAAAGTTGTAGCAACGTTTCGGCAGAATCTCATCTGCCATCATCAGGCTTCTGTATAGTGGGAACAAAGATGAATACCATGCATATAAATACCCGCGAAAACTTAAGAAAACACACACACACATATATACATATATTCTTAGCCATTGGTGTCGTCATTAAGTGACTCTGGTTTCTCCCACTGCCTTGGCTTGTCATTCGTTGGCTGGGGAAGCTCGGGAACGGCGATCCCATGATTCCCCAGGGTTCATAACTTTTGATCAGGTGACCATGGAGATGCAACGGTCGTAAGGACAAGGGCCTGTCCTAAGTCGCTTATTTTCAGTGGTGGTGTAACTCCGATCACTAAGCGGATTCTCGTAAGTTGAGGGCTGCGTCACGGTGAAAACTGAGGTGGATTGAAGCATTAAAACGTTTGATATGGGACACAATTTGGGGGTTGAAGGGGGTGAGAAAAACCTTTTTTCCAAAGAATTTTCAGCAACTTTGATCGGAGTTCGGTCCCGGAATCATT
This sequence comes from Laticauda colubrina, assembly GCA_015471245.1. Taxonomy (NCBI): domain Eukaryota; kingdom Metazoa; phylum Chordata; class Lepidosauria; order Squamata; family Elapidae; genus Laticauda; species Laticauda colubrina. The sequence continues at coordinate 10,271,089 of BLBF01000081.1, forward strand.
CCCCTGCCAGTGGGAACTGAGAAGAGATCCATTTGGGGGGGGGGGGGGGTCTTCAGAATCAAGACAGGGTCTCAAGGAGTTCACAAGAGAGAGGATGGGGGCTTTGGGGGGAATGCGACCCCAAATTCAGCTCCCTCTTGGGTAGGGTTTTGTAAGCCCCCTCGCCTCGTGGTCCAGCTGGAGCCCAAGCCCTCCAAAATCTGAACATTCTGGTGGCCCACCAGAACTTCTTCCTCCAAGCGTTCTGAAGTCTGAATATCCAACATGGCCCCTGAGGGTTGAAGATGAAGAGGACTGAGGTTTTGAGGGATCTGGAGGAGAACTAGTCCAAGACTAGTACTCCCTGGTCAATGAGGACCTCCGTCTCAAGAGGAGCTCCTGAACGACTGCATGCAAACCTTTGTGCCGGTCACAAAATCCGGGTCATTGTGGCATGCACAGGAGGAAGGTCTCCAGCCAGCCCCGCCTTTCTCCATCCAGGGGAGGCCCTTCTCCCCATCTCACAACATGGCACTCCGGTGCATCAGAGAAAGTCCTTGGTGATGGCCTCGGCGAAGTTGGGGGCTGCCATCAGTATGGCGATGGAGCAGACAATGTGGAAGAGGGCGAAGAGCACCAGGCAGAGTCGGTCAATGACGGCCCCGGCAAACTTCCATTGGTTGCAGGTGGCTCGCGCGATGTCTTGGCTGCGGAAGCGTTGGGCCATGTATCTCAGCTCCTTCAGGATGGAGCTCAGGTGGGGGGCAGAGAGAGGGTCTTCTGGAACAGAGGAGGGAGGTTCCGGGGAGAAGAGAAAGGGACGGGGTACATCCGGGGGTTTGGTGGGGAAGGGGGCAGGCGCAATGGCAGCAATGGGGATCCCCGCGTAGACCAAGTGGCCGTTGGCAATGGGCCCAGCTGGATGGGTCGATGGGCTGCCTCCTCCATCACTGTTATCCGAGCTGCAGCTCAGCAAACTGGGGGCACAGGGGGGGCTTCTCCCAGGTTCTTCTCCTGGTTGGCGCATCCTCAAGAGCCAGGCGCCCCAGTTCAACACCAGCACCTGGACCTGCATGGAAGAAAGTGCTGGTTGAGAGAAAGGACCCCCGTCTGGCTTGGAGTCCAGACCACTGAAAGGACCGAAGGAGAAGGGGAGATTTATGGATTTCAATTCCCAGAATTCCCCAGCCAGCATGTCATAAAGCATGCTGAATTCTGGGACTTGAAGTCCACTCCTCTAAGGCATGCTGGCTGAGGGATTCTGGGAGTTGAAGTCCACCGCTCTTAAAGTGACCAGCATTGTGAAACGCTGCTCTAGGCTGTGCCATGTTATGATGGAAGCCTCCATTCACGAATGTAAGAATACGAATGTACTTTTTTTAAAACACACACACACACACACACACACACAAAGAGAATTAGAAAAACAGAAGAGCTAGCCAAGAGAAGGATGCTGCAATTCAAGTTGATGAAAGTGCATCTCCGCTAGCTTCAAAGGTGCCACATTACGCCAGCCAAGGGGCGAGATTCACAAAGGGGTACTCCAGCGGGAGGCAGAAAGTTTGGCGGAAAGTTATGGAAATTCCATATTTTTAGTCCCGAAAGGTTTGCAAGGAGCCCTTCCCCCCCCCCCCAATTGATGGGAAAAGAGCAAGGATAAGTTTCACGCACACACATCCCCAAGTCTAAAATGGGAGGTGGCACTCACCCATCTTGGCATGGATCCTCCCTCAGGATCGTGGTGATGGTACTGGAGGACAAAAACGGTGGTCATCACAGAGAGACCAACCATACCCATGGTGCTGGCAAAATACTGCCCTGCAGAGGGAAACAGATTGGAAAAATCCCGGTGTGATCTCACTTGGGCTTTTAAGCCTTCAATTGCCCCCCCCCTAAAAAAAACCCCAAAACCAGCACCCCCTAGAAAAGCAGGGAAAGGAGACCTTTCCAGCAAAACCTCAACAGCCCAACCATCTTCTTCCTTCATGCCAGATTTGGACTGTGCCCGTCGTGACCAGAGGTGGGATTCAGCCGGTTCACACCGGTTCTAGAGAACTGGTTGTCAAAATCTTAAGTAGTTCAGAGAATCAACAAATACTACCTCTGACTAGCCCCACCCTCATTTATTCTCCGCCTCCCAAGTCCCAGCTGATTGGCTGGGTCTTCTTGTGTTGCCCTGCACAGGAGAACAGAGCTGGAAAGCAGGTTAGTGGGGTGGGGAGGGAAATGGGGATTTTGCAGTATCCTTCCCCTGCCACGCCCTGCCCACCAAGCCATGCCCACCGAACCGGTAGTAAAAAAGAATTTGAATCCCACCACTGGTCAAGACTGTTATTGACCATTCGTTCCTTGCAAATATAGACGGAGGAAGACAGCAGGGGGGCGGCTGCTCTGGTTGCAATTAAATTCCCCTTTTCCTCACCTATCAGTGGCACCGAGTCAGAGGTGGCTGGCATCACTTCGGCCACCAGCAACATGAAGACGGTGAGTGACAGCAGCACGGTGATGCCTGGGGAGAAACACCCCCCCCCCAGGAAAAGGTTAGGGGCTCCCTAGGGAGCTTTCCTTGAAGCGGGATCAGCCCCCCACCTGCCTCAGCCTCAGTCTTCCCATCTGCAACATGAGGAGAATTTCAGGCTGGCCTCCAAATCTGTCAGGTTTAGACCAGTTTTCGGCACACGAGGAAAGAGATTTATTTCATATTTTTTTGTCCTCATTAGACCCAGGGTGGGGAAATATGGCCCTTTTATGACTTGTGGACTTCAACTCCCAGAATAACCACTTGTCTGAAATGGTCTAGGGTTTCCTGCCTAAGCAGGGGGTTGGACTAGAAGACCTCCAAGGTCCCTTCCAACTCTTCTATTATATTCTTATTATTCTATTAGAATATTCTATTTTTGATATTCTATTCTGTTTTCTCTTCTATTTTATTATTCTCTTCTATTTTCTATTCTCTTTTTTCTCCTATTCTATTTCTATATTATATTTTCTATTCTATTCTATTATTATTCTATTCTATCTTCTATTTTCTCTTCTCTTCCTTTCTATTCTATTCTATTCTTATTATTCTATTATTATTCTATTCTATTTTCTATTTCCTCCTATTCCATTCTATGCTATTCTACTGTTTTCTATTTTCTATTCTATTTTACTATTATTCTGTTATTATTCTATTCTATTATTATTCTGTTTTCTATTTTCTCTTCCCTTCCCTTCCCTTCTATTCTTCATTCCTCAGCCAGCCATACCGGCTCAGGAATCCTGGGAGTTGAAGTCCACAAGCCATAAAAGGAGCTTCAGTCCCCCCATCTGTGCTGTTGGCTATCAGGGCCCTTGTTCTATGAAATCTATTTTGTTTTAAGATGTTTAGTTAAGATTTTCTCCCTCTCTCTCTTTTCTACCTGCCAAAAAATAAAAAAATAAAAATCTCAAATTTCCGCCTGCCGGTTAAACTTTCTCGCTCTTCCTTTTCTCCCGGCTGCACACACCAACCTCGCTGCCTCTCCTTGCACCCATGAGTTTTACCCAGAGAAATCTTCTCCCCGGAATTGGCGGGCAAGAGGAAGACCAGAAATGTCATGGCTGAAAGGAGCAAGCAAGGCACCAGCATGTTCAGGGCGTAGTACAGCGTCCGGCGGCGCATAATGACCACGAAGGTGACGTCCAGGTAGGGCTCCCGGCAACAGTCGTAGAAAACCCGGTTCTCACTGCCAGGGACACCTGTGGGACGGAGAGATGGAGAGGAAGCGCCTACTTTCATGGGAAGAGTCAACTTCAGCAATGCCAGAGGGACCCCCGGATGGGGAACGGCAATGGCAACTCTTACCCACAAGGTCCCACTCGCCGTTGGAGACGTAGCTGGATGTGTCGCTCTCCAGCATACGGAGGTCGAGCAGCCAGCCGTCATGAGTCCAGGAGCCAAATTTGAGGTCGCATTTTTGGGTGTCAAAGGGGAACCAGCGGACATCGATTCGACAGGTGCTTTTTAAGATCCCTGCAGGGAAAAAAAAGGGGGGGAGGAGGGAGGGTGAAGTATGGAGGTCGTAAGGAATGGCACGGATTAAAAGCGGGAATCTTTCGTGACCCAGCTAGGTAACATTATCAGTGCTGGTGAGGGTGGCTTGCTCCCTGTTTATATATGGTAGATCAGAGCTGGGTGGTTTTCCTGCAGACATTTCATGACCGAACTAGGGAACACCATCAGTGCTAGAAGGGGGGGGGTTGCAGGGAGGACGAAGGAGGAGGAGGGACGGGGAAGCACTGTGGGGTCCTTAGTTCTCTCTGAACTTCGTTGTTTCTTGCAGACATTTCATGACCCATTTAGGCGGCATCATCAATGCTAGAAGGGAGGAGGAGGAGGAGGAAGCACTGAGGGGGTGCTTGGTTCTGTCTGAACTTGGTTGTTTTCTTGCACACATTTCATGACCCCACTAGGGAACATCATCAGTGCTAGGATAAAAAGATTTCCTCAAATGGTTGGGTGGCAGCAAAATCTCCAACTCCTTTTCTAAAATTGAGAATTATTTTTCTAGAAAAGTCGTGCAGGAGCCTGTGTGTTAAATAAGACACCCATCCTGCAGTGCTCGGCGATTCAGACCTCATGCAATGCATCGGACTGAGCGAACGGTTTTATTTTTTTAAAAGAAAAAAGAAAAATAGATCTCATTTTGGTACCCTTCCCGTCTCACCTGGGGGCAGCCACTGACAGTAACCGCTGGAATTCACCAAGACATGGGTGTGGAGGGTGGAGTCGAATTCCTCGTTGGCACTGAGTAGAAAAATTGGGAAAGGGGCCACAGGGACCCCCCCCACACACACACACACACAGCCCAGAGTGAGAAATGTCCAAGCTGCAGTCAAAACATTTACATTTCTCACCTCTTCCTGAGAGCAGAAAGGACACTTACCCCCCCCCCCCAATAACTGCCTAGTCCAGGGGTCTCCCATATAGTCACTTGAAGACTTGTGGATTTCAACTCCCAGAAGTCCCTTGTGGCTGGCTGGGGAATCCTGGGAGTTGAAGTCCACAAGTCTTAAAAGTGGCCACGTTTGGAGACCCCAACCCTCCATTCGAAATCTAGCAAAGGTTGCAAGATGGATGGAGAGGAGAAAACAAGAATTAAACTCTTTAACTAGGAAAAAAAAAACTCCCAAGAATTTAAATTATTTAAATAAAAGAATTATTTAAAGCCTGTTGAGAGGTTTTCAAAATAGCCACTGGCTTGATCTTCCTTAACTTTCTTTGTATCAACTCCAGGGACCCTAAAAAGTGTCCCCCCCAATTTATGGAGCCCTGCCTTACCTGTTGTAGAGAAGGATGTCAGGTTTCCACACCTGGTCGGCTGAGAAATGCAGCGTCTTCACCCCAGGATAGTCAGATTCGTTCCATCGCAAGTAATGATCATACCAGTACTAAAAAAAGAAAAAAGCAGGCCATTTTTTACGAGGTGCCTAATTTTGGGGTGACCTTTCCCTTTTTATTGTCCTTAAATTATATATAGATATAGATAGATATTAAAAAATGTACCATCTGCAGCCAGACATTGGTGGTGAGAACTTGATTCTTCTCGTCCTGTCCAGGCAACAGGGAAAAAATAAAATAAGGAATGTTTCTTAGCACCACCTAAAAAGCCACACGCTGTTTAAAAATCCAAAAAGCACTCTTAGCCAGAGGTAATTTGGTTTAATGCTAAGGCACTCCTCAATTTACGACCGATTCAAAGTTACCACCCACACGGAAAAAGAGATTTACTGAGGCGGTTTTAGAGTTTTAATGGTCATCATCTCTTCTCTATCCTGAAGACATTTTTGGATTCTTGGCAACATTCACAATTGTTTGCAGTGGTCTCTGGTTACGTGACCGCATTTTACGCCGGTTTTGCTGAAAACTGGCCTTTCCTTCCAGATTTGTTTGGCAACCCCCCCCCCCCCCACACACACACACATCCTATCAGTTTGTTTAATGACTGCAGCATTCACGTAATGACTGCCGTGATTGTTTGATGTAAAAAGCTGCATGCAATTCCAGACAGTCTTTGGAGCTTCTGGGAGTTAAACTTCTAAAAGAGGTGGAACTCTCTAGAAAGAGTGCAGAGAAGAGCAACAAAGAGGATTAGGGGGACTGGAGGCGAAAACATAGGAAGAAGGGTTGCAGGAACTGGGCTTGGCTAGTCTAATGAACAGAAGGACATGGGGAGACAGGATAGCAGTCTTCCAATATCTCAGGGGCTGCCCCAAAGAAGAGGAAGTCAAGCTATTCTCCAAAGCACCTGAAGGCAGGACAAGAAGCAATGGATAAATAGAATAGAATAGAATAGACAATAGAATTCTTTTATTGGCCAGGTGTGATTAGACACACAAGGAATTTGTCTTGGTGCAAATGCTCTTCGGTGTTCATAAAAGAAAAGACATTTGTCAAGAGTCAAGAATCATCAGCTGCAACACTTAATAATAGTCATAGAGTACAATAAGAATAGAATAGAATAGGAATAGGAATAGAATAGAAAATAGGAAATAGAATACAATAGAATACAATAGAATTCTTTTGTTGGCCAAGTGTGATTGGACACACAAGGAATTTGTCTTGGTGCAAATGCTCTCAGTGTGCATAAGAGAAAAGATCCATTCGTCAAGAGTCAAGAATCATCACGTTTTTAGAAAGATGTTGGAGAGCCATTTGTCTGAAATGGTTTAGGGTTTCCTGCCTAGGCAGGGGGTTGGACTAGAAGACCTCCAAGGTCCCTTGCAACTCTGTTATTCTATATTCTCTGAAAGCAAGATGTCAGGTAGGTTTTTCAGTTTGGGGGACTCAAGGATGGCATAGCAGAAGGACGTCATGTGGGAAAAAAAAAACCCAAATATCTTAGAATACAGAAGAGTGACTTCGGCCAGAAAATGAGGGACCTGTTTTGGTGCTCATCATCTCCCGGACTTACCAGGTCCATGATCTGCATCAGGCTGAGGGTGAAGTGGACGGTGATGGCTTGGGCGTCATCGCTCACCGGTCTCTCCAAAGGGATGTAGTCCTCCATCAGGTCCTTCAGCAGCTGCCGTTGGTGGAGGCCCCCTTCGGAGTCTGCAAACCAAGAGTGGAACATGAGTGTTGAGGAGAACATCAAGATCCAGAAGTTGGGGAGATGTTTTGCCTGGAATCTCATGCTCTGGGAAGTCCACCTCCTTGGCTTGCCCTGAAGTTAACCTATAACTTGAAGTTATATGAACGATATAAATAAAAGGATCTTTAAAAGAAGCAATGGCCACCTTAAATCATCTTTTAACAGATAAAGGTGCCTCTGAGCCCTGGGAACCTAAGTTAAGACGGCTATTGTTTCTTTTAAAGACCATTCTATTTATATTGTTTGTATAAATCTGTAGGAGGTTGAAGAGGCTAGATATATCTGGCCTGTTGAGAAGGACCAGGGGGGACATGACAGCAGTCTTCCAGTGTTTGAGGGGCTGCCCCAAAGAGGAGGGGGTCAACCTATTTGCCAGAGAAGGAAGGACAAGAAGCAAGGGAGGGAAACTGACCAAGGAGAGAAGCAACCTGGAATTCAGGAGAAATTTCCTAACAGTGAAGACGATTAATCAGTGGAACTGCTTGCCACCAGAAGTGGTGGGTGCTTCATCAATGGAGGCTTTTAAAGAAGAGACTGGACAGCCATTTGTTTGAGATGGTGTAGGATCTCCTGCTTGACCAGGGGGCTGGACTGGAAGACCTCCAAGGCCCCTTCCCACCCTATTATTCTATGATCCGCTCTGCTCATGTGATTTTTTTCAAGAACTCTCTTCAAGCCATGCCACTGTTGCCCATAATCCCCTCCCTTGAACCCAACCTGGGGTTTTTCAACCCAAAGCTCCTGGCCTAGATTTAAATCCCCTGACCCACTCCCCATGCAACTTGCAGCCCAGAAGAGGCAAAATAAAACCTCCATGCCCCCACAGTTCTGCTTAATGCAAATCTGCCACAGCAGGGCTGATCTTGAATGGAGGGGGGGGGGGGGAGAAGAGATGGAGAAGGAGAAGGTGCCCCACCCTTGGAAGCCCTCAAGAAACCCTCCCCCTTCCTTCCCCATTCAGCAAAGCAGCAACGCAACACGCCAAAAATAAAATAAAAATAAAATAAAAGTAACTTCACAGGCAGAGAAGAGGGAAGACGGCTGTGTTGGCTTTCATGCCCGCAAAGCCAGAAGACACACAAACGGGCAGAAGGCAGAGGATGGCAAAACACACACAGAGAGACAGACATAAACACACACACACACACCCATCGAAAGCTCAACAAGGCGGCTATTCTGGTCAACAGCCAGAATTGCAGAGTTGGATATTTCCCATAGAAGCTGGACCCGAATCCCTTGGCATCTCTGAAAACCAGGCAGCCTTCAAAGCGAAGGTCTGGATTCATTCCTCTGTGTGTGTGTGTGTGTGTGTGTGTGTGTGTGTGTGTGTGTGTGTGTTTAAGACCCCTTTTTAAAGACCCCCATGGGTTTTTGGCCCACCACCTTCAAGCCTTTTGAGGCCACCCCCCCCCCCCCCGCCTGCTCCTGCCTGGTTGTTATGTCCGGAAAGGTGGGCAGGACAGGTGGGTGGCCAGAGAGGAAGGAAGCACCTTACCTGGGAGGAGGAGGAGGAGGAGGAAGAGGAAGGCGAGGAGGCGAGCAGAGGAATCCGTATCCATGTCGGTTTGGAAAAAGAGGATTTAATTCCCCCCCCCCAAAAAAAATCCTCCCTGCTTTGGGCCAGGGAGCGAAAGAGAAGATGATGATGATTTGCAGCTTAGCAAAGACAGCAGACCGAACCTTCGTTTAGGAGGAGGAGGGAGGGAGGGAAGGAAGGAGGGAAGGAAAGAAAGAAAAAAAGAAAGAAAAAGAAACTAGGTTCCAGCATCCCTTTTGCAGAGGGCCTAAAGCCTCTCTCTCTCTCCTGGAGACCCCCTCCCCATTTCCAAGGAACGCCCCCCCAGAAATGAGAGAGGCAGGCAAAGGGGTGGGTGGGCTTGGAGAAGGGCCAGGGAGGCAGGAGGGGGCCGGAGGGTCCACAGGCAGCCAAGATGGAGATGCTGCAGCCAGCCAGCCTACAGGAGGAGGAGGAAGAGGAGGAGGAGGAGGAGGAGGCCAAAGGACCGGCCATCATTGTCTCCCCTCCCCAACCCTCCTCCTCATCCAGCCGTCTTTGGCCACAGAGTCAGCCTCCATCTTCCAGAGGCTGCCATCCCAGTCGGAAGCTCCTTGAAGACTGGCAGGGCCAAGCCAGGGGGGTACCCTGGAGGTCATCCAGTCCAGCCCCCACTCAGTTATGGAATCAGCTGCCACCTGAAAAGATGCTGGGGTCCTAGCTAGCCACTGAAAGGGGAGGATTTTTTTCTTCTAAATTTTATGCCAAACCCAATTGAATGCGAGAGTTCTACAATTATTATTATTTTGTAAAGGATTGTGCCCTCTCCATATTCTCACCCCTCACCTTCTTAAATCCGTCCCTCCCTTGAATATTGTCTTGGCTTCCTTAAGGAATGAGGGCTTAGATTCCAGCTGAAAAATCTTTTTAAAAAATCAGCTAAGTTTCTAGTCCCTGTCTCTCTCTCTCTCTCCCCCCCCCCCCCCCCCCCGGCTACTTTACCACAGGGTGGTTTAAGTTTTCCAAACCGAGCCCTGGTTTTCAGCCACAGCTGCCCTGTTGGGAGAGAACCTGTTGGTTCTCTTGGATGGCTTTTTTCACCCTGCCTGGCAGACGGATCCCCCGCGGGCCTGAAAAGCATTCATGGGGAGGAGATCCTTGGCACACAGGAGCGGGGGGGGGGGGGGGGGGAGATTTCCCAGCAGGCAAAAATTCCCCTATTTCATGGAAATTCAGCCAGGCTGACTGCTCTGCCTGCAATGCTTGAAATCTCGTGGCCACTTGAGCAAAAACTGAGAGAATTCTGCAATTTGCACGTCGTGTGTGAGAGAGATCTATCCGTCTGTATGCATGGACAGAGAGAGATGATACAGATAAAATACAACTATACCGATATAGATGATAGAGAGATGAGAGATGTGTGTGAGAGAGAGGGAGAGGGAGATTGGTAGAAGACATATATAGATGTGACTTTCAAGAAGAGCCTGGACCGCCATTTGTCAGAAATGGTGCAGGGTCTCCTGCTTGGGCGGGGGGTTGGACTAGATGACCCACAAGGTCCCTTCCAACTCTGATGATCTGTTATCTGTTAAATGGCTGGGTAGGAGTGCCCAGAGTTGTTGGACACAAGATGGGAAGCAAATAAATTTCACTAATAAAATGGAAGCCTTGGATCATGGAAGGATCCAGACTGACCACTTGGGGAAAGATTTATTTCCTGTTGTGCAAGGTATGCGCACACACACTTTGGAAAATCCAGGGGAAAAAAATCTTCCAAACAAAAGCAACAATTTGGACCCCAACGAGGAAAAGCTATTTTGGCCTTCGCTGGACAGGAACTTGAACCAAAAAAAAAAGAGGATTTTCTCCACTGTCTTGAGATTCTTCCAAGTAAAACTTCTTTTTCTGTTGTTTTTTCCTACTTTTTTTCCAGGCAGAATCTTAAGATGGATTTCTTTTTTTTTTCTTTTTTTTGGTCCTGCTTCAAAAATGATTACTGATTTTAAACTGAAATAAAATTCATTAAAAAAAAATAATTACTGACTTCATCCATGCCTGTGTCGGTGTTACAAAAAAAGATTTCAGGATTATTAATGTCAGCTGAGGCCTGAGGTTAAATAAAATCTAGGAAAGATTTAATTGAAATCTTTTTCTGCCAGCATTTCTGGGTCTCAAAACTTCAAACATCTCTGAATCCCAGAAACCAAGAGTATGTCATTGAAACATTTTCAAGTTTCTAGTCCACAAGGCTACCAATGCCCTGCTTAGGAATTATACCCACCAAAATCTAAATGTACATAATAGCCAAAATGTCAATTAAATGAAATGTACAGTTCTTTCAGACCCTGGTCACATGTAACATGCACACACAAATTATTCCAGAATTTTGATGTTGGAAAGTGTTTTAGTACTAGTAAAGTTATTTTTTTTTAGATTTCTGGGCCGATTCTTTGAATCAAAGTCGTTAAAAATCACCATGTAAACTGCGCCCCTATAGAAAGAAAACATAGAAAGCGAACCAAATGAAGGCTAGGGCCATTTCATCGAATAAATCAATTTATTTAAAAGAATATGTTACAATTAGTTGTACTAATTGATTCTTACCAAACAATTTTTTTGTTTTAGAGTAGTTAGCTCTAAAGATGAAGAATGCCCTGGGCTCCCCCCTCCCCCCCAAAAAAATTTATCCAAGCCCTTTCTCCCTTCTTCTTCACCAAGATAGTCCTTCACACCCCAAAATTGCAGGAAAAAAAAAATAACGAGGAAGATGCAGTGAAAAATTACAATTAGAAGTCTGTCAAATAAATTAAAACAGTGAGAGAGACGCACATGGAGAGCACCAGAGAACCCAGGGCTTGCATACTATATATATATATATATAATTTCACGGGTACTTACATGTATGCTGTTCAGCTTTGTTCGGGTATTTTCCCACGTCTTTATAGTTGTGCTTTTAAAGCTTTTAAACAACTTTAAAAGCACAGCTACAAGGACGTGGGAAAATACCTGAACAAAGCTGAACAACATACATATATATATATATATATATATATGTATGTATGTATGTATGTACATATCCATACATATATGTGTGTGTATATATACATACATACATACATACATACATACATACATACACATATATATATATATTTATATATCTTTATCTATATATACTTTTTGACCCGAACCAAGGATATTTGTAAAAGAATAAAAAAAAGGAAATTTGAGGGAGACGGAGATGGGTTTTTTTTTCAGCCTATAATCTTTGGAGAGCAGACTGGGATGTTAAAACAACTTACAATCCTGGTAACAGAAAGAAAGAACCGAACCTTAAGAAAACAGTGAACAAACACCAGTGGGTTCTTCTTTGCTAACAAAATGCTGTGGTTTTAAATGTCGCATCCTTAAGAGGAAGGGAGAAGGGAACACACACACACACAGACAGAGACAAAAGCCGTTTGATTTGCTCAGAAATGGAGTAAGTTTTGCAACTCCAAACTGGCATTCATGGTTGCGGGAAACCAAGCCGAAACAGGGTTTTGATGGAGAAACAAATTTGTTACCCAGCTGAGAGTTGTTGGTCCTTCCTGCCCCCCCCCCCCCGCCCCACATCTGCAAGTCCCTTTGGACCCCTCCCGTCCCTTGGAAACCTGCGATGGCTGGCACCCAAGGGCACCCTGGCAGGGCGGTTGTGAATCAGACCAGCATTCCTGAACAGACCCCAAAGGCATCGTCCTCAAATCCCCCCCCCCCCCGGTTAGGAACGGGAAGGGGGGGGGGGGGGGGGGGCTTTGGCACTCTCCAAGACATATATGACTCCCAATGGAAAACCCTCCGTCTACTAGCGCGGCCAAATGTGGGACTCGCACGGCCAAACTTGCACTCTGAGCAGCCCGATCGGTGCTTAAGAAATGAGGATGCCCATGCGCTCAGCTTTTTATGGTTGCTTGGGCGAAAGCAAGGTGCTAGTCCTTAAGCAGATGTGCCCTTCCAGTTCATCCTAAGCGCTGATAAAACGTCCAGTAGGATCTGGGAACGATTGCATGCCTTTTAGTGCAATCAGAAGCATCTCTTGCCATCGAGGGCACACGGCTATCGTTAGTTTCTCGCCACCATGAGGTCTGGTGGACGCCTCATTTTACCATCCCAGGCACTAAATAGTCCCCAAATAGTCCTTTTTTTTTTTTCTAATTTTGTGACTAGGCCCACTGGTTTCCCTTTTCTTGCAACCTGATGTGTCTGCAGGAGTGTTTTTGCGGTTAGCAACTGGCAACCCAGGGACAAATGAGGCCTCAGCTCCCACATGACGAATTAGCAAAAGGGCTTTGGCAGGGGGGAAAAATTTTAATTTCCCAGGCACAGAGACAAACTCTGCCCCATCCAATGCCTTGTAAGCCGGTTGCAATTTCTACTTTCGGATTCCTGGAAAGGAAAAAACTAAATTACTTCTTTCTTCAGCCAAACTTCTGAAATGTCAAGCTATGAAACCAAGGAAGCTGTAAACGCCACAAGGGAGAAAGTTCCCCCCCCCCCCCCCTCAAAGTTTAAACTTCAACCTTTCTTAAGCTGCCAATGTAAATTCCTTGCAAAAAAGGCTGCAAACTCTGGGCGGGTTTTGGTTTTAAACCGGGTTCAAATTGTGTCTTCTTCAGGCCTACCCAGGGCTCTGATAAAAAGGGAAGCTCTGATTGGAAAGTCCCTCTAATGTTACCAGCCTCAATATGATATATATATATATATATATGTATATATATGTGTATATGTGTGTGTGTATATATATATATATATATATATATATATATATATATATATGTGTGTGTGTGTGTGTGTGTGTGTGTGTGTTTTTATATATGGGCGTGATAAGTTTGTCTCTCTATATATATATATATTTGGTTGTGGTTTTTTTTACATACATACATATATATTTCAGACAGTGCAAATGGATGTAACGGTGGTTAAAAGAAAAACAGGGCGGGGGCTGGAAATGTTCAACGCTGTCTATCTTTTAACAACAGGGGACTCAGAAAATGGCTACTCCCAAAAATAAAAAATGTTGGAAACAAGAAACAGGTGCCCCCCCAACCTTGTTCTGGATCACGGTGCCCTTCCCTCCACTCCCTCCCTCCCTCTCACCCCTGCTTAACAGGACATTCACGAATGGAATTAAGATGAGTTTAATACAGTAAACCATTCCCCTCTTTCTTTCCCTCTTTTCCTTTCTCCTCGTTTTTGAAAAGTGTTAATTTTTTTGTTTTTGTTTTCCAGGAAGGGTTTTGGGGTGGGGGGAAAAAAGGGGGATAATACGCTTTTCGGTCGGCCGGTCGGTTGTCTGAAGCGGATTCAAGTCGTGATGTCTCGTTGCTCTGTCCGCATTAACTGGAAGATGTTCTGGAAGAGAAAAAAGGAGGAGGAGGGAATGAAGGAAAGAGGCTGAAAACGAGTGTGTGTGGTGTGGGGAAGGGGCCTGTGATTTCCTCTAAGACAGACAGTTTGGTCCAGGGGTTTAAGGCGCCGGAGCAGAAGCCGGGAGACGGGGAGTTCTGGTCCCAACTTGAAAGGTATGAAAGCCAGCTGGGTCACTTTAAGCCGATCGCCAGGAGACGGTCAGTTCTAGTCCTGATTTCGGCATGGAAGCTAACCGGGGGGTTTTGGGCCAATCACCAGGAGACGGGGAGTTCTAGTTTCACTGGTGACTTTGGCCCAGTCCCTCCCTCTCAGCCCAGCCCACCTCACAGGGTTGTTGTTGTGGTCTCTTCACCGCCCTGAGTTATTGATCAAAATAATAACGGCGGGCTATAAATAAAATTAAAATAAAAACAAACAGCCAAACCCTCTCTTGTTCTCTTCTCACCTTGCTGCACAGACTGTCTTTACTGCAGTTCTTGTTGTCCTTGTCGGTGGCTTCCTCTTCCACCTTTCAAAGGAAGATACGGGAGTGGCTGAGGCAGGCCAGGCGCAGGGAGTTTCAGTGCCAAGGGCCCAGAGGGCTCCGGTCTTCCGCGGGAAGACTTCTTGCCTGGCTTCTAGGGAGGGAGGGAGGGAGGGAGGGGAGGGGTTCCCACTGGATGGCGCCGGCTCTCCCCAGCCCCTCCCCACCTTCACCTCCTTCCGCCACTTCAGTTCGCAGAAAATGCGTTCGAAACACTCGTGCATGTAGTTGAACTGCAGGGAGAGAAAAATCCGAATTCAGGGCCTGGGGCTCTAACCCAGCGCCTGGCCCAGCTCCTTCCTCTGGCTTGGGGTCTAGAGGGAGCCCCCCCCCCCCCCCCCCCTCCTTGCCCGCCCCCCCCCCCCCCGGCTCTCTGCTTACATAAGGGGTGAAGATTTTGACCCATCGTGGCTTCTTCTCTCCTCGCGCATATTCGAAGCAGAACGCCATCCCTTCTTCGTCCGTGTCCCATCGCTGCATCTCGTCCCATTCGAAAGCTATGACTTGATTCTGGAAGGATCCCAGCGGGATCAGGGCTGGATCCAGAAGGGAGCACCACCGCACAACCCCAGGGATCCAGAAGTGGGGAACACGGGAGGCTTGGAAGCGTTAAGCGTGTCTGCCCCAGTGCTTCCCAAACACGGCGAAGTTGTGTGGACGCCAACTCCCAGAATTCCCCAGCACCAACATGGGGAATGCTAGGAGTTGGAAGTCCACCAGATTAAAGTTAATCCACATTGTGGGTATCAACCCCCTGCCCAGCCCAACTCAGCATGGACACACCTAAACTCCTTTTCCTGAGTTCCTTATTCTGAGTAACAGAATAAGAGCATTGTAAGGGTCAATTGCAATTGGAGGTCCTTTAGTCCACCCCCTTGCTCAAACAAACGGCTGTCCAATCTCCTCTTGGAAACCTCAAGTGATGGGGCACCCACGACTTCTGGAGGGGAGCCCTTCCACTGGTAAATGGTCCTAATTTCCCCTTAATTCCAGGTTGCTTTTCTCCCTGATTGGTGCCAACTTAACCCCCTGGGAAATCTATGTTGTGGTCCACTGGCAGCCTGCGGAGACGGCAGCAGAGTCGGACAGTGGGGGAGGAAGATGGGCAACTCCGGGAGTCTGAGGAGGACTCAGGTCCAGCGTCTGATGCAGACATGGGCCCAGGGCCATCTGGGAGTTGTGTGCCAACTCTGGAGCCTCCAGAATCTGACAGCAGCGAGGCAGAGGAACAGAGGGAGCCTGTTCCCAGTGTGCACATGCACAGAGCTGCCAGAAGGCAAGAACAGTTAAGACAAAAGGGGCGACTCGGGAGTAAGGCTTGGAGGTGATTGGCCCTCTCATAAGACATCAAGGAGGAGCAAAGGGACAGGAATCTTTGCAGAAACAAGCTTTGCTCGTACTGGTTGGTTTGAAACCTGAAGCTCCGTGTTGAATTTGTGTTCCATGTTGCCTTCGTTTTACTAATTGGACATTTAGTCGTTGGCAGCATTTCAAGGGAGATAAAAGGGCGTGCTTATCAGACTTATCCCAAAGGATTTTGGCAGACTTCTCCTCCTGCTCCTCCTCATCTCTCGTGGTGGGAGCTTCGTCTACCTACCCAGACAGATCTGGAGGGTTGGGAGGGGGAGGGGGAAACAGGTGAGGACCCCATCCCCCCACCCCCCAGAGCTGACCTCGAGCTGGCCCTCCTCGGTGCAAGCGTGGAGCTTAAAGTGCTGGATGCTGATGGCTGTGATGACGTGGCCCTTCCGGCGAGAGTCGCAGGAGCAGTGAGGGAAGACGATCTCATTGTAACCCTCGCATGTCCGCAACATGTTCAAGTACTGCGGGATAGAAAAATGGGGAAGGGGTGTGTGAAAGATTTGGAGGAAGGGTTCTCCCCACCCACCCAGGCTGTCAACTCATACACTATTTCTATGGTCGGCAGTACTTTCTCCGAGAGTCATGGAGGCCACTTGGAAGTTGATAGGTGCCCTGAGGGTCACCTGAATCCTTTAGCTGGGTGACGTCCAAGCGGCCTCAACGACACCCAGAGAGAGCGCTAATGACCAGAGGACTGCAAGGAATAGAAATTCTTCCACCCTCCAGCATTCCATCAGAACCTGAAAAAGCCTCCTGGATGAGGAGCGAGACCTCTTTAAAGAAAAACAAGAAAGTCCAGTTGCCTTTTGAAAGACAGAACCTTTGGGACAATGATGACCTGGGTGACCCAGAATCTCCAGAGACGTTTCCCATCGGAAGCGGAGAAGACTTTACCATAACCATCTTCCTCTGTTCTCCAAGCTTCTGCAGCTGGTAGGACTTCTCCTCGGCTTTGATGTAGCCTTTCTTCACATCATCGACTGCCTGGGTGGGAAAAAACATGGGATCAAGGGACAATTCCTCCCCCACCAAAAACGAGGGGGGGGTTCTGCTGTTCTACAATCCCTCCTCCCTCCTCCGTAAGTGCGTCAAGCTTCTAGTCCTCATGGCGGGAGGTGGCTGATCAAGTCAGAGCTGAAGAGGGACCAAGGAAACAACGCTAAAAGGAAGGAGATGATCCCTTCAATTTCTTCTGGTTGGTGGTGGTGCCCTTCTGTAGGAAGATCCGTTTCTGCTCCTTCCCCCCCCCCCCACTTCTTGATCTCATGAGGGATCACTCGATCCTCCTTTGAATCTCAAGGGCTTCCCGAGCAGAGTAAGCTTCTACGCTCCGCAGCAATCGCTCAAGAGGGTCCCCATTGGACCTAGGGAGGTTTACACTCTTCGCTTCCTCGCTCTTCTGCTCCTCACGCCCTCCTGCCCTGGTCCCTGAACGAGACCTCTAGACTTCACCCAGAGAGGACACCCCACCCCCCGCCTCGTGGGGGGAGGGGGGAGCTGAGGGTCACCTGAAGGGGTCCCACCTGGTGGAAGAAGTAGGTGACGGCCAAATCGTTATCGTTCAGAAGAACCTCTTCCTCAGTCGTGAACAGCCACTTCCTGATCGTCAGGCAGGTTCCCGGCACGGCTGAGGTGTAATTCTGCACGTAGAGCTTGTGGGGGAATTCGTTGGGTGCCAGTTTCCTCACTGGGGGAGAGGGAGGGAAAGGAAGAGAAATGGAGTTGGCAGAGAGGAGTCCCTCCCAACAGGAGACATGAATGATTGATTTGTATGTTAGAATTTTATCCTGTTATTTTATAAATATCTCAATAGTCCTTCCCCCTCCTGTTTCCCCCAGGACAACAAACCTGTGAGGTGGGCTGGGCTGAGGGTGAGGACTGGCTCGTAGCCACCCAGTTGGTTTTGAAGGGTTGAAGGACGCCTAGCTTCCTTCCTGGGACACCTTTCAAGAGGTGGTTGGGGGGGGGGGGGCAATGGGAAGGCAGGGCTACCATGCAAGGGATGTTCCTTACCAAAAGAATGGTTGATCACTTCAAACAAGGCAAAGTAGTTAGCGGTGGTGCTATCCATCCCCACCTTGGAAGTGACAGCCTGGAGGGAGGGAGGGAAGGAGGAAAAAAGAAAGGACAGAGGGAAGGAGGAAGAAAATTAAAAAGCAAGGGAGGGAGAGAAAGGAAGGAAGGAAGCAAATGGAAGGTGGGAGAGAAAAAGGAAGGAAGAAAGAAAGGAGAAAAAGAAAGGGACAGAAGGAGGAAGGAAATCAAAAAGAAAGAGGGAGAGAGAAAGAGAAAGAGAAAGAAAGAGAAAGGGAGAGAGGGAGGGAGGGAAGAGGGTATTAAAAAGAAAGGAGGGAGAGGAAAGAAAGGAGAAAAAGAAAGGGACAGAGGAAGGAAGTTAAAAAGAAAGAGGGAGAGAAAGGAAGGAGAGGGAGGGAGGAAAGGAAGGAGGGAATTAAAAAGGAGGGAGGGAGGAAGGACATGGAGAAGTAGGCAGGGAAGGAAGGGAGGGATGAAGGAAGGATGGAAAGAAAGAAAGAAAGAGAGAGAGAGAGAGAGAGAGAGAGAGAGAG
>BLBF01000081.1:10296489-10317637 GCA_015471245.1 Laticauda colubrina
CACCGCACGCACGCACGCACGCACGTACGGTGTGTCACGCGGCGAGCCACGCCCCCCCCTCAATGGCTCTCCTCTCCCCGGCTTCCGTCGGCGGGCCCGCCCCCTTGCAGGGGACGCATGCGCAGCACCTCCGCACCGCTGGTCGGCAAGTGCGCAGGCGGGAAGGCAGGGAGGGGTCCCGCGCGGTCCTTGCGCCCACCGGATTAACCATCTTGGGTTAGATGACTGGAGGGTTCTCCCTTAGTCCTGCAGGTTTTTGGTGGAACTGAGGAAGCTTCTGGGAGGAGAAGCGAAACATCTTCAAAAGAAAAGGAGAAAAAAAAAGCAGAAAGTCCCGTGGGGTTCTTGAAGGGGAAAAACAAAAACCCGAAAAGCACCCTTGGGACAATCTTGGGTAGATTGTCTTTAGCAGCATTGAGAAATTTGTTCCCATCCCGTTGGGGAGCTCAGATTTGAGGGGGGGATGAAAGACCTTGAGGATGGACTACTGCAAAGCCCTGCTTGCAGGGTGGCCCTTGGAAGTTGCACCCTGGGTGGAAAGTGGATCCCTGCCCAAAAGTCCACAAAAGTTTGTGAAGTTTGTTCTTGAAGCCTCCAGAGGAGCCCAACCTCAACCCTAATCCAGATTTTCCAGCTAAAAAGCCCAGGTTCTCAACCTTGGCAGCTTTTAAGATGGGCGGACTTTGATTTTCCGAATTCCCCAAGCCGCAAAGAAATAAAACAATCCCTTTCTGGCTAAATAACATGGATAGGATTGTTCCAAGCCACCCATTAGGAGCCAGGTGCCATTCCAGTTTAGTAAATAATTATTAGCTAAAGTTGTAAGGGACCTTGAAAGTGTTCTAGTCCATCCACCACCACCCCTTGCATCATCTGAGCTTCTTTAGAAATGCTCCCAACCTGATTGTTTCTGATTGGACCAGAGCCCAAAACTCCCTTTGATCCAGATCAAAAAATGAGGAAAAAAAAGAATTTGTAAGCATGTCGAAAACAGGCTCCAAGAACTGCAATCAAACCTGGTTGAATGAAGCCATTTTTAAAAGTTCTGGAACACGTGGAATCTTTTCACTCGTCCAATGAGGCCAGATTTATCCCACCCGAGGGGAAGACAGACAAAACAACGAACCAAGTTAATGTGAAACCAGCTTAGGCTGCTGAGCAAGCCCGTTTCCTGGATCATTAAGATTGCCGACCTTTAAACGTGGTAGATGGCAATTGAGGGTGTTAATAAATACATTTTTGCTCCTTATCTAGGTGCCAACTGAGCAGGATCTTTTGGGAGAACGAAACTTGGGAGTCTATTTTTGGACACAAACCAGGATCATGAGATAGCAAATGAAAAAAGGCACTTTAAACACCATTCTTGCATTTATTTCAGAGATAAATATGTACAGACGTGCAAAAGGGTTCTAAATTAAATTACAAGGAACTCGGTCTCCCTGAGCAAACAGGGATCTCAGGCTTGGTTTTGTTTTTATTTTGGGGAACGAGGGTTGAAATGGGTTTTAAAATCATGGGAGGGACTC
This sequence comes from Laticauda colubrina, assembly GCA_015471245.1. Lineage (NCBI taxonomy): Eukaryota > Metazoa > Chordata > Lepidosauria > Squamata > Elapidae > Laticauda > Laticauda colubrina. Next base: position 10,298,016 of record BLBF01000081.1, read on the forward strand.
AGGGTTTCTCCACGGTGAAGAGGAGACAGTGGGAAGCGCCTTGCTCAGAAGGCAAAGGAGAAGAGAAGTATTTATTTTGAATTAAGCTTTATTCACCGGAAGAGCTCCTTCTCTCCTCCCTCTCAACCCCAAAATAAGTTTGCAGAAGAACCAAAGCTCTGAAACTGGTCGGGAAGTTTAAAAAGCACCGTCCTTTTTCCAAAGTGAACCCACTATCCACTCGCTGCATTTTCCTTCTACAGTCACACGTTTCCTCCTCCTCTGCCTCAATGCGATTAAAACCCACGGCTTTTAGGGCCTGGGGAGGGTCTTCCTGCTCGTGCCAACACCCTCCCTTGGTACAGGAGGGTGGTGGTGAGGAACCTGGGGTAGACGAAGCGATGAAGAGGCAGCAGCCGACGTCCAGCGGGTCTGCAGTGGGCACGAACTTCCCCAGGCAGAGTCACAAATCCCATTCATGTCTCCAAGACTCGGATCAGGGGCAAAGGTTTTGGTCCCAGAGGCTTGGTGAACCTTTTGCTGGAGGGAAAAAGAAATGAAAAGAGAAATGAAGGGAGGATTGGAAAGGGGAAGGAAGAAATAGGAGAAAAGGGGAGATGAAGGAGAATTGGAGAAGGACGAGGGAGGGAATTTGAAAGGGGGAGGGAGGGAGGAGAAGGAGAGGAAACAAGGGAGAAGAATTGGAGAAGGGGAGGAAGGAAAGAAAGGGATTGGAGAAAGGCAGGGAGAGAGGAAGGGAAAGGTGAGAGGGAGGAAGAAAGGAAGGGCAAGGAGAAGAAAAAAGGAGGGGGGGAGAAAAAGGAAAGGGGAGGAAAAATTGGAGAGGGAAAGGAGAGAAGGAGGAAGAAAGGGCAAAGAGAGGAAGAACAGAAAGAGGGAAGGAGAGAAGAAGGGGAAGATGAGAAGAGAGGGAAGGAGGAGGGGAAGAAGATAAAAAAAGCCATCGTAGAAACACAAGTGGGTCTCCAAGAGCTTTGGTGCTCTCTGAGCTTGTTTTCCTGAAACATTTCATGACCCAGCTAGATAACCACATTGGTGCAAGGAAGAGTGAGGTTTGCTGGCTGTGATTCTCTTGCCTAGGCAGCCAACCCTACCCCCCCTCATCCTGATGAGGTTACCTAGCTGGGTCATGAAACATCTGCAGCAGAAGCAGCCAAAAGTCAACTCACTGAGCTAGGGGAAGAGGTCCTTCCCGTTCACCAACCAAGCAGAAACCCCCAGACCGGTCCAAACAAGGTCACTGTGTGCGTACAACGGCAACCTTCATGCTTGCCCCAGGCCCGATGGCTCACCTGCTGGCCGTCTCCGACTTGGAACGGGTGCGGCTGTGGAAGGTCCCAGGGTTGGCCTGCTTTTCGATCAGGTGTTCCATGCGGTCGTGCATTTCCAGGTTCTTCCATGCAGGAAAAGAAGAAAAGGGATTTAGGGAGAAATTCCTCATCCCGGGAAGCGCGGGAGAGGGGAAACCTACGTTGCACTTGAAGAGGTTCCTTCCTTATCGACTGCACTGCCTTGCAGGGTGGGTCCAATTTGCTGTAGGAAAGTTCCCACCCCAAAATCTGGGCTCAGAACCAGCCCGGCCCCTGCATGCAGAGCCCATTTTCTGACTCAAAAATGGGATAAACTCAACTTTTTTTCTGGGATAATGGAGGGTGTGCACCTAGATCCCAGCAGTACCCCAACATTCCATGGGGGGGTGGGGGGGGCAGTAGAGCACAGCTTTGCAAAATGCCCCCCAGCCTGGATTTCGGCAGGGAGAGAGGAGGGGCGCTGCAGGATAATCCAAAGCCCATAGAAAAAATTCTAGTCCTCACTGTTCCGGGCATGCAGCACCATGGACAGCTGCCGTGCAAGCTTATGGACACATCCCCCCATGTCCCAGTTGGTGCGACGTCAGAGTCACAAAATAAGAGCCGGCTCCTCACCTCGGCCTCCAGATACGCTACTCGCTCCTTGAGCTCGTGAATGATGCTGTCCTTTGACTGGATCACCGTCTTGGAGTTCTGCAGCTGAAGAGAAAAGACCCGAATTCAGAGTCCTTTCCCCAACCGGACACCCCCTTGTACGCTCTGCCCCGGATCCTCGGCCGCCGGACCAACCTGCTCGATCATCTGCCGGACTTTGCGCTGTTGACTCTTCAACATGTCATCCAAGTGGTGGATCTTCTCTCGGAGACCAGCCACCTCCTTCTCTAGCTTGGCCGACCTGTGACAGGGAAACCGGGAAACCGAAAGGCATTGGTGGGTCGCAAAGCTCTTTGCCAAATATATATATATTTCGAGGCCCACCCCAGCCTGAAGCTCCGTGGCAGCCTCACCTTTCCTGCTCGGCTGCCTTGTCCTTCTCCGAGCTCCGCAGGTCTTCCAGCTGCATTTCTCCATCTCGAACTTTCTGCAGGAGGATCTGGTGTTCCTGTGGAGGAAGAACAGGAAGGCAAGGTAGGACTGAAGGCGAGACTGAGCCCAAAGGCAGGAGAGATGCTCTCTGCTGTCTCAAAATGCATGTCAGCTTCCCAAAAGAGATTTTGACAACGGTTCCCGCTTGCTTATCCTACTCGGGGGATCCCCACACCCCAAAATGAGCCTGTCTGTATCCTGAGTAATCCAAAGGGGTCTCGGGAGCAACAGATCTCGATGGGTGTCGCAGCCACCGGGAGGCAAAACTGTCTTCCTCCCTGTTGTCTTGGACTACAGTTCCCATCCTGGAAGGGAGCAGAAGCCCCGTTCCATGAGAGCAAAGGCCTTCCCAGGCACAAGGGAAAATGACCTCCACTCCAAAGGAGGAGGAAGAGGAGGAGGATAGGGTCCTTGGTGCTTTCTGAGCTTGGTTATTTGCTTGTCAACGTTTCATGACTTAACTAGGCATCATCATCAGTGCTAAAAAGGAGTGAGGTTTCTGAACAGGAAGTGGAGGAACGAAGATCGTGCGAAAAAAGCAAGAAGGAAGAAGGAAAAAGAAAAAAAAAAGAAAGGAAGAGATAAAGGGGCAGAGAAGAAAGGGAGATCAAAGAGAAGGGGAGGAGGAGAAAGGAAGAAAGAAGGCAGATCAAAGAAAGGGAGAAGGAAGGAAGAGGAAAAAGGAAGACGAAAAGAAAGGAAGAGGATAGAGGAGAAAGGAAAAAGGAAGAGGAGGAGGAATTTATACCTTCTCCATGCCGGTGAGGAGCCGTTGCAATTCTTCCAATTTAAGGTCCTTCATTTCCAGTTCCGTTTCGGCTTTCCGGAGGGCGATGCCCGAATGTTCTGCTTCCCTCCGATAATGCGAGATGGATGTCTGAGCACAAGAGGAAAATCCAGATTTAACATTCTCCCCACCTGGGTAGAAACCCAGGATAATGCGGGGCTGCCGAGATCCCCTAAAAGCTTTTTTCCCCTGCTATAAAACAGGACTAGATCCCAGCATTTTTAATGTATGTCAATTAGTGTACATTCAAAGCAACAATAAAGCTATTCTATTCCATTCATAATTCTATTCTATTCCTAATTCTACTTCTATTTCTACTATTTCTAATTCTATTATTTCTCATTCTATTCTATTCCACATTCTATATACTATTCTTATTCCTACTCTATTGCAAAAAACATTCCATCTGCAACCCAGGCTCACCTACCTCATAGGCTGCGCGATCGGACTGATGCCTCTTCTCGGCCTCCTGAAGTTTTGAAAAGAGTCTTTTAGTTGTCTCACGCATGACGGAGATGTCCTCGGTGGGATAGGTGGGTTCGTCCTAAGTGCAGAGAAGGGGGATTTAATCCCGGGGAGGGGGTGGAAAACCCGATTAACTCACCACGCAAGAGAGCTCAGAAAGAGGTTTTAATATCCATTTGAATAACGCCAGCATTTTATTGCAGTACAGGTAGTACCTCGACTTACAACGATCAACTTCTTTTAACGACCCTGTAATCCCTTGCAGGCTGGAGTCTGGGCAACTGAATGGAGCTGAGTGTTTACTGGCCAGATGCCCTACCTATCGCCAATGCGGAGAATTAGGAGGGTGTGAGTTTGATCCCAGGTCAATGGTGGCTAACCTTTTTGGGCTCCCGTGCCAAAAATTGCGCACATATTAGGACACACTCTCGCATGCCAGCACCCAGAATGCAATGTGCGCCCCCTGTGCATCCGCGCACAATCTCTCCCACCACCCCCTTTCCAGCACTGTGCCTCACAGCTGATTTTTAGGCTGGTTCGAGGCCTTTTTCGGCCTCCCAGAGGCTTGGAAAAAGACTCTGCAAGGCTTTTCAGGGTGAATAATATGCCCATTTCATCACTTCCTGTATTATAGGAAGTGACAAAACAGGTCTATTCCTCCTGAAAAGCCTTGCAGAGGCTTTTTCCAAGCCTCTGGGAGGCCAAAAAGGCTTGAAATCAGTAATCAGCTGTGAGGAACATGCATGTGCAGTTTGCATGCAGCTCAGCACAAATGGCTCTGCGTGCGACAGGTTCGCCATCACTATCCTAGGTAGAGGCAGATATTTCTTTCTTTGGGCACAATGAGAATGTATCTGTAGAACAAAACTCCGTACTGTTGACAGGAAGGGCATCTGGCCAGTAAAATGCTCTGCTAGCTCCAGTTGCCCAGACTCCACCCCGTGAGGGATTGCGGTGTTGTTAAAAGATGATGATGACTCCATGTTGGGAACCTCACCGAGCGTCGCTGGCTGGTGGACCAATAACCTTTAAGGATCGTGCACAAATATTACAATAAAAACAGGGAAAGCCCAAGAATTAAAAATAATGAAAATTTAAAATTCCTGACCTGGCTTATGGATATGGTGCGGTACGTCACTGTCCGAAGAGGCTGGAAGCCGTTTGACTTATTCTGCATTATCAGAAACGAAGGAAGAAGGAAAATAAACATGTAATTAAGCATGGTACCGCCGACACCAATCCTTTCTCTCGGAAAACGGGGTGATGGAGTTTGGCAAGGAGACGCGGCGAAGGGTTGTCGACCCGCCCTCCAATTCTGAAGTCAGGAGCACCCCTTTCTGGGACTGCTGAGGCCCCATTGGGCGTGGTGCATGGGCGACTGTGCCAAGAAGCACAACTCAGAGACAGAGTCAACAAGACTGTGCCAGCCAACCCAACATCTGGGCACGGCTGGGACGAAGGAAAGGAGGAGTGAATCAGCCGGCTAAACAAGCTGGGTTTTGGTGCCAGGGAGGCTCATAGCATCTCCTGCCAAGCTGGGGGGGTGGTGGTGGTGGTGGTGAGAGAACTCCTTTCTGGGCAAAGCTGGAGGGTTTGGCAACTCAACCCAGGCTGTCAAAGTAGGCATGCATTTTGGGGGAGTGGGGGCAGGAATAAAAATCTGTATTTTTGTGCAAACAAACAAACCCCAAGTGATTTTCAAGGTTCAAACCTCTGCCCCAGAAAGGGAAGTGGTTTAACTGGCACTTCAGTGCAAAATTTAAGGCTGGCTGCAAGTACGAAAGAGGGAAATTTTCAACGAGGTTTGATGGTGAAGCACCCAAAACCACAAGCAAATTTTTGCAAGGAAAATTTGAAGAGGGGAAGGGGTCCAGCTATTCTCCAAAGCACCTGAAGGCAGGAGAAGCAGCAATGGATGGAAACTAACCAAGGAGAGAAGCAACCTGGAATTAAAGAGGAATTTCCTAACAGGGAGGACAATTAAGTAGTGGAACAGCTTGCCACTAAAAGTTGTGGGGGCTCCATCATGGGAGGCTTTCAAGAAGAGCCATGCTTGAGGAAGGGGCTGGACTAGAAGACCTCCCAGGTCCCTCCCAACTCTCTTATCCTGTTTTTGTTCTAATTTTTGTTCTGACTGGAGTGCAGTCTCTCCATCACATGGTGACATAAATTTTATTTTTATTTTATTTTTAAACGAACAGGGCCCAAGAAAAGTTTGAGAACTTGGCCCAAAGCAGGAAGAGAAGTTCAGATTCCCACCCACCCCATCCCAAAACGCCAGCTCCTCAGGCAGCCTCTCCCCCATTTTGATGGCTGGGGCGCCATGCAGAGAGGTGCCAATTACCTCTGGGTGACAGCTGTCGTTTGTCAACGGAGAGGGCCCATTTTCGTGCTTCGCCCTGTCTTCAGCCCGGGCTTTCAGGTACACCTGAATAACAACAAAAGAGAAACCACAACACCCATTGGAGAAAGAGAGAGAGAGAGAGGAAAGGGTGTGTGTGAAAAGCCAGACTGGGCAAGAGCAATTTTTCCTGGGCTGTGCCACAACGGTGCACAAAAACTGGGATTAGGAAATGGGGAGACAGGGAGCTTGGAAAAACACACACACTTTCTCTCCCTCTCTCTCTCCCTCCCTCTCTCTCTCTCACACACACACACACACACACTGAGCAGCCTAAAAAAGCAAGTTGCACCGGTTCTGCGAACAAAATGGCACCCTGGGCAGCTCAACACACACAAAACCTTCCTTGCAGAAAAAAAAATCTCTCTTTTGCCAGATGAAGGGGTTGCTGGTCTATGAAGGCAAAAATCCTTGAAGCCAAGGAAGAAGGCAAAAAACAAAAAGGACCTTTGTTTTCTTCCTATTTTTATATATACATATATTAAAAAAAAAAATTAAACGCAGGTAGTCCTCTGACTTACAACGGTTCACTTAGTAACTGTTCTGAAGTTAAAACGGCGCCGAAAGAAGGGGCTTATGACCGGGTTCTTTTCTGCTTGGCTCGTATTTGTTTAAAAACTGTATTTGTGACGGTCGCAAGATTCCCGGGGATGCGTGATCCCCCTTTTGTGAAGACAACATGGAAGCTGGATTCACTTAACTGGGTTGCTAACTTAACGGCTGTGGCAAGAAAGGCTGTAAAAGGGATGGCAAAACTCACTTAATGTCTCGCTTAGCAACAGAAATTTGGGCTCCATTGTGGCCGTTACATCAAGGACTACAGGGATATATTAAATTGGGGTTCTTGGTGCTGAGCTGGCTTGTTTTCTAGCAAACATTTCATGACCTTAACTAGGTAACATCATCAGTACTAGCCCTGACGATGTTACCTAGTTGGGTCACAAGACGTCTGCAAGAAAACCAGCAAGCTCAGAAAGTACCTTTCATTTCAACCTGAGCTACAAATATTCTCTGTTTTATTGATATGTTGCATTTATTTTCCTCGCTATCGAACAACTCTGGGCAGCTGACAAGGTCGAAGGAAGGGAGGAAGGGGTTAAGTCTGGCACGTTCTCCTTGCCTGGGGAAGCCCCTCACCTTAATGATCTCCTCTTCCCCCTCATTACACTTGATGCTTTCGGACGCCAGGGTGTGGCTACTCGTGGGTCGGCTGGCCACCATGGCGAAGGCTCTGCCCACCGGCTACGGCGAGAAGACACAGAGAAAGAGTTAAGAAGGGAGGGGGAGATAAGAGTTCAAAGCCAACAAAGACCCCCAAAATACACCCTTTCCCCACCCTCCAGAGGCTGGAGTGAAGAAGGAAGTTAAAACCATTCTGATTTTGTTTAGACTCAATGGCGTCCAACCTTGGCCATTTTAAGGCTTGTGGACTTCAACTCCCAGAATTCCCCGGTCTGAAGAACTCTGGGAGTTGAAGTCCACAAGTCTTAAAAGAGATCCAGCTTGCCTAACCTCGACTGAGACGGGAGGAAGCCGAACTGTCCCAGCAGCTGAAATTCTGCAAAAAAAAAAACCAGAACGAAGGTTGCAGAAATGGGGTTGACCTACCTCGCAGGGCTGATTGGCGCATACACTCACCTTTTGCTTTATTTGGTCAGGTCGGTCCCCGGGGAGGTCATTCTGTAGGGTCAACCTTAAGACTTTGACACTGTCCTGAAGTCACCATAGGGAGAGAAATCGGAAGAGAGGCAATTAGCACAGTTTGGCTCATGCAAATGTATTCATTCATATTTATTTTAGTTTATGGGCTGTCTCACTCTGAGGGTGTCTCTAAGTAGAAAGGGAAAATGTTTCCCGAGTTTAGGTCTGAGGAGAGGAAGAAAATGCAAAAAATATAATTTTTGGTGGCACAGGATTTGTTGTTTGCAACACACCAGCAGTGGGAGAGACAGAGGAGAACCAAGACAAGATAAAAATGACATTCAAATCAGGCTGTGATTGAAATTAGGCATGGGAACCTGATTTCCCTATGCAAATGAGCTGCCTAGCGTTCCAGGTGTCTCTCCCACCAGGTGTTCCCATCCAACACTGATGGATCCAGCCGCTTCCCACGACGCCTACCACCCCTTCATGGGTGGCTAATGCAGGTACTTCTCAACTTACAAGTTCATTTAGTGACTATTCAAAGCTACAACAGCACTGACCCTCATCCTGCCAGGCCACATCAATTGTCAACCACAGCAGCGACTGCCCCGTGGCGACGTCTGTAAAACATTCTGATCTCCGGATGAGGAAAGAAGAAAATAATAATCCTCGTGCCTGTTTAAAACTATGCTGGAGCAGGCAGAAACTAACAGCAACTTTGCCTTATCCTCAACCATAATGGAATGACACCTTCCCGAATGGCGTCACCGCCTCCGTATCTCCCGAAGCCATCAGGCAAACAAATAAAAGTTAACACGCGGGACACTGCAACCTTGCCAAATATGGTAGCGGAAGAGGCAGCCAGCCAAGATCTGGTCGGTACAGGTGCGTCATTCCTATCGGCTGCCTGCCACGCTGGAGGTGTGGCTGACGATTGCAGGCCACAGCAAGGAGAAGGTGGAGGAAGAGCAGGAGGGTGAGGGGGGGACAGCTGGGGAAGCCCCCCCTCCTGATCTGATGTAGGAGACCAAGAGTCATCCCCCTCCTGGAAACATACCAGGGAATTCCTGGGAATTCGGCAGAGCAAATCTCTTGCAGATTTTTCCTGGTTTTACAACGCTCACCTTGCAGGGTGGACTTTCGGCCACAGGAGGATCCATGCTCCCCTGCCGGGTCCCCTTAGCTGGAAGCAGCCATAACAGTCTGAAAGCGTGAAGAATTCCAGATATTTGTAAGACTCTGTTTCTCAAATGTGGGCCCTTTAAGAGGTGTGGACTTTGACTCCCAGAATTCCTCGCTGGGGAATTCTGGGAGCTGAAGTCCAGTTAAAGGGCCCACATTTGAAAAACACTGATTGAAGAGATGCCGTTTCTGCCAGTTCATAAACATTATTTAGGGCAAATCCTTCAAACAAAGGTGTAAAAAATTTTAAGACGGAAAGGCAGATTCTTTTGTTAAAAAAAAATCTGTTCGAAACATAAAAGAAAAATGGACTGTGGTCAGGAGGAAATGACCCCCATGAAAATTATGCAGCCGACAGGCTCAATTCACTGGAGGTTGACTGAAGAGTAAGCCCTATTGAGGGTTTCCTACATTAACCAGAGATCAAAATAGGAGAAGTTGGTTTGTGGCGCAACCATTCATGTCTGGTTTTTTTCCACCGAAGGCTGAGAATAGCAGTGATTCTTTGGCTAAACTTTTACAGAATTCCCCACCCAGCATGAGTCCAAAGTTTTATTAAAGTTCCTTTCTGCTTGGAAACCATTTGTGGACTTTAGCCTGGAAACGAGGGAAATGAAAGTTTTGAGGATCCGAATTAATTCGTTACCTGAGAAACGGGTTGAAACGCAGAGCAAACAGTCAAGGAAATGACTATTTTTTGATATTACTACCCTGAAAAAAGTTGGATGTCACTCCTTCCTTTCCTCCTTTTCTTCCTTCCTCTTTCCTATCTATCCTCTCTTCCTTCCTTCCGCACTTCCCCTTTCTCTATTTCTTCCTTCCTTCCTTCCTCTATTTCTTTTTCTTCTTCTCCTTCCTTTCTCCCAAATTCCTCCTAAATTCCTTTCTCTAACTGGACATTGGGGACCAAACTGGAGGAATTAAAGGGACTTTACCTACTTTTGTGACGTTGTTGCTTTTGTGCCAGGCCCCTTTGGGTCATCACAAGGGGTACGACTGACTGATAGCAAATGGGGCCTTCACAGAATCTGCCACCCCAAAACAAAAAACACAAGGAGCCATTCCAGAATTCCCTTCTCTCTCACACACACACACATTTTGCTGTTGTGCACTCAGCGGCTAGCCAGGGTTGCAATCTCTCGCTCTTCAAAACTGGCACGACAACTTTGCTTTCCAACAGGGCTGTCAAAAGGCCCCCGTTAGGATCAGCGACAATAAATTCCGAGGAGGGGGAGGCGGCTGTCCGGATCCCACCCTTCCAGGAGCTGTGCCCCATTTCCTACTAGCCCCTTTTTTTCTCCTCGCCTGACCTTCTGCCGAGAAAGCCCGTCGGCTCCATTTTAGTTCAAGAGTTTTGGCCAGATACCGGAGAAGGAAAACCAGCAGCATGCAAAAACACATGAAGTCAACACAATGAGGCCTTTTATCTCGTGGTGTTCCGGAAAGATCATAAACACGGCCCTAGAGAAGATTCAACCCCACCAAAATCCTCCTGGGGTTTTTTTTTTTTTTTTGACACACTGCCATTGTGCCCTGGGGGGATGATAATAAAGCTTATCTTATCTTAACTGGACCCCACAAACATGGAACAATAGAGGTGGATGGGACCTTGGAGGTCTTCTAGTCCAACCCCTTGCTTAAGCATATCATTCCGGACAAAATGGTTGTCCAATCTGTTTTCGAAAGCCTCTGGGGATGAAGCACCCACAACTTCTGAAGGCAAGCTATTCCAGTGGTTGATTGAGCCACCATAAATGCAATAGGTAAATAAATAAATTGGGAAGTCCAGCTGGCAGGAAGGAAGTTATAAAGTCAAATTAATCATGGCTAGGGGATATGAGAATGGTTCCTTTGCTCCAAACTAGGAGCAGAAAAATTCATGGTTGCAACTCCAGCTGCAATCCTACAGGTGGAAGGGGCCTTGAAGGTCTTCTAGTCCAACCTGCCTTCTTCAAGGCAAGAGACCTTATAGTACCACTCCGATCAAATGGTTGTCTGGTCTACCTTTGAAAACCTTGAGTGATGGAATACCAACAAGATTGCAAGGACCGTAAAAGCAAGAAACTCAACAGCCTTGAGTCAAACAATAAGTTACCTCAAGAATATTTACCCATCAACAGGCCAGATCAGAGTTCAAGGTCTTCAGAGATTGAAAGAAATATGGGTAGTTTTCCCTTCCTGGAAGACTTATAAAAATAATTCTGGAGTCGCATGTTTATGGGAAAGATCCATAAAAAGCATAAGTCATCAAGAGGGAAGGAAAGTCAAGACTCGGACCTCTGGATGGCTCAGAAAATTGGTCCACCATCCCAAAATTCATTGGCGAGAAGAAGCTACATCAGATATTGTTGGGCCAGCAGAAATGTGGGGATTTTGTCCAGTAAAAATAAGCACATGATGCCCACAAGCTATCAGCTTGCAATCTGTCCCATAAGACTTTCTTTTTATGTATAGTTTATTTATAAATTTTCAATTAACATATGTAAGTGCTTTGTGAATTGTGTATTGTCTGAGTCAGTTGCTTACACAATGAAAGTTTTCCCGTCACCTAATTTTTACTTCTAAAATCGAACCATTTAAAAAACAAACCCCATATTTTAAAATATTCTGCATCTTCCTTCTCTTTTATCTTTAAAGTCAGTCTATCCTCGTGATGGCAAACATATGGCACGTGAGCCCCAGGCAAATTTACCTCACTGCACATGCATGTGCCTCCCAGCTGATTTTCGGGCCTTTTTTGGCCTGCCAGACTTGAGGGAAGCCTCTGCAGGCTTTGCAGGCCGAAAAATAGGCCCGTTTCATCACTTCATGTATTTCGGGAAATACCTGAAGTGGTGAAATAGGCCCATTTTTCGGCCTGCAAAACCTACAGAGGCTTCCCTCAAGCCTCTGACAGTCCAAAAATCAGCTGGGAGGCGCAGTGCAAGTAAGGGGGCATGGGGGGGGGGGAATTGCACATGCATGCGCAGGGCAGGGGGCATGGAGGCCCCATACTCATTGCCTTCTGGCACAGGACCCTAAAAAGATTAGCCACCATTGGTCTATCCTTGAACAATCGGTCATAAGTTGAGGACCAGGTGAATTTGGGATTTAACAAGGGCAGGCAGAGAAGTCCACAATTTAGGGAGCAGGAGACAGGCTGTATTTTTGCAAACCTTTCACAACCAGGTAGCTGGTTTATTTTGTGAGATAACAACTATAATTTTAAAATCCCAAGGTTGAATGTCTCATATTAAAAAGAAAAAAAAATCTAGCTAATGTTGTTGAAAGCCTTAACTCATCACCTTATTCTTTTTTCTAAGTTGTTCTTTCTCATCTTCTAATTATAGTTAATAATTCTGGCCTGTAATGAGCTGGATTATTCAGATTTTTTTTTAAAGTTTCTTTCAAAAAACAAAGTCTATAAAAACAGCTCAACGGTCCTGGACCGGGTTACCCATAAATTCTTTATTTTCAAGCGGGCAACGCTGGAATCCGGGTGGCCAGGCAAACACTCTGTACATGTGCAGAGGTCTTTTGTTTTTAACTTTGAGAGACGAGGAGAGAGGAGGGAGGAGGAGGAAGGAATGCCTGCAATTCAAACCTAGAAAGAAGAGGGGGAACAAGAGAAGGTAAATTTTCTTGCCAAGTTGTGGATAAAGTTGGAGGCACTGAGCCTGTAAATATTCCAAGAATCCGGGTGGGAAAATGCAGACAGCTAGGGAGGAGAAAAGGGGAGGGAAGGAGGGAGAAAAGCAACACTCGGTACATTTTCAGGAGATGACACTATCCAGATATGCTTATCAGCCCCGGTTTTAAGGAGGGGCGGAATTCTGCAATCTATCTTATTCATGGGAGAAAATTTAATCAAACGCAGCTAGTCCGAAAAGAAAGTTGAGGAGAAGGAGGAGAAGGTTAAGGAGGAGGAGGAGGAGGAAGAGAAGAAAAGGAGGAGGAAAGAGGAAAAAGTGGAGGAGGAGAAAAAGGAGAAGAAGAAGAAAGTGGAGGAGGAAGAGGAGAAGAAAAGGAGGAAGAGGAGGAGGAGAAAGTTGAGGAGGAGAAAAAGGAGAAGAAGAAAGTGGAGGAGGAGGAGAAGAAAAAGAATAAAAAAAGAGGATTTTCTTTATCTTGGGAAGAGACATTGAGAACGTCTCTTTCCTACGTCCAGGCAGTCCTCAACTTATGACAGTCCGCCTAGTGATGGTTCAGAGCCACCACGGTGCTGAAAAAAAGGACGGCCATTTTTCACGCATCCGTCGCGGCTTTTCCCCATGGTCAAAATCCTCACCCTGACTCGGGAGTTACGATGGTCGGGATGATTCCCCCAGGGGGTCGCACAATCCCATTTTGCGACCTCGGGGAAGCCAGATTTCCTTAACAAGCGCCTGGCTAACTGAAGGGCAGCGGTTCGCTTAACAACGGTGGCTGGAAAGCTGGCGAGTGGATTCACCTCACGAATGCCTTGCTCAGCCACAGAAAACCTGGGGCTGGAAGACCAACCGCAATTGGGATCCCTCCATTCTGCCTCATCCCAACCTTAATCCTAACCCCAAATTTTGTCATTGTTTTCCCGCTGAGCCAGGTGGGGGTTTTTGTGAGTTTCACCTGGTGAGGTAGCAGCTTCAGAATTAATCATCCTTGTTATTTTTTCTCAGAGCTGTTTTTTTTGTCTTTGAATCCAAAGGCTGCAATTTGACACCTTGGCTGCTTAAGCCAGGCACTCCAACCTTAATTTCCATTTAAGGGCAGGCTTTTTAAAACTGCAGATACCTGGTTTACTTGCAATCCTCCTTTAAGGGTTTTCCCAACATTTGTTGCCAAACTTGGAAACTCACCTTGTTGGGAACATTGATTTAGTGGGCTCCTTTAGAAAGTACTTCCTTATTTCATTTAAAAGAGAATTAAAGTGTGATGGTTTATGTGACTTCATAAACCATTGCTGTGTTTACCCATGGGGGGAAAATCCATCTTTAATACAAAATGTGTTTTAAGAATGCCATTTTTTTTCTTTTTAAATCCCCTTTGAAATAATCCAGGCACAATTAAATTACTTGATAAACCACAGACACATTAAAAAAAAAAGATTATTATCAGACCTCAATGCTTTTGTACTGCACCAAAAGAGCTATCTTTAATTTATAGAGTTCGACTATGTCTAACACTTTGCCTGGTGTACACAACAAGGGTTTCATTTATTTCGGAATTATAGGGATATGGAGGGAGGGGGAAGAAGAGTCTTAGATATGATAAATAACGAATATAAAAATAAATAAAATTCCTTTGCTTTCCAGGAGGCCTACTGAATGGAAAGGTAATTCAATACAATTCAACCACAGGACTTCTTAATTTTCCAAACCCGGCCAAGGACCAAAGTGAGTTATCTTGCACACACCCTGCTTGGAAACACACACAAACACATAAATTCTCAGATGTTACGTAAAAAGACAGCTGCAGCACGCCTACCCATGCCTGCCTCCATAGAGATCTGGATATCTGAACCAACAAGGCATCCATCCTACTTTATTCTGAATTCTTTTCCCGTTTTAAGGCTCCCAAAAGGGGAATTTATCAGGGTCACATTTCCACCCCTCCCCGAAAAGGCTTAAATTTAAGATTAATTTGGATCCAGAATCGAGGCTGAGAAGGGAAAAGAGAAGTGGCATTTCATGGTGTTAAGTGAAGCACCCTTTGAAATAAAAGTTGTGTATGAGTGTGCGTGTGGTTGTTTTTGTGGGTCTGTTCACATCCATCGCACAAGTTCCAAAGGAGGAATTTGGGGATAGAGGAATAATATCCTAAACTGTAATGCATTTTCTGGGGAGGGGGGGGAAGAGTCGAGGTCAATTCCAAGGAGGAAAATACAACTTTTGCACAGGGAAGTTGGAATCCATCCATCAATCAGAGATATTGATGAATTATCACCTATTGATCAGGTTGGGTGTCGTCAATGTTGAGCCAAAAGCATGTTTTTCAAAGGCCAAAAAAATATGGGGGGGCTATCATTGAACACCAACCCCCCACATATCTCAATTGCAAAAAAAAGGGGGGGAGGCGAGATGGAGGGTGCGTCTCCATAGGCAGGATTCCAGCTCCCATAAGCCACAGCCACCAGACAAGCTTGGGGGACTTGTGGAGAGGAGGGTCTTCATGCAGAGCATCTTCTTCTCCCCTGGGAGGAGGAGAAGGAACTCTGCCCATGGTCAGGGGCAGTCTTGGGCCCTTCGTTTGGCCTCAGGGGTTCCTCGCCAGGAAAAGGCACCGGATTCCCGCTGCCTGGATCCACCCAGGAAATGGGTCCCTTTTGGCGGCTCTCCACGCTGCACTGCAGACACATAAATTCAGGAAAGGTTGGAAGGCGGCGCGGAGTTAAAATTAAATAAAATCCGATTTTTTGGGGGGGGGGACGCTCCCGAGCGGTCATTGAAGATTGCAATAGGTATCTATCTGTATTGCAATCTCCCTTATATCTATATTTATATATTGCAAAAGATCCTTTGTTCTGGCATGTTTCTACCTCGTTATCTGATGCACGTCGCTGCCCAGGACTTTTTCCCATGCCGAAGACGGCAATTTCTGCGCTTTTCCAACCCAAAGCAAAGGTTCTCCCGGCAGAAAGTTAGCAATGCAACGGTTAAAATCACCCTGCTTTCTCCCCCACCCCTCCCCCGGCCCCGCATCTGCTCGCTTACCGGCTGCTCGTCCGCCCGCTGCAGCTGCACCAACGTGCAAAGGGAGCGCAAACCGCTCATTTCCGCCACGAAGCTCCGGTGCAAATGAGGCGAGAACCGCCACGCCCGCCGCTTATATATTGGCCACGCCCCCTTCTGACGCCACCAGCGTTCCGAGCCGCTCCAAAGCCACGCCTCTTTTTTGGGGGGGGGAGCACGCTGGCGGCAGCTGGCCACGCCCCTGCTGGAAAGTGGTTGGCCGGACTCCTGGAGGGGGGGGGAGGAAAGAGCATCTTCAAGCTCCGCCCCCTCGACTCTCTGCTCCCGCGCATGCGCCTTGTCCTCTAGGGTTCTGCATCTGAATTTTTTAAAAATAACTTTATTAGCGAAGGGATTAGAAATGGGGGAGTGGGGCAAAGAGGAAAATAGGCGAGCGGATGGGGGGGGGTGGAAAAAAAGAAAAAAGAGAGGCTGATATGCGGTTCCCCCCAACTCAGCTGCTACAACTACAGTGCCCATGGTCCACAGCCAGCTGGGGCTGTGCCTTATGGGAGTTGGAGGGAGGCTGCCCTACCATCCACCTGCTCCAGCCTCTACCAAAGGGGCCTTCACTTGCATTAGAAGCAAGTTTGCATTGGCTTTGTTTGCCTTTATTGGATTTGATAATAAATATGATAAATAAATAAATAAAATATCCACTTTATTGCTTCAAAAGAAGGCAAGGCAAGGCAGGGAACCCATGCATTCAAGCTACGAAAACACCCAGATGTGGGAGGCCCGGGAGACAGAGCATAGAGGGGAAAAAATAAAACATAAAAACAGCAGTGCCAGAAATGGAAAATCGTAATTAAAAGCCCTTTTAAAAAAGCTCCTTCCTGCCTGTCCATCATCATGTCAAAACTGTGTCAAAAAGCACCACACAACCACCAACGGAAACCCCTAAGGAGGATTTCCCCCAGGGGGTTATTGAGGGCAGATAGGTGTGGTGTGCTGCCCAGAACTGTAGGTGTTTTCAAATTTTATTGTTTTTTCCGTAAAATGGTAGCCTCAGTGCCATTTCCTGTCCTGTCTAGAAAACAACAATAACCATAAAGCATCAGTAGGTTTTGCAGGAATAACAATAATTCCTTAAAATCCTTTGCCGTCCTATTCTCGGCAACTGTTATTAACGGCGGGTCCTGTGGCTGTAAAGAAAGGTCCGTTCAGCTGAATTGGGCAGCAGAATAAACGGAAATTAAATTTTATTTCAAAAACTCCCTTGAAGCCAGTGTTTTTCCAATCTTGGCTGTTTTGAAAGAGGTGGACTGCAACTCCCAGAATTCCCTGCTGTCTGGGGAACTCTGGGAGTTGCAGTCCATGAAGGTGGTAGGCTGGGGGATTGTGGGAGTCGAAGTCCGCTTGTTTTAAAGCTGGCAAGAGGGAGAAACACTGGTTTAAGCCATGCAGGGAGATATGGAAGAATTATGTACACATAAAAACGGAAAAAGTATCTTAATGGTCTCTGAGCATGGACAAAGTGCATTTGGCCATGCCAGGGGAGCAATTCTCTCTCTAACCTCCCTCTGGAGCAGTCTTAGCAGCTTTCAAGTGGGTGGATTTCAACTCCCAGAATTCCTCGCCGACTGGGGAAGCTCTGGGAGTTGCAGTCCATGAAGGCAGGCTGGGGGATTCTGGGAGTTGTAGTCCACCATCTTAAAACGACCAAAGTTGCAAAACTTTACGTTCAGAAGGTCGACGCCAAAAATGTTCTTGGTTCTCACTGAACTGGACAATAAGATTTGCATAAAAATCACCTCCAACGCAGACCAAGTTGAAAAGGCCAATGAAGAAGCTAGTCCTCAGGGAGGCAAGGAAAAGGGGGACGTCCCTTGTATTTTCCTAGGCTTGTTTTTCCAGCACCTGTTAAATCCGTCCTCTGGGCGTGTGAAAATTTGCCAGCCAAATTACAGGGATTTTTCTGCCAAAAATCTCTCTGTTTTTGAAAACAGATCCTGGTTTCTGCTCTGTCTCCTGGTGGGGGGGACAAAAAAACTCTCCCCCCAGCCCAACTCCACCCTCTGGTCTGTTGCCAGCCTTAAAATCAAGTTTTCCAGACATTCACTCCCACAAACAACACAAAAACACACCCTGAATGGTTTGGCTGAGTTCTCTTCTGCAGCGTGTAAACCTAGGTTTGTGGCTCAATCAGCGGGGAGACACATCCATGCAGCCACCGAGGCATCATCAAACCCAGTTTGGGGTGACATGCGAAGCCAACCATGGCTGTCTAAACCCAGCTTCTCTTAACCTGGGTTCAATCAAAGCCAGGGAAGGAGTCCTCGACTTACGGACCGGAATTTCCTTCACTTAAGCAAAGCAGTTGTTCACCGAGTCATTTGAGATGGATTTCACCACCTTTATTTTTTATTTTTTTTGCCACTGTTGTTAAGTGAATCATACAGACGTTAAGTGAATCCAGCTTCCCCAGCGATGTTGCTTGTCAGAAACTGGTTAAGAGGGTTGCAAAAGGGGATTATGTGACCCCTGGGATGCTTCCACCATCATAAATGCAGAGCGGCTGTTTGGCAGCGTTTTACCTTTACGACGGTGGTCAAAATTCGGATACTTGGCAACGGACTCATATTTGCAATGGTTGCAGAGTCCTGGAGAGGGTGGCTCACTTAACAACCTTGTTACAAATTTAACAGCTGTGGTGATTCGTTTAACAACGGTGGCGAGAAAGGGGACAAGAGGGAGCCAAAGTCACCTCACAACCATCTCATGTAGCAACTGAATTGAGGCCTCCATTGCCGTCATAAGTCGAGGGCTATGGGGGAAGCCACTGAACGACACGACAACGTGCAAATCTAGTGCCTGGCTCCCCAAATGGCTGCCATTGGTTGGTTCTCCTCCTCCTGGCTTTTCATTCTTTCCACCGCCGGGCAGGCCGGAGGCCACCAACGCGTTGACCTATTTGGGATCTGGTGAGCTTGGCAGGAGCTCCGATGATCAAAGTGTTGCACTTTGCAACCGGGGGAGAAACAAATCTGCCCAACAGGTCCGACCGGATTCTGTCGTTTGACGTGCACAAAGCGCGCAAGTTTTCTTTGTTGCTGGCAAAAAAGCTCAGCGCACGTCCAGTGGAATGACGGCCATCCAAACGGTTTTTCTTTTCTTTAAATGGAGATCTATATATCAGACGCCATTGAGAGGCCGTCCCTTCCCGTTGCCCCAGAGGCTTCAGCTGTCAAACGTGTCCGGATTTTCTTCCCAAAAGGATCGAAATTGGCTTTCTCCAAAGATTTTCTGTCCTCCACTGAGGCATCTGAACTGTTGGTTGTAATAAACTGGGCTATATTTTTTTTAAATATTTCTTTCTGTCCTTTCTCTCTCTCTCTCTCTCTCTCTCATCTAATCTATCCTCTCTCTCCCCCTTTCTCTCTCTCTATAAATATATATATCCCTCTCTTTATTATCTATCTGTCCCTCTATCCATCTATCCATCCTCCCCTCTATCCTGTCTGTCTCTCTATCTATTTATCTATCTATCCATCTATCTAATCTATCCCATCTATCCCTCTATCCCATCTGTCCCTCTATCCATCCATCCATATATCCCTCTATCCCATCTATTTGTCTGTCTGTCTATCTATCTATCTATCCTATCTATCTACACATACTCCTTATTAATGGAGCCTTGTGAGCAATCAAGGGGATGCCTGACAATATTTTTCCTTTTAATTGTTGGGGTTTTAGCCAAATAAGCATAAAGGTAAGAATAGCAGTCAGAAGGGACCTTGGAGGCCTTCTAGTCCAACCCCCTACTCAAGCAGGAATCCCTGTATTATTTCAGGGATGGACAAATGGTTTAGACAAATGGTTGTCTAAACTCTTCTGGTGTTTCCCGACCGCCTTTTTCTTGGATGTCTGAAAAACGGCGTGGCAGTGCTGCCAAGAGGCAAATTTATTTCACCGAGGAGGAATGGAATAAAAGTCAGGCAAATTAGCCTGCTACCAACGCTTTAAATCAGCTACTCTCACGCCGTAGCGGATGTGAATAACAACCAGCGTTTGTTCTCTCTCTCTCTCTCTCTCTCTCTCTCTCTCTCTCTCTCTCTCTC
>BLBF01000081.1:10324195-10339221 GCA_015471245.1 Laticauda colubrina
TTATTATTATTATTATTATTATTATTATTATTATTATTATTATTATTTTCCTTCTGTTTTTGTTCCCCTTCTTGGCCAGGTTACCGAGTTTCGACTGTGCTCCAGTATCGTTTTAATTTTCACAGCCGAGTTGTGTTTCCTTCTAGCAGGGGGAAATGAGACCACCTGCCCACCTGCCTTCAGAGGAAGCTGTCTTCTGCAACCAGGTGCCCACCGGATGGTGGTTCCGAGTCCCATCCGCCTCTGGGCTTGGAGGAACTGACGGATGAAGGGACTTCTCGGTCCCCAAATCTCAAGGTTGTGGAAAGGGGTTTTTTTTATGGGCCCGTCGTAAACCGGTGTCTACTTTTGATCAACATCTTGTAAAGGAGCGCAAAGGACAGCAATTTCATGGAGATTACTTGAATCCGGCCCTTTTTCAAATCATAAAAACAGGGGGTGCTGTCTGTAGAATAGCCAGAAAGACGAACACACTGCAGATTAAATCTGGGTTGGTTGGGTTTTTTGCATAAATTCGGATGGAAGATGCAGGACTAACCAGCTCTGGTTTTGGCAACTCTCCACAATCCTTGACCCA
Source organism: Laticauda colubrina (assembly GCA_015471245.1). Taxonomy (NCBI): domain Eukaryota; kingdom Metazoa; phylum Chordata; class Lepidosauria; order Squamata; family Elapidae; genus Laticauda; species Laticauda colubrina. The sequence continues at coordinate 10,324,773 of BLBF01000081.1, forward strand.
ATCCTGGCTGGTTTAATGGGAGGGAAACATCAGGAATTGGCCAGAGAAGGACTCGCCCTCCGGGGGGGGGGGGTGCCAAAAGTAGGATGGTCTTCGTGACCTCTAGTTGTCCACTCAAAATTATCTTTTTGCTTCTGGGGAAGAAAGTCAGAAAGGCACTCCTTTAAAACGAGGAAAACAGAGCGGAAAAAGTCAGAGAGGGGCAGCCATCTTCTGGATCCTGCGGAACTATCTGCCACCAGATCTCCAGCCAATGGTCTGAAGAGAGTTTGGGGATTCAGACACACCTGGAAGGCCACTTCTGGTTGAGATTTCTGGGGGAGGGGAGTCAATAGCAAAGCCAATACAGGAGAGATTCAGTTGGGGAAACTGCAAATATTTCTCCCAGAGGGGCTTGAAGAGGCCAGGATGAAGAAAAACCCCACTGGTTTCAATTCCATGCAACGATTTCCACCATTCTGGATTGTTCTGCAATATAATTGCACACTGTCGCCATCTCCATGCAACCATGTACATGTATATACAAAAAAATATACATATTTAAAAGGAGGCTCTGTTATTTCACCACTCATCAATGCCCTGAGAACCAGATTTAAAAAATGCAAACAAACCTAAATAATACTCAATTTTTTTCTTTTACGGACTGGAGTTCTGGTTTTCCATCCCGTAGCAACCCAAAAATAAAAACCATTCCTCCAATTTTGGTTTTGTTTTTTTAAATCAAGAAGTAGGTTGCTTTGGTGACCCCATTGGGGAAGAAACCTTCTCTCTCCCTGTGGGCAGGGACCCCACCCCACCGTGGGTTTTGCAAAGAGCATCCAAACCAACCCCAAGAGGGCCTTAACAGGAGCTGGTTTGGAGGTTTCCTTCCGTCAGAAGCGACGCGATGGAGGACGGGCCGTAAGCGCTGTCAAATTCTTCATCAGAACTCAGCTGGTCATCTCGGAGAGAGGACTCGGCCGTTGACCGCGCTGCCTTGCGCCTGGAACCCAAAAAGAGGGAGGGCACGGTTAAGCAGGGGTCTACCTCAGGATGATCGGCTCAAACAGCGGGGAGACATTTTCCAGGGATCAGAGGGAAGGAAAGGTCCAGTGTTATGGGCTACCACATGTAATCGGGCACTTTGGTCAGATAAACTGCCCCTGGGCATGGAGGTGGGGTGGGGGCTGCATTTTTGGAGCGTTGTTTCAAATTGAGATTGTGAAGGAACCTGCAGCTTTCAACTTGTGGGAAAACAGCTTGTCCGTCCCTTCTGGATGGATGGATGAAAGGACAGACGGATAAACAAGCAGGTAGGTAGTTGATCTATGATGGACAGCCAAGTAGGAAGGTAGATGAATCGATGGATGGAACTGTGGGAGGACAGGTAAGGGATGGATGGACAGACAAGTAGCTAGATGGGTGGAAAGGCAGATAGACCAATGATGGATGGCCAAGCAGATAGATGGACAAATAGATGGATGACTGACAGGTAGTAGGTAGATGGATGCATGGACAGACCAGGTAGGTAGACTGTGAACTCATATTTCTAGGGTCTTTTTAGAGTTGCCAACAGAAAGCGAGGGGGGAGCAGTGCGGCAGCTTGCAAACCAAAAATGCATTCCTTAAATGGTTTCAAAGATAGTAACTAGGTGACTGAAGTTTCTGCTGGGCAAAATTCTAATCGGAGAGCATTATTCATGACTCTGGGCAATGGATGTGACCCATTGGAGAATATGAATTACAATACACCCAGGGGGAAAACCAGGTCAAGAATGACAGTGAATGATGTGTCTCAGAGTCGGCTACACTCAGGCAGTGCTGGCATGTTAACTCCCCATAAATCCTTCTGAAGTTTTGGATGTTTGGCTCAAGATTCATGATTTAATGAGGGCAACTGCTGGAATCCTGACAGACAAATTTTAAGCTACAAAAGGAACACCCATTTAATCTCAGGTGCTGAGCCCAGAGAAGATGTTTAGGGGATGCCCAAGAAAGGCGGACCCCAGGGGCCCACTCTGCTCACCAGAGGTCCTTCTCCAGGGCTTTGACCCGGCTCTGGAGCTGCTCGTTGGTCTCATGCTGCTCCTCCAGCTCCCTCAGGGCCTTCTTACGGGCCGCCTCCAGCCGCTCGATCTCCTCTTCTGCCTCGTCCACCTGCCGCTTCAGCGCCTTGACCCGCAGGCTCAGCTTGGCGAAGGAAGGGGGAAGGACATGCCCATGGTGAGAGTTAGCTCCCCAAAACTGAAAGGTGGGTTGGAGACTCCTCCTCTCCCTCATCCATGTTTGCTGAAACCACCATTCCCAGCATGTTCTGGGGCCAAGCTTCTTAGGTGGGTCACTTGTGGAAGTTCTCCCTCACCAATCTGCATAGTCTGTGGCAGGAATTATGGGCCTCCAGGCTGTGATCGTTAATCATGCTAACTCAGCCTTGCTTGGGTTAGGGTTGAACAAACCCTAACGCCACCCATTAAGCCAACATCAGAGAATGGCTTGACCCAAAGCAACACTCAACCATCCAACCTTCTTCAGATCTTGGGCAGGTGGCCCATCTCAGGGAACCTTTTCAGCTGCTGGGCATTGAATCCTTTCCAAGCCTGATTTGTGAGTTTTGACAGACCTCACAAGAGCTCCAATCTTCCCAGGAGGACAAGAACTGCTGAGCCTCCACCTGGGCAGGTCCTCACCTGGTCCTTCTGGTCGTTGACGTGCTGCCTCTCTTCATCAATCTGGATGCTCACCTCCTTCATCTTCCTCTCCAGCTTCCGGTTGGAGGACAGCAGGACGGTTTTCTCCCTGTAGAGACAGCGGCCGCGTCACTCCCAAGCCACCAGTCAAATGGCCTTGGGGGAAAAGACAAGCCAGATTGCAGGTTCATTGGATGTGATCCCAGGAAGCTTTCCAGGATCAACCACAGATTCGTCGCATGTGACAGGAGCAGGCAATTGTGTCAGAGGCCAGAAACCACATCTATGTCTATTGTTCCAGCCATGGATGAAGTAAGAGGCGACTTTACAGAATCGAAGCCAGCAGTGGGATCCTACCTGTTCCACTACTGGTTCAGCAATCGCATGCACACACCAGCTGAGACCTGCAGCGTCAATCAGCTGAGAGGATAAAGAAGAGAAAAGCTTCTCCTCTCAGCTGATCGTCAGAGGCTTTTTTTCCACAACCGATTCACGTGAACCGGGCCAAACCGGGAGCACACCCACTACGGATTGAAGCCCGTCCGATTACGAGGAACCCAGTTTGGCTGTGACTTTATTTTGTTCTGGTCTTGGCCTCGGGGACCAGATACCAGATGAGATAGCTGTCAACTAAAAAGATACTTCTTTGGTCTTTTTAGCTGCCAGGAAAAGGGAGTGGGGGAAAACAGTGCATTCCTTAAGTGTCTAGATAATCGCCCTGGCACCCTAAAGTTGTCAGAGCACAAGGATATTACCGGAGAGCGTGATTGATGCCTCTTGGCTATGGATGTGTCCCATTGGAGAATATACATCCAGGGGGTGGGGGGGAAGACCAGGGTCAAGGGGGAAATGAATGATGTATTTTAGTATTGGCTGCATCCAGTCAACGCCAACATGGCCACTTCTAATAAATCAATTTTATTTTCTCTGAGAGATGTGGTTAGAGGCTTTTTATTTGAATGGGGGTGGATTTGTTGGAGTCCTGACACGAGCATCACAAAGAGAATGCACGGAGGGTTACCTCTCTTCCACCAGGAGCTTCTCTTGGAGTTCTTGGATCCGCGACTCCAACTGGGAGACGTTGGCACTGGACTTCTGCAGCCCTTCGTTGCTGGTCAGACGGCTTTTGAGGTCCTTGTTCTGGCAACAGGAGTGGGGGGAAAATAATAGAAAGTGGGCAGGAAGGTGTGGAGAGGTTTAAAGGGGATCCTTACTCCCCTCCCCAAATCCTTCCAGTCTCCAGGATTAGATGGGTGATCCTTTTCTTGACAGCAAGAAAAGGTCCTTTACAAAAATAAATAAATAAAACAGGTTGATTTGGGAGGAGCCCTTCCAAGGAGGAGACCCAATAGTGGGATGTGGGAATAACCTTGGAGGATGGAGGAACGAAATGCGGATTATGGGAAGAATTGGAGAAGGGAGCACAGGGCCCTCAGCTGCATAATGAGTGAAGAAAGAAAGTCAGAAAGGAAATATTTCTCAGGCTGTATAAAAGAGACAGCAGGAGATATATACTTTCAGACCTACAAGATTCTGTTCATGTAGAATAAAATAGGATCCAACGCATCTGGTTGTTTTTGCTGTCCGGTCTACCTGGGAGGGTGAAAGCTCAAACCCACAGATGTTTCTGTTTCTTGAAGACATGACAATGATAAAATCAGGAGGGAAGCCCAAAGGGTTTTTTTCTATTACTTATAAGTTTATTCTTTCTCCTTTCTGCACAGAAATGTGAAATTTGTATGAGACAACATCAGGCGCCTCCTTAAAATACCAAGGAAGTGGGTGATTCTTTCTACTCAAGCCTCAATTATTATTATTTTTTTCCTCCTAAAACACACACAACTTTCGTACCATGGTGAGGGAGACGGGCGGTTGAAAAAAAAATGCAATAAATAGATATTATTTTGCACTGGCTTGAGTTATTCAAGGTTGTTCCACTGAGCAGAGCAACCTGGCCAAACAAGAGGTGCTCAGAGACTGCCAAATGCACAGGTGGCTACGTCAGCGGGGCGCAGAGGAGCCAGGCCAAAGCGAAAGGCAGCGTGAAAAATTTGGCTGAGCTGCTAAGTCACGATTATAAACAACGAGCCTACAATTAAAATGTAAGATTGTGTAATTCTGTCTGCCGAGTAAAGAGAGAAAGACAGAAATCTCTCTTCTTCATTTCCTGATTTATATAACAGGCATTATTATTATTATTTTGCAGCGAACCATGGCCAGGTGGCACAAAGGGGGGAAAATATTGCTTCTTCTTTTCTTTTTAAGAACTGCGTTGAGTCTCAAAAAGTCCGTAAACATCCTTAAGCCAAGTTCAGACTTGTTGGGGTTGGTCTACTACAGGGAGAGAGTGGAGAAAAAGAAAGGGTTTTTTGGGGGATCAGCAACGATGAGAATTTTATTGCTTTAGCACAAAAAATTCCTGGGTTGGTTGGTTTTTTTCCACAAAAAAACAGAAAAAGAGGTGAGGTCCTTTGGCCGGAGCTGGAAAAAATTCATGGGAAAGAGCCAAAAAAGTATCTTTTCCATTAAAAAATTGTGAAAGTTGGCTGAATCGGGGCCTACAAGAAGCTAAAATAATGCAAATTTCATTATTAGGTGAACCGGGGCATTGCATGAGTTTTAGGGCTTCTAAAAACTGGCCGGGTGGAAAACGAATTTTATGTTGTTGGAAAGGGAAAGTTTTTGGCCTGCCAATCAAGCAATGCTGGGAGGTTTTCTTCTTCCAAAGAAAAAGAAGAATTAGGGCCATCTGGAGAAGCGTGCTGTTGAGCCCAGAAGCTTCCTAGTTGTTCATAGAGGTTGGGGAAAAAGTAGGGCTATAAGAAAAGCCGCTACCCAGTGGCCATTTTGGCAGTGCAACTCCCGCCAAATTAAAACTATCTGCTTCCAATGTATCAGCGGCAGAAAATATTAAGAAAACAAGCCATCTTGTCCTCTTTGACCAGGTTAAAAGCCCAGAAGCAGTGTTTTCTCGAAATGCAAAGCTGGCTTAGCACGAATCTTGGTTAAATTCTGGGGTGGCTCTGTGAGATCCTCAAGGAAAAACCCACTGGGTGTTGCTAAGTTGTTGTGTGAACGAGATTCCCCTCCTGGCAGGAAAGCATTAAGCCCTCCGGGGATCCTCCGTGCCTAGAGATAGACTAGTCCTACACTGGGAGGCTCTATTCTTGGATGGCAATCCCCTGACCCTGGGACACCGCCACTGTTGCGCATAAATGCCGGTTGGTTCAGTATCTGAATTTCAATCTGGTGCCTGTTAGGGATGCCGCTATGGTTGTAAGTGCGAGCCGTCATAAGTCGAGGACTGCCTGGAATCTCTGCTCCGCTTACCTGTCGTTCCAAAGCAACTTTATCGCACTCCAGGTCTTGGCGGACGGACCGTTCCTGCAGCAACTCGGCTCGTAGCTGGTCGATCTGCGAGGAAAGAGAGAGAAAGGGAGGGTGGGAGGTGGCGGGAGATAAACTTAAGTCTGGCTACCAGGCGCCCATCCTGGTTGACGGGCGCCTCCCCAAACGATAATCTCCCAGTGTTTCCTGCTCGAAGGTAGACTGCTCCTGCACACGGAGGCTCGGTTCAAATTAAAGACACAAAAAAGAGCTCAAGGACTGGCCCTGAAGAGCTTGCTTTCTTCTTTTGAGGAGCAGTCCAAGATATTGAGGGATTTCCCCCAGGAGGCCAGCTGAAACCACGCGGTGATATGCTGCACCTGAATGGGGAGGCTCCGTCGGGGCCCAAGGAGGATTCCTTAGGCCCATTTTCTTGCACAAACCATCCAGCTTTCCTTTTAGCCCCTTGTCAACGGAACAACGGGGACCCTCGGCAGCTGAAAAACTGGGGTGGGTGGGTGTTTGTGTCTCTAGTTCGAATCCTGCCTTATGTTACAAATGCCTTTGATCTTTTAGCCCAGCCCAACCCTTCCCTTTGCAAGATGGCTCCGTGACAATATTTACACAAAAGATTGTCTAGACGCTGGCAAAACTTGGTGATAATAACACCTTTTGCTTGGTTTTTTTTTTTAATTTCTCCCTCCCTATTTTTTTTCCCCTCCCCAAACTGCTTGGGTGACACAGTTCTAAAATGCCCAGGAAATGATACGTCTTGCAGAAAACTAAATATAGGCATTGACAGAGCCGGGAAGGGCTGGGAGGGGATGAGAAGGGATGTAAACACCCTGGCAGATGCAGCCTCAATCTGCTTTGACAGGCCCTGCCGATTTCATACAAAATAGAAATACAGGAAGCGCCAAAGCTTGCTGGTCTGATGCAGGAGAAATATTTTCCTTTTATTGCTTGCAAACCAATAGGGCCAAGCAATCTGGCCGATTCTGGAATGACATTAAAGTCTAAGCTATGGAGGTAACCTGGCAGGGAAGACAATGTCAGGGGTCTGGCAGTTACCCGCATTTAAATCATGAGTCTCTTGCCAAACTTCCAAAACTTAAAGAAGATTTATTCGGAGTAAACATGCTGGTGCTAATTCATATTCTCCAATGGGACACTTCCATAGCCCAGAATCATCAATCACGCTCTCCAGTTAGAATTTTACACGGCAGAAACTTTGGTTACCTAGTTACTATCTTTGAAAACTATTTATGGAATGCAAGCTGCCCCACTGCTCCCCCCTCCTTTTCTGTTGGCAACTGTAAAAGGACCATGCAAATATTTTTTGAGTTAACAGGAGAAAAATTAACTTTCAGGTTCCAATAACGTGCAACGCATGAGATTTTTCGAGGTGTCCGCTATAAAATGGGATTTTGTGCTTTGCAACTGCCGAGGTTCCCCCTTTTCTACGCATATTAGGACTCGAGGCGACATCCGAGACCCTACGCAGCTCACCTGATCTCTGGATCGGTTGATCCTCTCGGTCAAAAGCTCCACCGCGTTGCGTTCCTCATCCAGCTCCACTTCCAGGCGCTTGGATTTATCCTGCAAACACAAGGATGGGCTTAGCAATGGCACTGGATCCACAACAAGCGCTCCAAAAACACTGTTTCATGTTGGGTTTTAGCAAACGGGCCGGTAATTTACTTTATTTTTTTATTTTTGTTTCCCTGCTCTGGAATTGGCTGCCTTTTTTAACAGGGGAAGGGGGAAAAATATTTTAGAAAAATGCTGGCTCGGGGAAAATGCAAAGTTTTGCAGTACGAAAAATGCCGTCCCCAGCATTTTCGTTTTGGCAATGCAAAGTTTTGCAACGCAAAATGAATTGGGATTATTGCAAAAACTGGTTAGCTTCCAAGCGGGGAATTTAATAAAATGGGGGGGGGGGGTTAAGTTTTAAAGCAGATGCTGCCCTCTGTTGGTGACTGGAAGTAATGGCGGCATCAAAGCAACCTATCAAATTGGGCCCGGCCTCGCTTTGCAACTCTGTCTTGCTTTGGGACGGATGTTCCGGTCCCGACTCTGGTCATCAGTGGAGGACTACCTGTAGCTACGCCCCCCCAAAGGAGAGAGAGGGGGATCCATCCAGAGACCCGTACAAACCTCCAACGCTTTGACCTGGCGGGATCGATCGTCCTGGGATCGCCGCTTGGTCTCCATCTCCTGCTCCAGGTTGCGGAGCCGCTGGGCCAGGAGCTCCTTGTCCAGGAGGGCGTTCTCACGCTCGGCCTGGCTGTCCTGCAGGGCCTGTTTGAGGCGCAGCACCTGAGGAGGAGGAGGAGAAGGTTGGTTGGTTGGTTGGTAAGAAGGGAGGGAGGGAGGAAATTAAAAGGGGGAGGGGGAGAGAGAAAGGAAGGAAGGAAAGGAAGGGAAGAAATTAAAAGGGGGAGGGAGGAAGGAAAGAAGGAAGGGAGAGAAGAAAGGAGGGAGGAAATTAAAAGGGGGAGGGAGAGAAAGGAAGGAAGGAAGGAGAAAAAGAAAGGATCAGAGAGGAAGAAAATTAAAAAGAAAGGGAGAGAGAAAGGAAAGAAGAAAGGGGGAGGGAGGGAGGACAGAAGGGTTGGATGGGCAGATAGTTTAGGGTGGGTGGGTGAATACAGACAAATAGATGATAGAGAGATAAGGTAGATGACAGATGGAAGATAGATAATAGACAGACAAATGAGAGACAGAGAGACAGAAAAGAGAGAGAAGGGGGCCTTCCCTGCCCTACCTCATCTTGGCATCTTCCCAACTCGTACTGCATCTTCTCCACTTCCCCGTTCCGGTCCTTCGCCTGTTTCTGGGAGTCACTGATCTCCTTCCGCGACTTCTCCTTGTACTCCTCCAGCTGGCGCTGCAAGTCTGAGAGGGCCTGGTGAGACTCTTCGGCCATCTGCTTTAGCTGGAAGAGGAGAGGACGCCCAGACTCACCACTACAGGGTCGGCCTCGCCCTGGACCCTCAACCCATGACCTTCTGCATTCAGAAACACTCTTGGGGAGCAGGGCTGTTTGACTCCCACCTGGGTCCTCCTCAAGGTGGCATCTCAGAAAGCTTCAACCTATGGTGTTTTTGAGCCCAGACCCTCCACCAGACTGACCTCCTTGGTCAGCTTCACGATGCTTCTGTCCAGCAACCTTTTCTCCTCCTCCAGCTCATTTTTGGCCCTCCTGAGTGCCTCCTTCTGCTTCAGCTCCTCCTGGTAGGAGGTACTCAGATCCTGGTGCTCCAGGGTGAGTCTACTGAGGTTGCGTTGAGCTTCTTCCAGACTACTCTCCAGGGACCTATTGGCCAGCAACAAGTCCTGCTCTTGGTCCACGGCGTTGTTCACGGACTCTTCCATCTGCTTGCGGTCAGCCTGTAAGCAGGAGGAGGAAAGGAAAAAAGGGGAAACTGAGGCAGGAGGACCCAAAAGATTGGCCAAGCAGGAAGCTCCTTTTCCACTCGAGGGAACCTACAGAACCTTGAAACTGGATTTGGGGGTCATCAGGGCAAGAGGCAGCAGATCTAGGCCTACAGATGGAAGACCCATCTTCTCAAAGAGGAAATGGAGAAGTCGACCACCAAGTGAGAGAACCTCCTTCCAGTACCTCCAACTTGAATATCTTCTCCTTCAGCCTGGTCTCCACATCTTGCCAGCTGTCAGCAAAATGGTGGTATTCCTTGAGTTGGGTCTCCAATCCCAAGATCTTGCGTCGAAGGTCATCGTTCTCTTCCTGGGTTTCCCGCAGGGTGGACTCCACCAGTTTCCTTGACTGCTCAATGGCCCCTTTCTCGCCTTCCAAGGCCGCCTTGGTCTACAGGAGGAAGGGATGGAGAAGACAACCCAGGTGTCCCATCGCAATTCACCACTACGTTGGCCGCTGAACCAGTTTGGAAAAGCCAGATCTGCTTCCCGAGGTCCTGCTTACCTTAAATGCTTCCTCGTAGTCCTTCTGGAGCTGATGCATCTTCTCTTGGAACCTCAAGTTTAGTCCCTGAATGTCCTGGCTACGGGAAGCAACCTCATCCTTGAGTTTTTCCTTCAGGTCAAATATCTCACTCTCCCGCAGGCGTAGGACTTTGTGTTGGTCCTCCTTCTCCTCCACCATGTCCTGCAGCTGTTCCTGAGCCTGATGGAGTTCCTGGGAGGAGGAGAAAATGAGTCAGAGCCATCCCAGAAAGTTGAATGACCATGAATGGTCCATGGCTTCCATTGGCATCTCAAGTTATGGCAGCCCAACCAATAAGCAAACTGGTTTCAAGAACTTGGATACAGTTGTAGGACCAGGTAAGAGGCCTAACCCCTCAGGAATCCAAGCTGGGATACCACAAAGCCCTTTAGACTCATCCTCAAAACATGCCCATGTTCCTCAGCCCTTAAAAATGGCAAAGTCCGGACATAGATATCTGGACCTGTGGCTATTGCCATATTTGGTGGAAATCAAAGACACAGAGTGAAGAGGCCTCTCTGGGATCAGGCAAGGAAGAAGAAATAGTAACAGCAGACTTATATATTACTTTATAGTGCTTTACAGCCCTCTATAAGCAGTTTTACAGAGTCAGCCTCTTGCCCCCAACAATTTTGGATCCTCATTTTACCGACCTCGGAAAGACGGAAGGCTGAGTCAACCTTGAGCCTGGTGGGATTTGAACTGCCAAATTGCAGGCAGCCGGCAACCAGCAGAAGGAGCCTGCAACACTGCACACTCTCACCACTGCGCCACTGTGGCACTTTGATAAGAAAAATATATTCCCTCTACACTAGGAGTAAAGGGCCAGTCTGGCACTCAAGCACCCATCAGGCCATGGGAATGTGATCAAGGATGATGGAGCTTGGAGTTCTTCAACCATCATCGGAGGTCTCAACCTGGTGGTGTTTCCACACACAGCTAAGAAGTCCATCTTAGCATTTCTCAACTGTGAATTCCCATGGAAGCTGGGGAATTCTGGGAGTTGAAGTCCACATGCCTTGAAAGTGGTCTAGTTTGTTGCTCAGGGCCTGTGTAGCTAAGCGCACCTTTCTGATCTCGTGGAGCTCCTCGGCATCCGTAGAACGGCTCCGGATCTGGTCCATCTCCTTCCGCAGGGCTGCAGAGCGCTCTCTGCTTTCCTTCAGGTCTTCCTCAAATTCCTCCCGTTCCACCTTGACCTGCATCAGCCTGGAAGAGGTGAAGGCCACCACCACGTCAACGACCAAGCAAGGCAGGAAGCCAGAAAGCCAACCAGAGCCCAATGAAAGGCAGCAATGGGATCTCAAGAACAATGTCACACCATAATTGGCATTGTCCGGTGGATGACGGCTGGAGAACCAGCCGAGGTGTATGGAATCCATGCCTGAAGCCCCTCAAGGTGATTAACTGTTAGGAATATAAGTCACCTAACAGCTATTTGGGTTAGAAATATATAAACCAGGATAGACATTTTAATACTCTTTAAAGGAATGCAAGAGCATGCAATTGGGTGTGGCCATAAGATGGAGCCAGAAACCTGGGTTGTTTTAGTCTTAGTCTGAGTCTCAGAAGAGAGTGTGAGTGTATCTCTGTTTCCTTTTGTTGGAAAGTATTGCCGTTGCTCCATTTCTTCTAATTGACTGATATTACTGGAATTTAATGTAAGCCTGTTACTGAACTGTTTTTTGACACTGAACTTTGATATTTGGATTATTCCTGGATTGAAAACTGACTGATTTAACTTGTGAATGACTTTGGATTGCTTATTTTGGACTTTGCTTAAACCTTTCTGGAAGTAAAAAACCTACATTTACTGTACAGTGTATCTGTGTGCTCTGTGTGTATTATTCCAACACTACTCTCTATACGTCTCCCTGTATGCGCTCATTCTCCTAACGGGGAATTACCTCAACATTAACAATGTTTGAAAGTGATGGGGACTGGTGGCTTACTCACTCTTGTTTGACACTACGGAGCTCCTCTTTGTTTCGTTGGGACACCTCCTTCCAGTGAGCAGCCTCCTCTTGGCTCTCTTGAAGCTCTATCTGGAGGGTCCTCACCAGGGAGTTGACCTTCTGTCTCTCGGCCTCCAGGCTGGCTTGATCCTACCCAGAAGAATCCCAACGTTCAAAGATTCAAAGAAGAGGTAGAACCCAAATCAAGATCTTCTCCAAATCCAAGGTGGACCTCGTGTTTGGAGAAAAATCACAGGGACCCTCAATGTCTCACTCCTAGACATCCTGGGAACTGGACATGAGACCTTGAGTTCCCAAGCTCAGAAGATCCAAGGTTAACAAGTGACGTCCCTTTCTTTGCCTAAACCCTGGTCTAGTGGCCACCTCTCTTGAAGGCCAGTAGATACCATGCTCTTCCCTGCCTCCTGGCCCGAGGATCTCTCCATGGAAAGATCTAGCATGTCCAGAGGTTGGGCGAGACTCCTTCATCCTGTGGGTCTTCCACCTGCGGGATGAGGCAGACCAGGCCACTCACCTGAGTCACATCCTCCATGTTGCGTCTCAACTGTTCCATGTCCTGCTGGTACTGTTGCCGGACCCGATCCAGCTCCTTGTCATGGCTGGCCACTTCCTCCTTCAGGGCCCCCTTCAGAGCTGTCAACTCACGTTCCCTCTGGCGCAGCTGGTCTTCCTGCTTCTGCTTGGCGGTCAAGATTGCCTCCAAGTCTTCCCGGGTCTCCAGCAGCTCCTGAGGAGACACCAAGGAAGAGAAATGTTGCTGGCCCGGCTGGAGGGTTTGGATCCTGTCCACTCGGGAGTCTCCACTAACCTTTAGCAAGGCGTCCTGATCTGGGCTGCCTGAGAGCTCTTGAAAGCGGTCCAGCGCCTTCTGCATCTCGGTCAGTTGGTCTTCGAGGTCTGTCAGCTTGGCTTCCAGCTGCTCCTTGACTGCTCGGACATCTCTCAACCTTCAAGGGGAGGGAAGAAGTGCTAGCCTTGATCGAAAGAAACACAACTCCATATACACATCGTGTCAACTCATAAAATATTTCTATGGTCTTTTTAGAGTTGCCAACGGAAAGAGAGGGGGGAGCAGTGCTGCTGCTTGCAGACGGAAACTGCATTCCTTCAATGTTTTCAAAGATAGCTACTAGGGGACCGAAGTTTCTGCTGGGCAAAATTCTAACTGGAGAATATGATTGATGATTCTGGACTATGGATGTGTCCCATTGGAGAATATGGATTACAATACACCCAGGGGGGAAAACCAGGGTCAAGGATGACAGTGAATTATGTGTCTCAGAGTCGGCTACACTCAGGCAATGCTGGCCATGTTAACTCCCAATAAATCCTTTTGTAAGTTTTGGAAGTTTAGCTCAAGACTCTTGATTTAAACAGGAGTAACTGCTGGAACCCTGACACATCGGCTCTCGCGCAGCGATGCAAAAGTCCAATTTAAGAGGGTTCCTAATTTACGAACACAACTTCCGCTGCTAAGCATGGTGGTTGTCAGGTTGGGCCCAATTTGGTAGCTTTTCTTTTTTGTTGCCATGGATATTAAGTGAACCACAGTGGTTCAGTGAATCATGGTTAAACCAAACCAGCTTCTCTCCTCGATTTTGCTCGTCAGAAGCTTGCAAACTGGAGATCACACAACCCCAGGATAACACAACTATCCTAAATACGGTTGCCAAGGGGTCCAAACAGAGGTGGTATTTAGCTGGTTCAGACCGGTTCTGAAGAACTGGTAGTGAAAATTTTGAGTAGTTTGGAGAACTGGCAAATCCCACTTCTGACTGGCCCTGCCCCCTTCTCTTCTCTGCCTCCCATTGAGTCCCAGCTGATTGGCTGCATCTCCTTTGGTTGCCCTGCCCAGGAGAACGGAGCTGGAAAGCAGGTTAGGGGAGTGGGGAAGGAAGGGGGATTTTGTGGCATCCTTCCCCTGCCACGCCCACCAAGCCACACCCACAGAACTGGTAGTAAAAAAAATTGAATCCTACCAGTGGATCCAAATTTCGATCACATGACCGTGGGGGACGCTGCAGTGGTTGTAAGTGTGAGGACACATCCAAAATCCCTTTTTTCAAGGCCGTTGGAACAGCCGCTAAACGAACTGTTGTACAGGACTATCGGTATTCGGAATAATATTCATCCCTCAAGGGAGTTCCCGATTTTCCAGCCAGGGAGCCCAGCCCAGGAGGGAGGGGGAAGCCTGGAAGGGGGATGGAGTGGGCATCGGACACCCCCCTCCCTGCACCCCACCCTCTCAAATAAGTCCCCCCCACTCACTCTTTTCCCGTGCTCTGCACCTCCTGGCTCTTCTTCTCAAAGGCTTCCCGGAGCCGCTGGCATTCTTCCTCCAGTTCCTGCAGCCGGATTTGCAGGTGACGAGGAAGACTCCGGGACCCCTGTGTGGAGGAACCCGGATTTATTCACCCTTCTTTTTAACCCGTTCTTTTCAACCGCACTTATTTATTTTTTGCTTATTTATTTATTTATTTATTTATTTATTTATTTATTTATTTATTTATTTA
>BLBF01000081.1:10339231-10398438 GCA_015471245.1 Laticauda colubrina
TTATTTATTTATTTATTTATTTATTTATTTATTTATTTATTTATTTAATAAATGCATTTGTTAAGACTTTTTTTTGGTTTCGTTTGCATTTCGTTTTCGGAACACATCAAGGTGTCTTTATGATTTAAACTGCGATTAAATGACTCCTGTTATTTGTGAGCAGCTGGGCGATGCGAGGCTTTCCTTGTTGCTGCGAGTATTTTGGCAAAGCCCCTGGAGGCGCCTTCAAGGCCAGGCAGCAAATACGTCGAATTAAAAAACTATGTACGTATAATATATGCATATTTAAATTTGATTTAACTTTTTTTTCTTTTTAAAGGGCTTAAAGGGAGTGAGACAGCAAAGGAGTTGTCTGGACTTAATTCTGCCACAGTTTGGAGTGCCTGTTTTCACACTTTGTAGGCAGACTCTTCTCCACGGCTCTGATTGGCACGGCCAGTGGCTGGGCAAGATGGGAGTTGGAATCCAAATGTCTCCCTCCTCCCCTGAGGGAGTTAACTGCAGCCAAGCACACACAGACACACATACAGCAAGAAGCAAGAAATACAGAATTATTCTGTCCACCTTGGTTCGGTTGTCTGGCTCGTCCACCCTCGTCTTCGGTTCGGTCATCTCTGTACTGGACCCTCTTAGCTCTGATGAAGGGATGGCCTTCCTCCGCAGCCAGGAAAAAATAAAAGCTTTAAATCAGACTTATTTTTTCAAATTGAAAAAACAAAGTCCCATTTCTTTGGGGCGGCCATTTTCTTAAGAGAACCCTCACGTCAAGTGGCTAGTCCTCATGGTTTCCGAAAGAGGCAGAAGGGACACACAGACATACTGGCGGCCGCTGTTGTGTCTTAATTGTGTGTAATTTGGGAGTAGACTTACCGCGAACGCCTGGATTTTCTCAAAGATCAGGTTGGTTTTCCGCTTCGCCGTGGCGTCACTTTCGGTGCTCCTGAAAAACGAGAACAGAGGTGAGACCAATGAAAAGGAGGGTTTGTTAGCCACCTTATCCTGAATAAGTCACAATCTCCTGCCAAGCGGTAACCCCGGTTAAGGAACTGCCAGCCATGTTCACAGCGGCTGTCCCATCGAATCTTCCCAAGCAGGAGATGGTCACTGAGACAACAGACCCTCCAGCTTTAAGGAGAGTCTACCCAAATGCCAGGGGGTGTACCAAAGATAAGGGAAGGCCTTTTAGGCCAGGGGGTTTGTGGGCTCCCTGGAAACTTTCATCTGCCTGCTGGGCAATTTCAAATTTCCCAAAACTTCGAAGAGCACCAAGGCCCAAGGAGAATATAGAAACATACATGAAAGCTGGAAAGTGGCTTGGTCTTGGAAAAGATAAGCCAAGATCCAACCTGGTTAGTCCCAGCATGGGGAGAGTTTAAGGATTTCGACAGGAATCGGGAAGCCAGAAGAGAAAAAGGTGAGGCATCTCCGCAGAGCTACCCCGAAACATTCAGGGAGATGCTGGGGTGAGCTCAAACCAGGATTAGGCTCAGCTCAAGCTGGCTTTCGGGGTTTACCTGTCCTTCAAGATGTTGTAGATGAGTTCCTTAGTGTGTTCACTGCTTCCTGGCTGGGCTACCTCCTTCTGATCCCGCAGAAGATCTGGGGTGGACTTCAGCTGAAAGAATAAACCCAACTTTGGTGAGTCAAAGAGGGCCTGGATGGGTCACCCATGACCAGACAGCATCCACGTAAGGGTCTCTGGTTAGAGCAAAGGTCTCCAAACTTGGCAACTTTAAGATTTGTGGACTTCAACTCCCAGAATTCTCCAGCCAAGTCCACAAGTCTTAAAGTTGCCAAGTTTGGTAACCCCTGGGTTAGAGTAACCTAATCTTGGTCCATTTTAGAGACCAATGTATGTGCAAAGAAGAACCTGACTGGCGTCGAACCGGAATTCCCTTTCCAGAAAGAAGAGATGACAAAGATGCTACTGGACTACACATCCCATCATCAAAAGGAGTGTGGTTTTTCCCACCAGATCCCAGGAGGGATAAGAAAATCGATACTCTTATCAAAGATCTCCAGAAAATTACCTTCAAATCAGACTGGGGTTTTCTCGTCTGTTTCTCCGTCCCAGGCTCCTCCAGACTCTTGTTGACCCAATCCTGGATCATCTTAGATTTGTCTACTTCCTTCTCCTTCATTGCTTGACTGCTGGCAGCTCCCCGGCTGCCCGGGGCATTCGCTGAAATGAGTGGCTTAGTCGCCAGGGATTGTTCTACCTCTTTGAAATGTCCCGGATGAGGTCTGTCGATTTCTCGTTCTCGTCCATCAGCCATATCATGGTAAGCTCCCCTTCCATCAAGGCTCCGTGAGCGCTGATGGCTCTCGGGGGAAACCCGGGTCCTGCGGGAGGCTCGGCCCCTCGGGGGGGCCCTTCCATCAAATTTGTGGATCAAGGAATCCACAGAGGATAGAGGCTTTGTGTCGATGTCGCCGTTGTTGGTCCGGATCACTTGAGTCGACTCAGGCGAGTCCGTGTCCGAGGACGTGAGCTTGGAAACCGTTCGCAAACCAGATAAGTTGGTCGTTGTGGGTTCCCTGAGGTTGGGGAGCCTGGGGAGAGAGGGGTTCTGTTCCCTGGTACCCCTTTCTGGGATCCCTGATGAGGTGGTCCGGGAACTATAACCCAAGTTTTGAGTTCGAGAGTGGTTCTTCTCTTGATGGTCACTCGGCTCAGGATCGAGCAATGAACTGTGGGACTGAGTGCGCCTCAGGTGCTGCTGCCCCATGGATTTTTTGTGGGGCAGGGTCCGATAGCCGCTATGGGAAGCAGAGGAAGGGTTGGTGCGAGACACGCGAATCCCATCCAAGCTATCTGCTTGGGGCACTTGTTGGAGACCCGGTTCCTCGTCCGAGGTGCTGTAGTGAGACCCATATTGAGAAGGTTTTGCCCCGTAAGGATTTTCGGGAAGATCTGAATCGGAGCTGATGGACCCCGAAATGTCCTTAGATGAAAACCCCACTCTGGGAGAGCCTGGAAAAGTCTCCTCGAAAGTCTGGCCCTGAGCTGGCCTTTCATATTTGTTTCCTCCTTTGATTTGCACCCCGAAGGAATCGCCTCCTTTTTCGCCACTGTTTAGGACCACGAAAGGTTGACCGTCGATACCCTGAACTCGCACCGCGACACCGTAGGAACCCGGCTTGCCTGCCTTGGGGCGGACTTTTTGGGGTTTCCTGGGCTCCTTCAGGTCATCGATGAACCGGATCTGGACTCCGTAATCTATGGGGCTGTGCTTCTCAGCTAGGGTGCCATTCACAGAATAGTCCATTCTCCACGAGTCTGGGGTTGCGAAGATCCTGGGGACACGGTGAAGATGACAGAGAGAGGATGAAGGGTTTGTTCTGCATCACAAGGTGGCAAGAAAAGTTATTTGGGGGGGGGGGAGGTGGAAAAACTGATAATTATTTAACACATGCAATATTACACACATGTGCACTTATCCAGAAAGCTTGGAGAGGAACCCAGTCTCCTTCTCCAAACCAAAGTGGAAAGTCTGAAATAAAAAACACAGCTTCTAAACACTTTTGTCTGGGTGGCTGAATTTTCATTGACATACGAGATGTGATAAGCTAATTCTACTTTATTATAAAGCTCCATTTATCAGAATCTTGCAGGTTTGAAAGTACAAATCTCCCACATCTCCTTTACATCCTGAGAAACTAGGGAGGGTTCCTTCTAAGTATCTTTCTCTGCCCTTTGTGTTGTCGTGGGCTCAGCCGTCCCTTATCTGTCCTACACGCAACGTTAGAAATAGGAACCAAAATAGGCAACAAAAGGAGAGACGGCAACCATTTCGCTCGGGTTCAAGTCCCGCTTTTCACAAGCTAAAAAGCTGCAAGGTGTCTTGGAATCCACGCACTCTCGGTGTGCAAAGAAGCGTGAGGAGCGAAGGCGCAGCAAACCCGATCTCTTACCTTGCTCCGGATGCTCACAGGTGCTGCCAATTTCTTTTCAGCTGAGAGATCCAAGACCCCATCTAGCGGAAAAACTTGGCTCTCAACCCCTGGCAGCCAGAGCAATGCTCTTATTTTTCTCGCATTATTCCCATTAATTATATTTGCGTCCCCCTTGCCAGTTTTACAGGAAGTTTCGGCTTGCTGGCATATACCACCCGGCGCCCCGTGTTTTAACTGGCGCCTGGTGTAATTTGGCAGAGCCGTCATCATCATAATGGTGACACCACTGAAGGGGAGGGAGAGGAAGAGGCTGGGGACCTCGACATGCACAGGAGGAGGAGAAGGAGGAAGAGGAGGGAGAGGAAGACTGAGCTGAGGATACGGACTATACAAGTCTGCAGAAAGCATTAGAACCTCACAATCCAGAGTGAGAAAGAAGGAGAGAGCAAGAGAAGGACAAAGAGAAGGAGAGAGAGAGAGAGGAGAAAGATAGAGAGGAGAATGAGAGAAAAGACAGAGAGAGAGGAGAAAGAGAGAGGAGAGAAAAAGAGAGGAGAGAAGGAGAGAGAAGGAGAAAGGGACGGAGAGACTGAGAGGAGGAGAGAAGAAGAGACACTTAGAGAGGAGAGAGGAAAAGAGAGAGAGGAGAGAGAGGGGGGGGAGATAGAGAAAGATGCGGCAATAGTTTCAACTTCAAAATGAGGCCCCCTTCTCCACAGCCACAGAACCCCTGGGCTTGTCCAAGAACATCATGCTGGAAATCCCCTTTGATCTGTGTACAGACACACACACACACACACACACACACAACCCCACGATCCAAGGGATCCAAGGCTCCGTACTCACTGCGGCTGATGCAGCACAGAAAAGCATCCAGGAAAGAGTTGTGATTCGGGGTGGGAGGGAGGAAGCCGCCTGAGACACCTCCCTCGTCAAAGGAGGGAGGTCAGCAGGCTCAGCATTGGGGGGGGGGCTAAAAGTTTGCAGGGCCAGCTCTTCCCCCCTCCCCAAAACAAAAGAATCCTCCGGGTCTCAGCTCTGACTTCATTTATTTATTTATTTTTGCAATATGGTGCAACCACTATCAAGGTGGCTGGCTGCCCTTGCACGCGGCTGGCCACATGGGCTTCTCCCTGCCCCTTCCGCCTCCCCTCTCCGCTCCCCCCTTTGCAGACTGGACACCTGACCACAGCCTTCCCCCCCCCCCAAGGAAACACAGAAGCTCCCTCTCCTGGGTGCTGTAAAATGAGATGATCCCCAGGAGGAAACAAGAGGTGAGAGCAAGGATGGAGGAAGGGAGGAGGAGGAAGCAGAATGCACACACTCCCACCAGACTATGGGCAGCTGGTCAGCTGGAGCCAGAGAAGGGGGGAGGGCATCGCAGAGCCTCTCTGGGGTGGGGTGAAACTGCAGAGTCTCCAACAGCCAAGCTTGGAGGGAAGGAAGGATTGAGGAGAGAAAGGAGGGGAGAAGGACAGGAGATTAAAAGGTAGAAAAGCTGGTGAGGTGCTTCACATTTCTGTTTGGTTTTCTGAATGAATCAATGATGAAAGGAGGGAGAGAAGGAAGGAAGGAAGGAAGGAAGGAAGGAAGGAAGGAAGGAAGGAAGGAGGAAGGAAGAGCAAAGAAGGAAGGAGGGAGGGAGATGTGGAAGGAAGGAAGGAAAAAGGAAGAAGGAAGGAAGAGAGGGAGCAAAGAACAGAGGAGAGAGGGAGAGAAGGAAGGAAGGGTAAAGAAGGAAGGAGGGAGGGAGATGTAGAAGGAAGATATGAATGAGAAAGAAGGGAGGGAAGGAGGCAAGGAAAAAGAAAGAAGGAAAGGCAGAGACGGAGGGAGGAAGGAAGGAAAAATTGATTATCTGAGAGTCAATTATTCTTTTTTCTAACCACTGCTTTCCAGCTTGGTTGGACTACAACTCCCATCACCCAAGGGGGCTGGTTAAATGAGAGAGGCAGGACAGGAGAAGGCATCGCTTGCAGCCAGATGGGCAAGGGAGGAGGAAGGTCTCCCCCAACTGCCAGCCCTGAGAGTGAGGAAAAAGGATCAGAGGACGGATTGGTTGCTACCAGGCTTAAGGGCTGCATGGAGCCTCCATGGGGAAGAGCAGCCTACCCCCCCCCCCCCGTGCCCATCAACGCAGAGGGATGGGCAACCTGGATCTTGCAGTGATGCCAGCCTCCTCTGAATGCAAGCGTGAAGAGAGCTGGACTTGAACTCGCTCCTGGCTCAGGACGTGGCTGGTTGATGTCCAACTCCCCTGGTCATTGGCCAGATCCCTATGACGGGGGGGGGGGGGGGGGGAAAAAGGGGGGGGGGGGGGAAGAGGCCTCTGGAGGCCATTTTATCCTGGTTTGTGGGGGAAGACAATCTGCCTTTCCTCCCGTGGACTGAGCCAGGACAGCTGGAAAAGCCAGATAAGGGAGGGAGAAAAGGACTCCAATGCAGATTGGGCCCTGTGCCCAGTGGGTCTCTCTGGCCACCACCAGACCCATCGTCCCCTGCCAGCCTGATTGAGGCCCCTGGGAAGGGGAGGAGTGCAACATGGGGGCGGCAGAGTTTCCCTTTGGCTTTTGCACATCTTGATATACAAGCAAGACAAACGTACATCACCACCCAGTGGAACTGGGCAGCTTATCAGTTATGACTTATAATAAGATAAAATTATTATTATTGGACAGACAACAATGTGGAATCACAGCCTGCCATTTCTACAAAAAATCTGTGGTTTATCTTCATAAGAGTTCTTGCCAAGAAGCTAGGAAGAACTATTATTATTGCGATAGCTATTATTTCTGCCAGGACTGAATGGGAACCATTTTGGGCAGGCCAAAGGTTGGACTCCAAAGCCAATCGGGCACAGCAGAGCATTGGGGCCTAAGAGGGAATCGAAGAGGCCTTCGGGCTTCATCCTTACATACCCCCCCTCTGGGATTCCAAAGCCCGCCATTTCCAGCCAATTAGGAAGAGGCGGCCTCCTCAAACCGCACGGACATTGGTCGCTTTGAGCGGGCTCAGCAGAGCATTGGAAGGCCCCGGCTAAGAGCCAATGAGAAGCTGGCACTGGGCCACCAATCAGCTGAGGGGGGGGGGGAAAGGGGTATAAAAGGGGGCACTGCTGAGGCAGAGGGACAGATCGCCCAGGAGAACTGAGGTTCCTGCTGGCCCCTGAGGGGAAAAGCTGAAGAGCTGGAGCAGCGGAAGCGGCCTGAGGGGGAGAAGAGCTGAAACGTGGAAAGAAGGCCACCAAGAGAAAGGACTGGGCAGTAGAGAAGGAAGAGACCCCCTGAGGCCGAGTTGGTTGAGTTCGGCTCATTTGGACTCCAGAAGGCCAAGGCCAGCTTGAAGAACAGAAGCAGCAGCAGCAGCTCCTGAGGTAAAAAGCTGAAGTCACGATGCCACTAGGAAAGCAGGACCAGGAAAAGTTACTTTGGAGACAGAAAGAGCTGCCTAGTCTTAAACCACCCTGAGCAGTAGAAGGGGAAAAGGTCCCTGAATTCATTCGGGGGGGATGTCAATCACACGTAACCTGGATTCACAGGTACATAAGCCATGGGGGGGGGGGAGGTATGTGGGCTTCAGGGAGGGCCAATCTGGTTTGCAAAATACATTGTGTTTTATGAAGTCCAACATAAAAGTTTTCCTTTGGTTTAGAAACCCAGTTAGCATTGGACCAAGATTTATTTGGCTATTAGGCAGTCCTAAATCATAAAGAAAAATTTGCTTTGGGGCCTTTTCTCACAGTTGCAAAGAATGTGTTGTGTTGTGGAGGTGTGAAATGCCTGTGCATGCCAGACATAAGTTTAAAGGTTGCTTCCCAAATCTCTGGAGCATAAAAGCCTAGGAAACCAATCTTCTCTTGGGAAGAAAAGAAAGTCCCAGGGGTCCCAAGCCCATAAACCACAGCCTGCTTATTATACTCTACACTAACAGTCTTCATGCAAAGAGAAACTAATTGCCACAAACAGGACATTTCAATCTTGGGGTCCCCTTCCTCTCACCACCTCCAGCCTCAATTATGTATATTTAAATTATGCAGAGTTCAAGGTAAAATAACACATCAGTATCCCAGTAGCCAGAATAAAGCTTTTGGGGATCCCACAAGCAGATGTTGGTTCGCAGGAACCTAGGAAAGGCACTTGCCTTCAGGCAAGAGATATACTGCTGCTATACATGGAGGAGGATCCATTCCTCTAAGGTTATCAAATCACCTTAAAAAAAATTTTTTTTAAAGAAAGAATAAAAGCCTCCCACATTAATCCACTCCACAAAGATCGAGTAAGGGGGCTTGTGGCAAAGAGTGCCAGAAGTTAATCACGATTATATTGTGCACAACACTTCCTTTAGCTCACAAATCTCCAATTCCTGAGCTACGTGATCTGGTCTGCCGCTGAGTACATATTCAGACAACAAAATGTGTGTGTGTGTGTGAGAGAGAGAGAGACACACACACACAGGGCCTTTTTTCAGAGGTTTGGCAAAATCGCTGCTTGAAGATAGCCAAAACCTAGCATGCCTTGCTCTGAATTCTGCAACAAAACCTGCATTCAAAATAGTTTTTTCCCTCCGCTGGCTGGGCTGCATCCCCTCCATGAAAAAAGGGATTCTGCCCACAGGGCACCATGGGAACTTTTGGGGAGAAGGCCTGAAATGGCTGCCACCATGTCAGAAGGGCCCCGGCCAAGTGACTGTCCTGCTGGAGAAACCTGAAACCGACACCACACCTGAGCTGAGCTCACCAACCCAGCCGGTGCAGCAGGCACAAGGGAACTGGCAAGGCGGGACAACCTTTCCTCTCTTGTGCAAGGACGAGTAAACAGCCGTGACGCCTCCAGAGTTGGCATTCCTTACCAGAGAAATCAAGCACTTTCAGAGTGCCAGGGACACCTGTGACTCTCCCTGACCCTGGTGCACGAAGAAAGCCAAATTCCTGGTTGTTTGAATCACGGCTTGGAGTGTTTCCATGAGAGCTAGAAACTTCATTTCAAAAACAAAACCAGCAGGGCTGTAAGAGCATCAAGGCGTGGCCTTGGTTATCCAAGAAGGATTGCAAGAGGAGATGAGTGGCTCAGTAGTCAATAAGGATGGAATGACGTAAAAGAAAGACAGCCAAGCCTCCAGATTTGGGAAGGAAAGAAGTGGGGAATGTATTGGAGTTGCAAGGAAAGGGTATGGCTGGCTGCAGGCCACCTTCCACTCACAAACTAGGTTTCTCTCCCAAACTATCCACTAATTCAGAGGCCTAATCCCAATTAAGCATCCTTATCTAGAGTTTGCAAGCCAGGCAGGATGCAGAATTAGCAAAGCCAAACCAGGAATTGTTGCAACTGAGTTTCATGCTGGATTCACACGTGAACACCAAACGGTGGCTTGCAAAAATGTCTAAAGAACTGCATTCACAACAAACTCCCTTGGTTTTTAGCAGGATAAGTCTCAAAGCAGTTCACCTTTTGATGCAGCCCAGATCCAAAAACTGCACAGCACAGCCTCCCCCCCCCCCCCATCCATCCATGAGTCACAGCTGGAGTGCAGGAGGGAGTGTGTTTTTGTGTGCAAGATTTTCCAACCCGGACTCGCGCTAACCCCGGTTGGGTGCAAGGTCTGAATCACCAACCATTTCCACTTTGCCATCCCCCAGGCCCAAGACTCTTGTTAATCATCAGCTCAGCTCCTGGAATGCAAACACCGAAACTGCTCCACAAAGAGCCAGGCGGAAGAGGCCCGCCAGAGCCTCACAGCGCCCTGAAAATACATGAAATAATTCTAAAAACTTTCCCCCTGGAGAAGGCGGCTTAACTCTCAGGCCTGTGAGCATTCAATTTTCCATTTCGCCCTCTCAAAATATCCCAGAAGTGCTTCTAGGATCCAAAAGAGAGAAATCAGTTGAGAATCTGTTGGAAAGCAGAGGTTGGGTGGTAACCCGATTGTAATGAAGTCACTTCGGCTTCATCAACTAAGTTGTTAGGAACTTTGCTTCGGAGTTTCACAACACTCTGTGACATCTGGAGACAGGTTTTTCTTAAGAATCTGCTGGGCCCTCCCCAATATATCAAGATTATCTAGAGGAGTTTGAAGTTTGAGGAGGCAAAGTTGACTGAACCACTTGAACTATTATTGGTGTTTTTCTGCCTTCCCCCCCAAAACCACCTGTGGGTCATTCTGCGCAGGTAAAACCTGCTGCTGTTTTCTTCAACTTCTCTCTAGTGTGTACCTGGTGGGGTTATTGTGAGGCCACAGCAGCATGAACTGACTGTACTCTAATTAAAACATTTTTCAGTGCTTTATTGCGGTCACACGCTGTTCCAATGTGAAAACTAGGAATCAAAAGCTGGCAGGAACTTTTCAGTGCCGAGCTGGATAGGTTTTAAACTGTGTTTTCCAACAGAAACTCAAAACTTTCTTAGAAGGAAAAAGAAACAAAACCAGCCAAACAGGTTGAGAGGGGGAATAAGGAAAAGGGGCAAAGAATCAATACAAATCAGTCGGTATTCACAAGAGAGAGCCATGCAAACAAATAAACAGCATTTAGGAAGTCTCATCACGATTATGCTAGCACAACAGAATTAATTCTTGATTTCTTTGCTTTTACGCCAAGCAAAGGTGTAAAGGTGTACTTTACATTAAGTATCATAATCAAACCCCCTGCTCTAATCCTGTCCTGACTGGATTCAGTAGGAATTCTCCCAGATCTCCGTTCCCACCTGCTAAGAATAAGGACAATCTGCTTTGAAACCACTTTAGTCATAATAACAAAACAGTAACCAATAAAACAATACATTTACTTTAACCCAGAACTAGGGTTGAACTAGATGACCTTCTCTGGACCTTGAGAATTCACAGCCCAAAACATCAGGAATGTGGCATGCACACACACAAAACCCCAGCCCAAATGTTCCCAGAAAAGCGTGGGAAGGCTGCGTCTCTTCCAGGTTATCTCACATTCCAGTTCTGGCATCTCTCACCCCTGGCTTTGCTGGGTTGGGATCAAAGGTCACCAACCCCTGGAAAAATCGCATTCCCTGTCCAGATCTAATCTGTAGAAATCCCCCCTAGATAATTTGGGGGCCTGGGGGGTAATTAGCACCAGGCAGGGAGTGGCACTAACCAAGCGTCCTGAATGGAAGCCGAGATCACGAAGCAAAGGGACAGCAAATCATTTTTGAATTATCCAAAGGGGGGGGGGAATAATCCTTAAAAAGAAAATCCACCCAGGGAGAATTGCAGCTGCCCGTCGCTTTTTCTTGAAGCAGAGATGTAAAAAGTTTTAACACTTTGACAAGTCTTTTTGGGAGAGCTTGGCACAGGAATAAATCAACATTAAGAGAAAGGAAGCGGCAAAAAAGAGCTTTCAACGGCAGGCATCACCTTGACACAGGTGTCACCCAGAAGGAGCCATAACATCCCTCCCCTTAACTGGCCGGGCCAGCTGGGTGACCGCAGCCCTCACTGGGCCACTATTCATCCTTCTGACAACCGGTTGTGCCAAGAGTGCAGGTGGGCAGTCCCTGGTGCAGGTAACAGGGCTCCCGTACCAAAAGAGCCCAGGTAGGGCAGGTTCCACAGGCGACACTTTTTAAAGAGGCCACAGGAAATCCAAGGCTTCGTTTATGGCCACAGCAGAGGCAAAGCAAGCAAGAGGGCTCCTGAGCAAGCGCAGAGTGCATCTCACTTCCCTGTCCATAAGGCCAGCAGCTCAGAAATGCAGGATTGGCAGAGAGCGATAAACATTTCATTTCCAGGGGGAAATTAAAGCATCTGGCTCAAAAGCCCTCCAGCCCACATAGTGGAGCAAAATCAATACAGGCAGTCCTTGAGTTATGTCCATTCGATTAGCAACTGTTTATGGCCGGTCCTCACATTTGTGGCCATTGCACTCTCCTCACGGTTACGCGACTGCCATTCAGCAACCAGCGTGTAATTCTCATAGTTGCAGCGTTCCAGGCTCACCCTTTGCAACCTTTCTAATAAGTCCCAAAATTGTAAAGTTGAGCAAGACTCGCTCAACAACTTGCTTAACAACAGAATTACGGCTATAAATTGGAGACTTTCTGTAAAGAAAGGTTGCCCTGCCTGGATCCGACCTTTGACAAACTTTGAAAAAAAAAAAAAGAAGAATCAGCCACTTCAGGAAATGATGAAGTTCTTGTGTGTCTCCCTTGCCTGCAAACAGGATTTGTCAACAATCAGGTCTGTTTGCAGGGAGGGTCAATTAAGCCCCCCCCCCCCTCACAGCTGGAGGCAACAACCACACAGACACACAAACCCACAAAAGCAGACAGACAGGGATTGCTCCTGGGCCTGGCATTTTTTTCCTCCCCTTGACTCCAGTTTCAGTCCATGTTGACTTTGCAGGTGCAAAAAGAAACCAGAAGCCGAACAGAAAAGGTTGGGGGGGGGGGGGGGGGGGGGGGAAGGGAGGGGGAGAAGCCCAGAAAGGCTGCAAAGGAAAACCAACAGCGGATTAAAGGCTTTGGGGCCCTCTGGGTGTGCTGGGGCACAGAAGGGTGGGCTTAAGACAGGAAAAAGGACCCCCCACCCCTCCAGGCTGGCTGGGCATGATGGGAGTTGTAGTCCAAGCTGTCTGTGCAAGGGCTTGGGGGAATGTTTTAAGACCCTGCCAAGGCGATGGCTTCACTTCCTTCCTCCTTTTCCTCCCTTTTGCCTTCTTTTCCTCTTCCTCGTTCCCTTCCTCCCTCCCGAGTACGACTCCAAAGCCCATCCCACGGAATTCAGAGGAGTTCACTGAGCAAAGGTGGGGCCATTTCCTGGGCAGAGGGGACAAAGGCAGGTCACCGATCCGAAAGTCCCCACATGCCTTTCCGGGACCCCCTGCCCACCCAGTCAAAGGGCTTCTCGGCCCCATTTGCAGGTTCGAGGCGAGGGCAGCGGGGAGGGGGCAAAGCGGGCCCGGGGGTCCAGGTGCAAAGGCAACGTGGCGGCTCGAGGGGAGGAGGCTCCAGCCGAGCGACCCCAACCCAAGCGGGGCATGGAGTGGTGGGTCTCCCCTCCTCGGATGGAGGGACGGGGGAGGCTTCTCTGCCTGGCCGCCGGCCGCGGAGCACGGGAGCTGCAGTCCGGCTCAGCGGGGGAGGACGGGGCTGAGCGGGAAGCAGCCCGGAAGGTGCCGGCCGGGAGCAATGGGCGGTGTAGTCCTGGCGGGAGGGCGGGCATGCAAAGAGGGGGCAGCGCTGCAGAGAGGATGCCGGGGGGGGGGGGGGAAGGGGGGCGGGGACTCTCTCCTGTTCTCCTCCCCGCAGGACACTCAGAGGAGCAAGGCGGGGGCTCCCGTCGCTATCCGGGACGGCGGTGGGAGCCCAAGAAGGCAGCAGGAGAAGCGGGGGACGGGGAGCCCACCCACCCACTGACCCAGCGCCTCCTCTTACCCGCCCGGCTTCCTCGCCCACCCGCCGCCTCTGGCTCCGCTCCGCTTCTGGCCGCCGCCCCGGACGGGCGCAACCTGTTACCTGAACCCGCGCCTCGGCCCCGCCCCCGCCGCTCCCCATTGGCGCAACCCGCGGCCCCGAGCCACGCCCCTCTCCCGCTCCGCCCCGCGAGCCCTAGCAACCGGGAGGGGAGGCCGCTGCCGCCTCCCTAGCAACGGGGCCCGGGAGATGCTGCAGGAAAGCCCCTTGGTTGCAGAAACAGGCACACAAATAAAGACAGACACGCACCCACACACCCCTTCAGGAGGGTCAGGCTCCCCTGCCCAAGTGTGTGTGATCCCAAGTCCCATTCTCCCCAGCTGTACTGTCTGTGTAGTTGGGACTCTGGCTTCCGTCCTCCCAGCTCTCTGGAGCTGGGAACTCCCAACACCATGATGCACAGCAACTCTGGTGCCCAACTGGCCCATGGTGCTCAACAGGTGCATGGTCCACCATGGTCCATGGCTCCCACCTTGCACAGTGCATCATGGCCCATGGTGCCCAACTGGTCCACAGCCCACCCAGCACTGCCCAAAGCCGAGAGCAGCATTTCTTCACCTTGGCGACTCTTTGAGATGGTAGACTTTTAACTTCCCAGAATTCCCCAGCTGGAGGCAAAACCAACCCCACCTGCTTTTCCTTCCGGGTAAGAAGAAAGCGTGGACAACATTTTGAGTCTTCCGTTTCCTCCCGTCTCCCTGGCTTGTCTGGAATTTCTGCCACTGCCCAGTGCTCCCAGTAAGCGGGCACCACTGCACTCCAACCAGTGGTTGGAGCTTCCAGCTCCGATCTAAAAATTGCATCCCTCAGGGAGAGCCCTCTGCTCCATTTCTCACCATAAGCACTTTCCTTTGCCAAAGAGAAGAAATTAAACATCAGTTGGCTTGCTGCTACCAGCAAAGTCACTGGGTGGGTGGCATATAAATTTAATAAATATAAATAAATAAAAGGGTTTGGCTTTGTCATATGTCCCTCTTAAAGATGGTTTCTCCCACTGTTTTTAGTGGGAGATTTGTCTGCTGTATCTTATATAGTTTTTCTGTATTTCTTGTCCTGAACACTTTTTCCAAGTCAAGTAAAAGGGAAACCTGAGCATAATAATATCTTTTTGTCTGTCTAACTAGTCATTGTTGGCAGTGACTTGATGGTATACATAAGCGATCTCAAATAGGATTCATTCAGGCTTGGAGGAAAACCTTCCCACCTCCTGTTTGTTTTGGTAAGTGAAGTGAAACAAAGGCGGCATAGATCCTGAATCCATTGTGATTCCAGTGGCTTTGCAGAACAATGCCCGGTCTAAGAGGAAACTCCAGTTTCTTTCTGATCACTTATCCATCCATGACAAAGACTCCCATTGAAATCTTCAACTTCTACACAGGACAGAAGCAATTGGAGAAGGTTAGCTCTCCCCCGCCCACTCAGTACTCCCAGATTACAAATTGGGGACATCTTGACTTAAGTTTCACCCGTTTCTGTTGCAATCTCCTTGCAAACATTTATTTGCTGCCCATTTGCAAATGCATGCTTTCTCTGTGTTGCAAAAGTGTTTATTTATTGCATGTTTGCAAAATGCGATCTAGTTTATCCTTTAACATTTCCCTGCTACCTCTAAACCTTTTTTTTTTTTTAAATCCACTTTGTACTTGGAGCTTTTAAAAGCAAAGCAACTGCAGCAAGGGGCAGCCAGAAGTTTATTCTGTGGTGGAACAGCATCCCATCCTCTCTCCAGCCCTTCGAGAGCAGCCCGAATATAATCCTGCTTCCCTTCTTCCCCATCCTCCCCCCCCAAAGGATTCTGGGTGGCATGTCACTGTCCCACACGGGTCACCCCAATTATGTTCTGTTCTGGGCGATCGGGAGCTTGTTAGGTCGAATCAGATCAGCAGGCTGTCACTTTCTTTTCTGCTGGTGAAAAGCAGTGGAAAAAACATGCGCAAAGATAGGACTTTGGAGGGCCAAAGGGCTTGGTTTTTCAATGAAAGATGAAGGAGCTCAGCAGCTTGGAGAGGGAGCAGGAATGCGAACAAGCAACAAGCGAGCCAAGGTCATATTTTGGTTTCCGGCTGCTGCTCTGAAGTGGAAACAGCTGGAATGAGATGGGCAACGTTGCAAAGGGTTTCTTCTTCTTCCCAGGCAAAGCAGAAAAAGCAACAACAAAAATGACTGAGTGATCAGTAAAAGTGGTGCCACTTTCCCCTCTCCCTCTGCCCATACAATCTGGGGCTTATCCGATACTTGGATGCTGCTTATTAACAGATAATAGATAATCAAGAGTTGGAAGGGATCTTGTAGGTCATCTAGTCCAACCCCCTGCCCAAGTGGGAGACCTTACACCATTCCTGACACATGGCAGTCCAATCTCTTCTTCAAAGCTTCTAGTGATGAAGCTCCCACAAGTTCTGAAGGGAAGTTCTTTTCTATTGGTTGATTATTCTCACTGTCCAGAAATTTCCTCCTAATCTCTAGGTTGAATCTCTCCTGGTCCAGTTTCCATCCATTATTCCTTGTCTGGCCTTCGGGTGCCTTGGAAAACAGCTTGACCCCTTCCTCCTCTCTGGGGCAGCCCCTCAAACCCTGGAAAGCTGCTCTCCTGTCTCCCCTGGTCCTTCTCTTCCCAAGACTAGCCAGGCCCAGTTCCTACAACCATTTGTCATATGTTTTATCTTCCAGTCCCCTCATCATCCTGGTTGCTCTTCTTTGCACTTTCCAGAGTCTTGACATCTTTTTTATAGTGTGGTGACCAAAACTGGATGCGGGACTCTCAATGTGGCCTTACTAAGGCTTTATACAGTGGCATTAGCATCTCACTTGATCTCGATTGTATGTTATTCTCACACTTCTCGTGATCTTGAAAAGAGCTGGAGAAAGCCATAACTCTTGTTTCATTCACTATATTCCATTTCCAGTTCATAAAAATGTTAAGTCTGCAGCGCTCCAAGAGGGTTGAGTCCCACCAAACAGCTGTCCACAAACATTGCCAATGACCCAAATAGGGTTTAAAACTATTTCGTGTTTGTATTTGTTCCTCTCTCCCTTCTGCCACCCGAACTGTCCATCAGCAACTCAATGTTCCTGCCAAGGAATAATGGATAGAAACTGATCAAGATTCTCAACCTGGAGGGATTTTCTGACAGGGAGAACAATCCACCCGTGGAACGGTTGCAGGAACTGGGCATGGCTGGTCTCGTGAAGAGAAGGACCAGACGAGACAGGATGGCATCTTCCAATATTTGAGGGGCTGCCCCAGAGAGGAGGAAGGCGGTCAAGCTATTCTCCAAGGAACCCGAAGGCCAGAGAAGAAACAGCGGATGGAAACTGAACAAGGAGAGGTTCTCAACCTCGAAATACGGAGGGATTTTCTGACAGGGAGAACAATCCACCCGTGGAAGTTGTGGGCGCTTCCTCGCTGTTGGCTTTCAAGAGGCTGGACTGCTATCTGTCAGAAATGGTGCAGGGTCTCCTGTGCGGGTGGGGGGGGTTGGACGAGATGGCCTCCAAGGTCCCTTCCAACTCCGTCACTCCTTTGGCAGGAGAGCCAGGACATTTCTCAATGCCCTGGCATCGGACTCCTGCAACAGCCACCCAGGGAGTTTTTGCATCTTATTTGCATTTAACATTTTTCATGTTAAATGGATCAGTCCCGGGGCTTTCCCGGCTGCTCTGTCCTTGCAAGCAGATCAGGGGTCCCAGGCCGGTTGGGGGGGGGCGGGGGGGGGCGCGTCTCCACGTGCTCCTCGCCTCCCCCACCCCCCCGCCTCATTGCCGCTGCTCCTCACTTGCAACGCCACGGCGTGCAAATGCCAGGGATGCACCAACCCCGCTTCATTGCGCGGCGCGCGCTTCGTCCTTTTTGGCAGAAAAAAAAAGGAAAGGAAAAGCAAAAAACAGCCATCCGCCTTCCGAGACTTGGGCAGCCTGAAGCTCCCCTCCGCGTGGCCCCTGACCCGGAAGTGCTATGGCCTCCTTCTCTCGAATGACTTTCGGCTTTCTCGACCCCCGAATAAAATTCAGAACGGGGGTTTTCGGGAGCTGACTGGACTTCCGCGCTTCTGCCCTTCCCCTCCCCCCCACCCGAAGTTAAACTAGGAGGCGCTTTGTGTCGTATCCGCCCACATCCAACATGGCGGAGCCTCATTTCCCGGCCTACGGGGAGCTGCCGCGGACAATTCACATGTCTGCTGCGCATGCTCTATGGCGCCGCCTCTTCCTGCTCCGTGACTAAGCGGCGGCCCTTCGGGGAAAGGAAAGATGGAGGCGTCCGCGATGCTGCCGCTGCCTTCGCTGTTCTGGGCCGGGGGTCCCGCCCCGGGGAGTCTCTTCCCACTGGGCAGCCCGACCCAGGACGCCCGGGCCCAAAGCGAAGCCTCCAAGAGGACTCTGTAAGGCTGGGGAGGCGGGGAAGACCCTTCCCACGGGGGAGACCCCCCCAGTGTGTGACGTCATGATGGGGGGCAGGGGGGCAAATCGGGGTCTGCCTCTGTGCTGGACTAGTTTCCTCCTCCAAAGGTGGGATGGGAGTTGTAGTCCCACCTGGTGGCTCAGGGTTTTTGGGGGGTGAGGGGTGGGACTTTCCCCCTATCTTTTAATTAAAGAGCCCCCCCACCCCCCCACACACAGACACATTTCCTGAGTCCTAAAGGTCCCTTGTAGGGATTGGCAACACACCCATCCCTTCTTTCTTTTCTTCTTTCTTTCTTTCCTCCCTCCCTCCCTCCCCCCATAATGCATTTACCTACCTACATCTGTCTACTGTATCTATCTCCTCTATGTATATTTACCTAATTATCATCTATATATGTCATTTATCTAATCTCTCACACTATCTCATCTATGTGTATCTATCCTGTCTGTCTGTCTGTCTGTCTGTCTCTCCTCTCTCTCTCTGATTTTTCTCCCTCCCTCCCGACCCATCTATCCATCCACCCATCTACCTACCTGTCCATCTACCCCTCTTCCCACCCACCCCCATCCAGGAGCCCCATGGTGACGGGCACCTCCGTCCTGGGCCTGAAGTTTGAGGGAGGGGTGATGATCGCAGCTGACACGCTGGGCTCCTACGGTTCGCTGGCCCGATTCCGCAACCTCTCCCGGATCATGAAGGTCAATGACAGCACCGTCCTGGGCGCCTCAGGGGACTATGCCGACTTCCAGCACCTCAAGCAAGTCCTGGAGCAGATGGTGTAAGTGGCCTGGGGGGCTTTTGCGGGGTCCCGGCTGGCTCCTCCACCCCCTGGATTGGCCTTGAAAACAATGAAGGGAGGGGGAACTAAAACAAGGTCTCCAACTTTGGTCCCTTTAAGACTTGTGGACTTCAACTCCCAGAATTCTGGGGGTTGCAGTTCACAAGTCTTAAAGGGGCCAACTTTGGAGACCCCCAAAGATAAAAGAAGCAAAGCAAATCCATTGATTGGCTCTTAAGCAGCTCCCGATGAGCCTTTCCGATTTAAATCAGTTTAAACTTCGGGAGAACTTTCAGGTGGGACAGCCCCAAAATCAACATCGTAACACACACTTCCAAATCAGTCCTGTACATAGAAAAATATTGGGGGCTGTAAGTTGGCTTGTGGGGCTACAAAGTTGGGAGTCCCGTTGACCCTTGTTTCCATGGGGTTACCTTCACCCCCTGGGCCGACTTTCGGGCCCTTCGCAAGGGAGCCTGGCCGGTGAGAGAGGAGCTGGAAAGCAGCGTCTCAGCTGGGCCTCCGTTGTCTCGCAGGATTGACGAAGACCTTCTGGGCGACGGGCACAGTTACAGCCCGAAGGCCATTCACTCCTGGCTGACCCGGGTCATGTACAACCACCGGTCCAAGATGAATCCCCTCTGGAACAGAGTCATCATCGGCGGCTACTCCAACGGGGAAGGGTAAGGCCAGGAACTGATGGGGGGGGGAGGGAAAAGCTTGAAGATGCCCTGGGCTGGTTGATGGAAGAATATTGCTCAAAAGCTCCATTTGCCCCAAAGTCCCATTTTATGGCCGTTCAAAGCAGTGGTGGTGGGATTCAGCCAGTTCTGACCAGTTCTAGAAAACCAGTAGCAGAAATTTTGAGTAGTTTGGAGAACCGGCCAACCCCACCTCTTCTCTGCCTCCTTTGAGTCCCAGCTGATGGCTGGGTCTCCTTTGGTTGCCCTGCACAGGAGAACGGAGCTGGAAAGCAGGTTAGTGGGGTGGGGAGGGAAGGGGGATTTTGCAGTCTCTTTCCCCTGCCACGCCCACCAAGCCACGCCCACAGAACAGGTAGTAAAAAAAATTGAATCCCACCACTGGTTCAAAGTTACAACGGCACTTGGGGGTGGGGGGGAGTGCTTATGAGTTTTTCACACACCATGGCAGCCTCCCCCGTAGTCATGGGGTCAAAATTCACCTGTTTGGCCACTGACTCGTACTTATGACAGTGGCAGAATCCCTGGGTTCACCCGATCCCCTTTTGCAACCTTTGGATCAAAGTCCATGGGGAAACTAGATTCATTCAACAGCTGATGAATGACTGATTTAGCAGCTGAAGTGATTCGCTTTAACCAGCAAGAAAATGGGGGCAAAACTCATTTAATGTCTTGTTTAGCAACAAATTTTGGGCTCAGTTGTGGTCATAAACCGAGGACTGCCACCAGTCACGAAAAATTGTGTCCTTCGTGTTTTATTCGCCAACGGTCGTCTGACAGTTAAGCGGATAAATTTAATTCATTAACTGCCTACAATTCAGTTTTGGTGGCCTCATCCTCCGACAGGAGGACGTGGATGGCGGAGGGGCTTCAGCCACAGCAGCCCCCTCAAATCTCTCCCCTCTCAGCTTCTTAGGCTACGTCGACCTGCTGGGAGTGGCCTACGAAGCGCCTTCGTTGGCGACCGGATACGGGTCTTACGTGGCACAGGTGGGCAGGGAGTAAATTCACTGGCAGTTTCCTCCCCCCGATCCAGCGAGGTTGGGATCCTGGGTTACGAATTGGGTTCCCCGGTTATGCTAAGCCATCGTGGATGTTCTTGGGATCAGGCTTTATTCAGGAAGCCAGAGACGGGTTCGAGTGACCGGGGGGGGGGGGGGGGGGGAGACAGTTTTCATTGGGTTTTAAGCTGTGCAATTGACCACCCTCCGTTTCTTTCACCCCGTTGCAGCCATTAATGAGGGAGGCGCTGGAGAAGACCCCCAGCCTCTCCCAGCAGGCGGCCAGAGCTCTCATTGAACGGTGTATGAGGATCCTCTACTACCGGGACGCCCGCTCGTTCAACCGGGTGAGAGAGGGGCATATGGGTGTTTTCCCCCTGCCCCAGCCCAGGTGGGGTCTCCCTTTGAAGGTGGGCCTCTCAGCCCAAGCAGGGGCCCTAACCCTGTTCTCCCTCCTCAGTATGAGATCACCACCGTCACGGAGAAAGGCGTGGAGGTGGAAGGACCTCTGACCTTGGAGACCAACTGGGAGATTGCTCACCTGGTCAGGTAAGGTGGCCAGAAGGTCTTGGACTTCCTGGTCTTGTTCTCACAACTCTGATGGCAGCTTTCCCTTCCTCCCTACACTGGATTTTACAAGCGGTTTACTTTCAAGGCTGCTGTGATGTTTGCCTGCTGTTCACGTGGCTTGTTTTCTTCCCCCCTCTTGCAGTGGTTTCGAATGAAACAGAAAAGCTTTTCTATTTGTCGAAGACAGAAACCCCCAAATCCTTTGTTCTACCATTTGAGGCTCCTGGGGGAGCCACTCTTTCTTTAATAAAGATGCTTGGCTGTGTACAACTCGTGCGTGTGGAAAATTTTCTGGAAATTTTCAGTTTCAAGAGGGGTGTTTCCCCCAAGACTTTTATGGGGTTCCTCGTTGGTATAATCTCATCATCATGCAACCTCCCAAAACAGCTGGGCTTCCACTCCCATAATCCCCCGCCAGCACAGCTAGAGTTCCAAACCAGCCTAGAGGTTAAAACATATTTGGGTAGCTTCTACCAGAACCTGAAAAAAAGGCATTTTCTACTTTTTCAAGGTTGTCTGTGGACGGATTTTCTACCTAGCAACACCAAGTACGCTGTGGATTCTAGCACAGGTAGTTTGAGGCCTCTGCTTGCGGCACGGAAGGGCCTGGAGGGTTGTTCAGACCCGCCAAACTCTCTTGTGTCGATCCTGCTTGTTGGAGCAAAAAGCAAAATCTAGAGGAGCTGCGGTGACCACGCGAAGCCACCAGAGGGGGGGCAGCAGCTTGGAAGAGTCCATGCAGTGACCTTGCGGAGTCACTAGAGGGGGGTATTTTCAAATCTTAGGGAGTCCCTCCCTCTGAGGAGGAGGAAACCAAGAGGAGGGGGGTGCGAATACCCAGAGTGCCTATCAAGCAGGTGCCCCCTTGCCATCTGTCCGGGTTTCACAGGCTTCGCTGCAGGTGCTCTTAGAAATATGCCTGCAGGTGCATGAATTCACAACCCCAAGAGGGAACTAAACTGAGGGAACCACCGTGAGGGGCAACAAGAAACCTTGTGGGACTTGGAGGGGTGGGCACCAGGGTCTTTTGAGAGGCGTTTTAATTTAAGAGACCAGAATCCCTGGGTCTAAATTTGCTCAAACCAGGATGAATTCTCAAAACCACACAAAGTCCAATTTGTGAACCCAGCTACATTTCAAACCCAGGTTTCCTCTCTGGCTGCCAAACTCTTTTGAATGAAAACACATGTTTATAAATCCATTTCCCTGGTTTTATTAAATGTTCCACATATGTACATTTTAAAGATGAACCATTTACAGGTCAGCAAACCTTATTTTCCTGCTTCCCTCAAGAGTTTGGCCTTGGGGAGGTTGGGGAAAGGGAGGGAAAAGATGGGAGAAGGTATTTTCTTTTTCTCTCTCCTCCCAACCTCAAAGGAAAAACAGAAAAGATGCACAGGAGGAGACGGCGGGTGATGGGTGGTTTTTTTTCTATGTGTCAAAATGTTTTCTCGTCATTTTAGACCAATAATACGTTACAATTTTAAAAAACTCTCAAACATGCAAACAGTAGAAAAAACACCTCTCTCTTTTTAATGTCTCTTGTCTTTTTTATGCTGGCAGTGTAAAATAAAACAGGAAATTTCCCTCGTTTTTGTGCACGTCGGGAGTCGGGGGTTGAGTTGCAGCACCTGGGTCAGGGAACCTGGTGTCTCGTTCGAAAGGCGTCAGGAGCTCGCAGAGTTTTTGAAAGGCGATGTTGGGGGGGATCCGTTTGCGGTCGGCCACCAGCGAAAGAGGGTCGCAGTGGGGCATGAACTGTCCCCCACTTGCTCTCTTGGGAGCAACTCAGATCGCCGTTTCGCTACCGGGAACTTTGAAAAGGTTTTGCTTCGACGGCTATGAAATCTGCGTGTCTCGGGGGGGGTTCCTCCCCCCCCCCAGTGAAATTTTGCTTTGCTTTTACCGTACACGTCCCAAGTTTCGTACAAAAACGTTAAGAGAGCTTTTGCCTCCCCTAAACAATAATGCCTGCACTTAATTGCTGTTCTCGCCTCCTTTCCCATAAAGCAGTCTTCCAATTATTATTTGTGGGCAGGTTTTTCAAAGTTCAAAGTAAATTATTCATAGCTTGGGGGGGGGGGCGCGAGAAATTTCTACGTTTCTGGGTCCGAGTGTTATAGGAAACAAAATAATGAAAATAAGTGGCTGCGGCCAACAGAAAGAGCAAAGACTGAGAAATCTTCCATCGGCTGCGAATCTCTTTTCCTTGCCTTCCCAAAAAAAGTCACATTGATAATGTGGCATAATTAAAAACTTGTTTTGCACAGTATAAAACAAAAATAAAAACCCAGAAACTATTATAATACAGTGAGGTAAAGGAAATGCAAAACGAAAACCAAGTCATAATAAATCCACCCACAATATATATCTTCAGGAAATGCCACAACAGTGATTTAAGGGGGAGGGGAAAAGGGTTTTTTTTCTCCTTTTTGAAGGAACCAAACAGCATCCATGGCTCTCGCTGAGTTTGTATTTCGTGTCTCCTGCAGCCAGAGATCCACAGGGAAGCAGAAGAGAAAAAGGATCTCTTCCAACAATGCATCTTTTAGAGAGAGAGAGAGAGAGAGAGAGAGAGAGAGAGGAATTGATCTCATTCCTTCTCACACTTCCATCAGCTCCAGATCTGCGTCCTCGAAGCCGTAGAAGGACTCGGTCTCGCTCTCCCCCTCGAAGAGCTGGTGCAGGATCTCGGGGTTAGCGGATTCCTCCGACGGATTCCCCCCCTCGTGGTTCAGGTCTCCCTCCTCGTCCTGCAGTTCGTTGTGGAGTTTCAGCTGCTCCTCCAGCGAAGCGATCAGCTCTTCCTGCATGTCCGCGTTGCGGGTGGGCGTGTTGGCTGTGCCGTCCGGGCCAGGCAGGACGCTGCCCACCAGGAACGACTGCTGCACCAGTTCGGGGCAGTCGCTGATGACCTCCAGGGCCTCGGCCAGCCAACACAGGACGAGCTGCAGGAGGATGTCCGAGTCGCAGGAGGAGTCCGCCATCTCCTTGGCTTGCTCTTTCCACTTTTTGTGCACAAAATTTTTCACCGTTCTTTTGATGCAAACGTCCAAAGGTTGGATCTTGGAGCTGCAGCCGGACGGCACCACCGCCGGCAAGGTGCTGGACGAGCTCAGCAGGGAGAGGACCTTTTCGGAAAGGTGCGTCCGATGGCAGTCCAGGACCAGCATGCTTTTGCTCTTGTGGGGCTCAAGGTGCTTCTGCCAGACTTTGGACGACCAGAGCTCCATGATCTCGTCGTCGCTGTAGCCGTTCTCCTTCGCCTCCAGCAGGATCATCTCTGGCACGTTGGCCGGCTGCTCCAGGCGGCCTCGGTATAAGACCATGGTGGGCAGGACGCTCCCGTCGGCCAGGATGGCCAAGACCACGTCGCACCAGGGCTCCCCGGTGCCCACTGTCTGCAGGGCGTTCTCCTTCCGGTCGTCGCTGCAGAGGACCTCGGCATCCAGGAAGAAGGAGATCTCGTCGATGGCGGCAATCATGGAGAGGGGCAGGTCCTGGGTGTGGATCTGGCCCTGCACGAACTCAATGAAGCAGCCGGCGTTCTCCGCCACCTCCTTGGGAAGCGGGTGAGCCACCGCCCGGCGGCTGTGCGTGCTGAGGTGGTGCCGCAGCATGAACCGGACGGCCCACTCGTAGGAGATCTTGAATCCTCCCTCCAGAGACCGGCCGATCTTGGTGGCCTTCTGGAAGAGGGTCTCCTCGTTGACCGGCAGCTGCTGCTCGCGCTGCGTCAGGACCCATTCGGCCAGCTTCTCCTCCGCTTCCAGGCTTAGGTACTTGCCCTCCGACAGAGAAGCCACGTTCTCCTCCTGGAAAGCCTGGAAGCGCCTCAGCCAGCGACGGATCCGCCGGGGTGGGTTCTTAAAGTGTTCCGCTGCCTGCTCGGTGTTGCAGCACAAGGCGAAGAGGACGACTCGGAGCTTCTTCACAGAGAGCTGCTCCTTCCTGCTGATGGGCTCGGGTGCCTCCTTGGGCTCAGGCTCCTCATTGTGGCTGTTGACGTTAGAGACATTTGAGCCGTCGTTCTCCTGGACCACGACGGGAGAGCAGCTGGCCTCGGGCATCGGCTCGGGCATCACCGGCGGCACCTCCTGGGCCTTTTCCTCCTCCTCCTCAGCCAGAGGAGGCGGTGTGTTCACAGTGGCAGCTTTG
This sequence comes from Laticauda colubrina, assembly GCA_015471245.1. Classification (NCBI taxonomy): domain Eukaryota; kingdom Metazoa; phylum Chordata; class Lepidosauria; order Squamata; family Elapidae; genus Laticauda; species Laticauda colubrina. The sequence goes on from BLBF01000081.1 coordinate 10,364,158, forward strand.
CTGGGTGAGGCGGTGGAGACGGAGAGTTTTGTGCCTCCTTCGAATGGCTGGGCAGACCTGAAGGAAAGAGAGGGAAAGGCTGAGGCATCGCCCCGGGGGAAGGAGGGCACAAGATCCACTGGAACAGAAAAAGGCACAACGGTTTACCTTGAATGGGAACTCCAAGCAGGACCTGTGGGAAGCAGAAAGAAGAGGTTCAGCTCACGGCAAGAATCCCATTTGGGGCTGGGCTGGGGACAGCAAAACCTCCCTCCCTCCCTTTCTAGGAAAAGTAGAAGAAAGAGGATCAGGCCCTTTCTTGCCTCGTAGAATGACGTTGCTGAATTCGTGAGACGGGTTGAAGACCAGGTGTTTGGCCATGGCGTCGCCCTCCGACGTGGCAAAGAGGCAAGCCGAGCAGGCCAACCGAACCCCACTGGCAAAGAGGACCCAAAGGACGCGTCAGGCTGGCGTCAGATTTGCTCACTTGGCAAATCTGTGAGCAGAATTGCTTCACCAGAATTGCTCACTTTCCCTCCCACACACACTGGGAGAGGGGTTGCCACCCTCCCGGCCACCCTGCTCCCCTCCCCAGGGCTACGGGTTCCAGTGGAGGAGATCTGGCTAGCAAAAGAACTGGGGGGGGGGGGAGACGGTTGGAGGGAGGCAGCCTTACCAAGCAGTGTAGTTTTTGAACAAGGCCAAGTATTTGGGACTTTTGCGAGGAACGTGGTTGCTGGAAAGAGCAAGGAAAGAGGGGGAATGCAACAGTTGTTATGCAACCACAACGCTTCAACCGCTGAGTTTGAGCTGTCCCTCAAGCTCCTTCGGCTCCCTTCCTACCTAAGACTCTCTGCTGCGTTCTGGCCCCAGGCAGAGTCCCCTCTGCCCCTGCAGACAGGCAGCCTCACCCATTGGCACTCACTTGATCATGTGGTTGGCGTACGCGCGGGAGCAGCAGGTGCTGTAACGGCATAGCGAGCAGTGCACGTAGGTGGGGAAGTGGTTGGGGAAGTCCGGGATTTCGAAGCTGCATTCCAGGCAGGTCTGCCGGCCGAGGACGCTCCTGCCGAGAGGGAGGGAGGGAGGGGAGAGCCAAATTAGATCCTGTGTGTGTGTGTCCCAACCAAGTGACAGTCAAGCGGGGGATGAACTGTTTACCCGAGGCAGAGGGGAAGAACCTTCCATGTGTTTCCAGAGCAGAACATTCAACTGAAAACACGGCCGAGAGGCACGGAGGGACCTCCAACAAGGGAGCGGCATAGCAGCCGGTCAGCAGGGAGCTTCCCCTCAGCCCCCCCAAAGGTGCATGGACAGGGAGCAGTCTTCCTCCTCCTCGACTTACAATTGAGCCCAAAATTTATGTTGCTGAGCGAGACATTGGTCAAGGGAGTCGTGGCCCATTCTATGACTTTTCTTGCCACATTTGTTAAGTGACCCCCTGCAGTTGTTAATACTACGGTCGTTAACTGAATCCAGCTCCCCCCCCCCCCAATTGACTGCTGGTCACAAAAGGGGATCATGGAACCCCAGGATGCTGCGACCATCAAAAATATGAGTCGGTTGTCAAGCATCCGTCTTGCTGCAAAGGTCACGGGGTGAAAAAGGGCCCTAAGCCCCTTTTTTCATTGCCCTTATAACTTCCAATGGTCCCTAAATGAAGTGTTGTAAGTCGAGGACGACCAGTGCTCCCCCTGCCCCTTCTCTGGCTGAGCCCCCCACCCCCAGGCAAGCTTTCTGATCAGCCCAGAGGGAGCAGCGACCAGTGGCCAGCAACTCTCCCTCTCAAGGCAAGTTTGAAACGTGGTAAGAAGCGCTGACATTTTCCGGACAGCCTTCTTCTGGACGCTCCTCTGGAACGGCGGGTACGAGAAGTTTGGCTGGGGATCCGAGGACGCCGAGAGCAAAGCCGCGTCTTGGAGGCCCGGGGGCATGTCATTCGCACAGAGGGGCAATGTCCGCGGCTGACCTCGGGAGGCCCTGATGGTCACCTGCAGCCCAAAGGGAGGCGGTCAAGGTCATGCACATGCTGGAGAGAGGCAGAGGGGCTCCCACACGACTCCAAAAGCTCAGAAGGCTCTGATCCTCTCCACCGGTGACTGACCCAGATTGGACCCTGCAATGTTATCCCGGGTAAATAACCCCCCGCTTGCCCCAGATCAGAACTCTGGTCTTGCTCCCAGGAAGAAAGGCAGGCGGGGAAATGGGGGCGAGGGCAGCCTCCTGTCCGCCCCACCTTGCGAGTTCTCTGCATGCAATCCTCTCTGCCCCCACCCCCCTCTTACTGTGCCCCAGTCTGGAAGGGCAAAACCCCAGACGGGGCGACTCTCTTCCTCAAGACCGCGGGGCCAGGAGGGGGAAAGCATCCTGCCTCACCACCACCCCCGGTTGCAAACAAGCCCTCCTGGGCCGCTCTGTACCTTGGTGCCCGGCTTCAGCCCTTCCAGCTGCTTGGGTTTACGGAAGGTTTTGTGGTGCTGCAGCTTATGCTCGATCTTGTCCTTGGCAAAGAGGAACTGCAGGCGGCACTTGTTGCAGTGGTAGACGCTCTTTTTCTGCCATGGGAGGGGAGGCGCTGATTTTTCTGGAGGAGGATGGGCCCTTCCCTTACTCCTCCCCCGCCCAAGAGAGAGGGTCCTGGCGGTGGACGAGGAGGAGGGGGTTGGGGTTCACCTGGTGCCTCATGAAATGCTGCTGGAACGCCGTGCCGTTTTTGAAGACCTTGAGGCAATATGGGCAGAGCAGGTGGCGCGTGTCCTCATGTACCATCCGGAAATGGGTGTCCACTTCGGAGTAGAGCGACGAACGATACTGGCAAACCTGGGATGGAGGGAATCACTCTTGTTAAAAGGGTCCAGAGGGGGCCAGAAGGTGCCTTTCCCAGAGGGGAGCCACCCGTCTTCCTAGGGGCGGTCAGGCAAGGAGGCTTTGGGGGGATCCTCCTCTCGAGCTTCGGAAGGTTGTCTTCCTTGACCTTCTTCTGCTCAGGATTTCTCCAGAATCCGCACAAGGGCCAAGGCTGGAGCGGAGCAGGGCAGCGCTTCGTCTACCAGCCCCCCCCACCCCCCACCCCAAAGCGTTGGCAGTACCTGGCAGACGTAGGGCATCTCCCCGGGCTTGTGGGTGTCCTTCATGTGCTGCAGGAACATGGGCTCGCTCTCAAAAGCCCATTCACAGATCTTGCACTTGGCTGTTAGCAGAGGGGGAGGGTCAAAACTGGGCCCGTTCAGAGGTGGGCAAAGGGGAGGCAGGCCGGGATCTCCATGGCGCAAAACCCGCCTCGGTAGAGCCTGGCATTTTAATCTGCCCCGCTCCAGTTTTCCCTCTAGATCATGCAAAGGGAAAGGCAGCCCCCCCCCCCCCATGGGATCCCACAGAAGCTGCAAGGGGAAAAATCTCTTATTTTTAAGGGGGTCCCCTGCTTCCCTCTGCTAGGGTCCCCTTTTCTGGTAGGAGGGTTTGTGCCAACTTACTGGTGGATTCGTATGGACTGTGGACGTTCTCCAAGTGACACTGGAGCTGGAAAGGCGTGGTGAACTGTCGGTAACAGTGCTGGCAGATGGTGTGGATGTCCACCTCTCCGTTCTGCTGGTCCAGTTCGACGTGGTGCTTCATGTGGTTCATGAACCTGCAGGCAAGGAGATGGTTAGGTTTGTCCGGCGGGCGATGGGAGGGGAGAAGCCTCTGGATCTGACAGCAAGGTGGGGTTTCAAGGGCCCCCCCAAAACACACAGCTGCCCATTCTAAGCCTTTGTGTGGTCCATGGAAGCACCCCACGACCCCCACAGGAAAAGACAGACAAGTACTGAATTGGGAAGTTTTTTTAGAGGTAAAACAGGGTCTTTCCTCTGTTAACAGTTCAAACCCTGTGAGTTTTCACCTGGGCGAATATGCAGAAGTAGCTTCTTTAGTTCTCGTTTATTTTATTAAATTTATATGCTGGCCCCTCTCACTGGGCAGCTTATGCCATATGAAAGCAAAAGCACAAAGAATTAAAACACTGGAAATGTTAAATATTAAACAGTATCTCATCACTAACCCATAATGAAGAGCACCCCCGATCTGAATAAACTGCCCAGCTTTAAAAATAGGTTCAGTCTTAATTCTAGGGGAGATGGTGCTTCTCAAAAGGCCATGGGGGGGGGGGGGGGGCAGCTGTCTTCTCCCTTATCCGGGACCCCCGTAGCTCTTACCGTATGTTATTCTTGAGCCTCTTTGTACAGTGTGGGCATCGGAAAGAGGTTGGCACCTTGGGGAAGTTAAGCAGCTGGCTCACTTTGCCCCCGTCCCTGCCGTAGTAGAAGTCATCAACCAACATGATCAGCTTGCTCTGCACCCCCTCGCTGGCACCGTCGCTCGGCTCGGAGAGCTTGGCTGCCGGTGACAGGGCAGGGATGGGGGTGGAGGAGGGGGGAGAAGCCACGGCGGCGGTCTTATCCGGGGAAGGGGGCTTGGGGGCTTGGATGCTTGGTTCGGACTCCAGGGGTTTCCCTTTCTTCAGGAATTCCACCATTTCGGGGCAGCAGTACTGTGGGGAGGACAAAAGAAGAGGAGAGTAAGAATTCCTGCATGTGCTCTAGCCCAGGGGTCTCCCACCGAGGCGACTTTTAAGACTTGTGGACTTCAACTCCCAGAATTCCTCAGCCAGCAACATGGCTGGCTCAGGAATTTTGGGAGTTGAAGCCCACAGGTGATAAATGGGCCCTGGTTGCTCACCCCTGACCTAGGATACAGGCCAGGTCAGGTTCACAGGCTTCACTTAGCCATGAACTGGAAAACTCTTTTCCCAGCACCAGGACAAGCAACTCCAATGACCTCCTGGGCCTGGAGCAACTACTTACACACATATGGCCTCTTAAAGCTTCAGTGACTCTAAACTGGGCGTTGCAGCGAGGGCAGGATTTCCGCCCGCTGTCTTGCAAGTCGAAGGCGGGGATCGGCGAGGAGCTGACTGTTGACAGCAACAGAAAAGAGAATCAGGGGAGGGAAAAGAGACGCCGCTGGAAGGAAGAGACTCAGAGAAAGTTATTGCTGCTCCTTTGCTGCCATTTCTTTCCCCTGGGGAGGAGTTAAGAGGTGGCTGGCACATCTCTTACCTCATGAATAGCACCCCGGGGCTGCTCCCCAAATCCCTTAATTAAGTGCGGAAGTTAGGAGACGCACCTTTCTGCGAGGAGGACTCCGAGAGGCCCGTTCTCTGGGAACCATGGGCCTGGCTGTTGTTGGGCACCATGAGGGCCCCTGAGCTTTGAGCAAGCGAAGGGACGGTGTTCAGGGTATTCACCAACTTGGCCACCTCGTTGTTCTCCCCCGCCACGCCGGGTTTCTTCACCGCAACAAAACTCGCGATGCTCACTGGTGGGAAAAGGTGGAGAGAAGCCGATCGTTTCCGTTTGGAATCAGAGGAGGGAGGAGTCAAAGGAGGGAAGTGGCCCCTGGGCTGCCCCACAATCAAGTGTCCCAGGGCGAGGGATGGGGAGGGGGAGGAAGAGGAGGAGGAGGAAGAGGGGATGCCAAAAGAGGACTTACTTTGTGGCTGCGCTTGGGACTGTGGGACCGTGTTCCGGATGGTCAGGGTGGCCGGAATGACCGTCGTGAATGTGTTGGAGGCCGGCCGGACCGGCATGGTTGGAGCAGGTCTCACCTGGGCCATTTGGGAGAAAACCTGAGGGACGCCGACGGTGGGCTTCACAAACTGCGTGCCTGGGGCTGGAGGGAAGGAAGAGAGGGGAGGAAAGGCCCAGGTGGGGGCTGAAATTCCAGAGGCCGTTGTGTTTTAAACCCAGCAAGGCTGGAACTGAGGGGAGGCTGGTGTTACAGGATGCCTGTCGCACGGCCCTAAGCGGGTGGGTCATTTGCACGGCCACTCCCTCCCGGCCTAGACTTTGTGCCTGAAAGGGGATCATTTTTGTGGGGCTCTGCTCATGACCCCCCCCTCCTGGCCAGCCTCCTACCAACCACTCCACCTGGCTTTCCTCCACCCCCTTACCTGGGACGAGCGTGATCGGCCGTACGGTCTGGCCCTGCTGCACATTCAGGACAATCCCAACCTGGTTCATCGTGTTTTGCACAGGCCGGACGTTCCGCACAGGGAAACCCTTTCTCAGACAAGGAAAAGAAGCCGCTTTAGGAGCTCAAGCCCAGGCAAGCTCTGCCTGCCTGCCTGCCTGCCACGTTCCGACGACCCCATTTCGAAAAGGGCATCAGATTTCTAAGGCTCATTGCAGCATTGAGCCGTCGCCCATCTTCTGGCCTGAATGACACAGACAGACAGAAGGTGGACACTGCCCAGGCTGTGTGCTTCAGGCTGCTCTGCCTGGCCCCAAGTCAAATTAAACTCCAGGAAAAAACCATCCTACTAATTGTCTCCAGGTGGCAACAGGACAGAAATGGCTACCTCCTGCCTTTTTCAAAGTTAAATATACAGGAATCATGTTGTGGTTTCAGGTTTCTTTAAAAAAAACTATCGGTCCAGGTTTACCAACGGATGGAGCTTTTGCTGCAGGAAACTGCAACAGGCACCCAGCCGTTAGGGATAGAAACCTGCCCGAGGCCGAATCGGTTTATTCCCAACACTTCTGGCCTTCAGGTGGGTGGGCAACTGGTGGGAAACCAACCCCCCCCCCCCCAGTTGACAGCTAGTCTGTGCAATGTTAGCTGGCAATAAGTCTCGCTCGGCCTGTCCTCTGAGCCTTTGAAAAGAACAACAAAAGAAAGAATTCTGGGAGTTGAAGTCTGCCTCCCCGCCATCTTCCAAGTGGCCACGGTTGAGAAACAGCGGACCACCAAGGGGACCATCGGCTGGGACCCAATGCCCCCTCACCTGAGTCGTGATGAAGATGGGCTGGCTGGTCACTGGAGAGTTGGTCACGTGGTTCGCATTTTGCATGACCTGGACAGGCCGGAGGACAGGCTGGGTCACCACTGTGCTTAGCCCAGGGGTGGGGTTCTGGGTGAGGATCAGGGGCTGGGCCCCTTGCTGAACCAAAGGCGTGCCGGCTGCGGGGGAAAAAGAGGAGAGGGTTGTTACCTGCAGGGGGCCAGGGATGAGGCTGCCCTCCCACAGCTGAGCCAAGCAGGGGTCTTCCAATTCCACCACCCTAGTGGGGGGGCTTTGAGAAGCTCAGACCCCTCTAGAAGGGGAGCCCAGCTACACTTGTCCCTGTTCCTCTCGCACACAGAGGAAGTGACACGCTGTGTGTGTTAGGCTGCTTACTTCTCTTGTAAGAGGAAAAGGAGCCAAGCTGCGGAGTTAATTTCAATACAGGCAGTCCTCGGCTTACAACACAGTTCGTTTAGCGACCATTCACTGAAAAAAAGGGACTTTGGGACCGATTTTTCCCCACACTTGGGACCACAGGCAGCCTCTCCCTGGTAATGTGAGTCAAAATCCAGAAGCTTGGCAGCTGGTTCACTTTATGAGAGCCGCAGTGATCCCCTTTTGCGACCTGGCCAGTGAAGTCAGTGGGGAAGCCAGATCCACTTCAGAAACCGGGTTGTCAGGGTCCCGGCGATTGCCCCAATTGAATCATGAGCCTCCAAGCCCAGCTGCAAAAGAAGGCAGCTGACTGACTCATCAGCTGGAGCGATTCGGTCAGCAACGGAGGCAAGAAAGTTCATAAAATGGGGCAGAACTCACTTAACACATGTTTCACTCAACAATGGGAATTTTGGGCTCAATTGTGGTCGCAAGCTGAGGAATGCCTGTATTTGAAACCCTGGAGTTCAGGCAGGCAGAGGAGGGTTCAAAAATGCTACATGAGCAAAGCACAGGAAAGCCCAGCTCCCTTCTCTCTGAGGAACTGCACCACAATCCTCTGGGCTGGTGCCCATCCCAGGTTAGTGACAGGGCACAGACAGAGCAGGAAAAAGGGGTGAAAGTACATGGGTTTTTTTCCAAGATTTCCCTCTGTCCCTTAAGTTGTTGGGGTGCTTCTAAGAACAGGGTCCTTGCTTCCATCCCAGCAAGGGGGAACGCCAGGGACCCGACAGCGGGAGAGCAGGGGAGGGGAAACCTTCCTCTCTCAGCCTCCCTGGATGCCCCCAAGACCCTTCAGGATCCTTACTGCTATTGTTTGCAAAGAGAGTCACCAACGTCTTCTTCGTGCTGTCACTGTTGGAGGTGCCGCTGCTGCTAACGGGCGTGGTGGGGAGGCCGCTGCCAATGGACGCGTGGGCAGCGGGCGGCACAGGGGCAGCCACCGGCTGCACGCTGACTGAAACTGTCGAGGAGGAAACTCAGAGTGGTTATCAGGCCTCCCGCAAGCACCGCCAGGTTTTCGCCATCCCCCTCTGGAAAACTGCCAGGTGTACAATCAGGGGGACATCTCCGGGCACAACGGACTAGCAACTTTTGCTGACTTGTTTTGTAAGGTTTTTTAAGTCTTCTGCTGTGGGCTTTAGGCCAGGCTGGTCAAGCTGACCCTGGACTGGGAGATCTCAAACCTGGAGTGACTGGAACGCAGCTAACGGGTCAGAGAGCAAGCTGGCTCTCTGCTGGTTTTCCTGGTTACCCCGATGTTGGCAACCCTGTTCTGGAAAGAACTTTTCTGCGTTAAAACGGGAGCCGTGGCTGTTCTTGGTGTCTGCCAGAAGGCAGGGAAGGAGCAAATGTGAACAGCCCAAGAGGAGGAAGACGAATTATTAAATAGGTCCATCTGTTCCACCCACGGGGATATTAATAGCCGGGGGAAGGAATTATGTAGAAATTGTTTTACTTTTTTTTCCCCACAGGTGACTGAAGACTAGGAGATGATTTAAAGAGGAGACCAGCCCTCCATGACCATCCCGATGTGGGTGCTGCCAGGCAGAATGCAGTGCAGCCCATCAGGAGAAAGGAAAAGAAGGCCGAGTTTGAGAAAGGAAGTGGCCCCATCAAACGTGAACAGATCTCAGTAGGAACAGACTCTCACAGTTTAACCGGTCTGCTTCCTATCTCTTTGGGGGCTCTGTCTGTGCCCTCTGAAAATGCCAAGGTGCAGCAAAATAATAGTAATAATCAATTAAAAAACGCATAGCAATCCATCTCTTGCACATCAGGGACTAGAACTGGACACTACAAAATTGTCTGCCGAGGTATGAGTTCAGTAACGCAGTGCAGAGGTGGGGCTTCGGAGGAGGAGCATCACCTGTGGCGGTTTTGTCCACCGAGTTGTAATCTTCCACCATGGAGTCCTCAATCACATCACTGATCTTCTGCCAGGGTTCAAGTTCCTCCTCTTCACATTCCATAAACAGGTCCGTGTCTGCCATCTTGGGGGGAGACAGAAAGAGGTGGTCATCTTCAGGACAAGGGAATTCAGCAGAGGGAGGGGGACGTCCACCTAATTTTTTTGGGGGGGCAGAGCAGCATAACTTGGGCATGACTTCTGATCTATACTCTTCTGGTCTGCACCCCTCGCTCCAACCAGTTGTTAAACCAATCAGGTTAGATCTACAGTAAGTTACGCTTCGGTTTTAGTTTTTGATTTGAGCTTGTTTCAAAAAATACAAAGGGCCCTCATTTGGGTCTAACATTTGGGGATGCCGAAAATTCCTGTATCTTTAGTCTTTCCTGCTCATCTTAAAACAGAATTTTATAAGGAAATGTAGCCTTGCAAAATTTTCCATGTTGCTTTCATCTTAATGAAATATTTAGAAACAACACCGAAAGGTTTACTGTGTGATTAGCTGTGATCTGTTTATCCATCATGACAAATATATTACACCTTGGTGAAAGAAATGTTCGAGGAGACCAGCTTTTTTAATGAATATTTTGCCATTTTAAGACAGCATGCATCTGCAAGCTTTAAAATATGTAGAAATAGATGGTAAACTGCCAGTGGTATAGAATAGAAATACAAAACTGCAACCGGTTCATTCAACCAAGAATGTTTCTACAATTCCATCCCGTTCTTTCTTCCCAAACTCCCAACTGTGGATATTTGGGAGGACATCAAAACTATTCTGCTCAATAAGGACTTAATCCTTGTGATAAATATGCTAACATTGACTTTTCCGCTACACTGATGACAGATGCTCTTACTCACAAAAAGCAGGCCGAGAGAGTATGCTAAATATGATACCGTTTATTTAAAACATATAAAGAAAACCAGAATATGTTGGAGGGTAGTACTATTAAAACAGACCTGTTTAATTAATTCACCATCTTTCAAATGCAAACACCCTTTGCTTTATACAGCAAAACCAGTATTGTTTCCTTCTTGCTCAGGGAAGGATCCTCCTGGGTTTGTTGACATGAAAAGCCAGCATACACCAAAATGTGAAATGCAAAAAAAAATAAAAATGCAAACATGGTTTTGCAGGGATCCAGGATACAATATGTGGCTACTTCATGCTAAAGAAAAGAGACAGGCCTGGGGGAGGGGGGTGAGATTTTAAGAAATGGTTAGCAAAACAAGGACCTTTGGAATACAACGTACTTTTCCAAAGTTAAATCTGTACAGGTTAAATCCAATAATACACACTTTCAGTTGTTAGGAAGCAACAGCTGCGTACAGAAGTCCTACCTCAACAGATGCAGGCAACATGTGAACCCAGCAGGCAGGTAAGCAAGCAGCATTTTGCCTGGCCAAGCAAACCAACTTCCCAAAGCAGCTACTGTGAGAATCCACCGCCTGGATCTTCGATTCCTCCCTTCTCCTTCCATGCTGTGTGCTTTTCACACTGTAGGCCTGCCTTGGCCTTCATTGCAGCAAAACTTCTCTGGGAACCTTTCAGTAACTTTAGAATTTACCGCCAGGGCTTGCTCCAGAAAGTAACACAACAGATTATGCCCAGCACTGGACTTGCCCCGTTTTGCCCCAAGAACGTTGCTGTCTTTTTCTCTCTCTCTCCAACATGCTTAGAAAGGAACCTGGAATATTTGGCACTTCCACAGAAAAGGACTCCCATCCCTCCACGTCTCCCTTCTTCTAACCATCATGCTGAAAAACCACTCAGGATTTAAACAATACAGCCAACAGGTAAACAGTTCACAAAAATCACTCAGGTTTTCTTCAAATCCATCAGCAAAATAGGAGAGGTGTTGTCTGATTAATAACATCCACTATCCACCAAGGTGGCAGTGCTAGTCTTTGCTCAAGTTGCAGACTAATGTTGACATTTGGGATTTAGCTAGAATAAAGTTTATTTGGGAAATGGTTTTCTTTCTCCATCCATGTTCAAAGGTTTGTCTGTTTAAAACAGCAATTTATAGGATCACAATTGTAACTGAAATCAACACAGATTATTTCCTTGTTTACTTGTCTATTTGTGTTGAACTTCTAGGATTACAAGGAGCAAAAATCTGTCTTCTTGTTCGCACATTTTTTGCCTCTATTTCTTTTCTTTCTTTAATTTTAAAACCCATTATAGCTACTCTGATTTCTTTTATCCAAGGACTTTGTATAATACATTGCACTGTAAACAAGTGAGGAATTGACGTTTCTATGATGTCAGCTCTTGAAAAGAATGCACTTAATAAAAATCCATTTGACTTAAGCAGTCAAATGGGGTTGCTAAAGATACACATCTTAACCACAAATATTTAGGCAAAAAAATGAAACTCAGAGCTAGAGACATTCAATCTGCCTAGGAGCAAGACATCAATTTTCCTTCCAAAGACAGCCAACCATTCAAGTATTCAAACCTAGATCAAAAATGCAAAGAGCTTAACCCAACCTTGGCCACAGAAGCAACTGCTTTTGATTATTTGTTTGTAAAGCAACTCGGAAATAAAAGTATTTGATTTTGCAGGCCAACAGTGGCCAAGAATCCATTATAAAATCTGGTAAAACTTCAATTGCAACATGCAGTTGGTCTAATTTTCTGTTTTTCTCTTTCCCCACCAAAGAGAGAAACAAAAAATTAGACCAGTTCATCTTTACAACTTTTCTTAAGATAAGAAACACAAGATAAAATAGGAAATCTGTTGGTGATGCCTTACAATGTAGCGGCCTAGTTGTGTAACTGACTACTCATCAGATCAAGCTAAGATACAGTGTAAATTACAGAATGCAACCTTACTGTAACAACTAGAACAGACAAAAAAGCAGGGACGTCTTAAATGTTCACATTGACAGAAAACTTAATTTGTGAATTAGAGAGATCACTCTGCCTCACACGTGAAGGAGGGTCGTGTAATAATTTTTTTAGATGGAGCTTAAGGTAAGGTCTCATAACACTTGTCAGAAGCCTTGTGAAGTGAGGGTAGAAGAAACTGTCACATATTTCTGAAATAGTTTTTCAAATTCCAAATAATCTGGGTCTAAGATGCTATTAAGCGACCCAGGTAAAAAAACGTCACACATCAGAAAAGCCAAGCACGTTCACTATGACACAGGAAATCATTAGTGAACAGTACTTCACAACATGCAGTCTTGGAGTTATCCAGGATAAACTAAAGAGGAAACAAACTGGTTATGATAATAGAAAAAGGCGCTGCTGTTTTGACAATTGGTCAGGTTCAGAACCAAAGAAGCAACACAACTATTCTGTTCCAATCCAATATTTTTAAGCATCTCAGAAAAGGCAGGAATAGAATCGTATAAGAAGGATAAATGTTTTCAATGTCTATTAGAGGAAGAAAGTGAGGCTGTTCAGAACAAGATCTAGAAACATATAGCTCTTGTATGTTTTTAATCCACTAAAATCTGAGGAAAAGAATCTCTGCGCACTAGTGTGTTTCTCACTTTACAGCAGGCCAGAATTACACCCATTTATACCAATGCAACCAGAATAAATGCACCAAGATTTGTTAAGGGTGAGCTACACCATCACTACGATATGGTTTTGCATCCCATCTGAGGTGATTATCTGAGACCGCCCTGCAGTCACATCAACTGTTGCATGTCAGGACAACGTTGGCTTGTTCAAGAGCTGTAGAATAATGTAAAAACTGTTGGGTTGCCCATTTGTAAAGACACGTGGGAGCTTTTCCCGGATGGAGTTTCCTAGACTTGGGGAAAAGGACAATGGGAGTTTACAGCATGGATTTGTGTTGCAGAGAGCGGCCAAGTGAACCCCACGTTCAAAGCGCAGATATGCTACAAAGACAGCAACTCCACTGGGCCATCATCTCACTTCTGCATAGTGCCACCAAATCCAGGGTTTGTGGAATGGGGACGATGGGACTTGGGCAGAGCATGGCTGCCTTTATTCAGCAGCAAGGGCAAAGGGTGAGGGGGACCTGAAATGGGGCTGAGAGCAGCCAGGGGTCTTTTGCTGCCCAAGGACACCTCTGTCCCATGGATGTCTTGCAGGTGGTTGGAGGGCAATGCCCGGCCAAACTCAAGGGTGGGCTGTAATGCAACAGGTGTCTGGAGCACCGTGCGAGGGTAGCATCGCCATGCTGTGCAGATGAAGCATGGGAACTGTAGTCCGAGGTACCACAAGTCCATTGCAAAAAAGGGGTCTGTGCGGGGAAGCATATGGCCTGTGGGGGAGGCAACGTTGTGGGCGCCCCCAGCCGCCGCTCCTACTTTTTGCGTAAAGAATGGGAAGCCACCAACCAACTGCCCCCCCCACGCCCCCCACGCCCCAAAACAGCCCCTCCCCCAACTACGAGGGTTATGAATCTGCACTGGGTCTCCTTCAAAAGGGGGGGGGGAGGAGAGAAAATAATCCCTCCCAGCCAACATGGCCGCCTGCCCAGAGTGTGGACAATGTTGCTGGGGGGGGGGGGTTTGTAAGAGACGCCACCCCCCCACGTCTTCTTATTTCCACACGTTTTTTTGCGGGGGGGGAGAGCCACGCATCTTATTTTTATTCTCCTCAACGCCCCCCTCCCTCCAGAAAAGGGCCCAGAAAAAAAGGGGAGGGGAGAAAACTGCCAGCGGAGGGATCCGACGCTTCGCTCCCCCTTTTTTTTTTCCCTCGCGCCCCGCTCGTCCCGCCCCTCACGGCGAGAGAGAGAAGAAAAAAAAATCCCGGTATTCAGTATCGCTCCGCGCTCGCCTCCCAACCAAGCGGGGGAGGCCGCCGCCTAGCGGAGGGCTACCCAAGGGAGAAAAAGGCCACGCCTCTTTTCTCCACCGCCAGCCAATCGCCGTCCTCCCTGAGTCGCTTCCCTCCCTCCTTCCCCGGCTGAGGGAAAGCGTCTCGCGCTCGCTTTTGTGTATCGCGCGCGCGCTCCTCTCGCTCTCTCTCGTTCTCGTGCGCGTTATTCCCTCAGCCCGCCGCTCCGCCCCCCCCCATGGAGAGGGGAGAAAAAAAAACGCGAGAAGCCCCCCCCTCCCGCGGGAGTGGTTAGAACCGGTTTCCAACGGTTCCCCCCCCTTGAAGGGCCCCGCGCACGCGCGCTGCCCCCCTACCGACCGCGCGCAGGCTCTTCCCCACCACCTCCCTCCTCTCTCTCCCATCCTCCACCCGGCCCGCCCACCCGCCCGTCCCGGCGTTTCCCCACCACATAACGGGGATGGCGTCGACTCACCTTCCCCAGAACGGCGGCCGCCGCCGGTGGCTGCCTCGCCTCCCTCGCTGGGCTCCGAGGCAGGGCTCGTCCCCACTCTTAAAGGGACCCGCGCCCCCCGCCGGCTCCTGGGAGAAGGGCGGCGGCGGCGCGGCTCGCATGAGCCTCCCCGCCCCCTCCCACACGACTCTTTTTTTTTTTTTTTTAAGGGTTGCGGGTTGGTACACAGAAGCAGCAACAACACACATACATACACACACACAAAAAAAGGGGTCCTGGCCGGCGGAGGGATACGGTTCCGTCGTCATTTCCTTCGCCCCGCCGAGCGGAACGCGGATTGGCCGTTGTGCGTGACGTCACCGGCGAAGGGGCTCGCCCCGAGCGAGGCTGCCTGGTTGAAGTTTGTGTGAGGCTGACAATTCTGAGGAGATTTGGAGGGAAAAGGTTGCCCCTTCCTTCTCTTCCTCCATCATCATCTTTTTCCTCCTTCTCCATCATCTTTTTCTTTTTTTCCTCTTCATTTTTTCTTTCTCCTCCTCCATCATCATTCTCCTTTTTCCTCCTCTTCCTCCCATCATCTATTCTCTTCAAGGGGTCTCCTGAGGTAAATTCTCAGCAGAAGGCAACAAAGTAGAAGACACTTCCAGGAAACATCAGGGTTGAGGCCCACCACTTCATCAGTGTCATTTTTTGGGAAAGGTCTTCTGAATCAGTCAACATCCCTGACTCCTGTTTTTATTTCCGTCTGCAGATGGGGAAATTCTGACCATGGGTAGACATGGAGAGTCACACCAAAGGCGACCCTGACCGATGCAGAGCAGAAGTTGTCCGATGCATCTTTAATCTTCTGATGAAAGATTTGAACCTGATTGTCATACTCTTATTAAACTTGTGACTCTTATGAGTGTCATACTGAGATTTTGCCTGTTTTTTTGTCTTCTATTTATTTATCCAATTTATATGCTGCCTATCTCAATACTGACTGATTCTCCCATGAGATAATTTGACCATGTGATGATGGTCTATCCTGCCTTCCCATTCACTTGGCGTCAACAAGATGATCTACAATTATAACGTAGCCAGACAGCATAACTGCCCCCCCCCCAAAAAAAAAACAATTGCAATAAAAATTATGCCAATTAAAACTCAATTTCAAAGATGTTGCCAAGGAATGAACCTTCCAAAGACCTGGAAAGCAAAAATTCCTGGTTTTCTTCCTCAATTAAGAGAAACAATTTCAAAGAGGAAAGCACCCCAAATGGCAGACAGCCAGAAGAAAAAGCCATACGCTTTTGCACAAATGCTACACTTACATAGCTTAAATCGTAAGAAAGTAGAAGTATGGAGCATCTCTCAGTAATGAATGAACCAAAACTTTGAAAATCATAAATAATTGAGAGACAGCAATAAGTCTCTTGGTCTACCCTATGTGTACTTACAGACAAGCCATACTTACAAACGGGCTGCCTATTACTAAAAATGGCAAACAGTATTGTTCCTCAAGTTGAACCACTGAAGCCCCACAATGTTTTTTATGAATCATTGAAGCTGTAGGCTTTTGATACACTGCCTGCTTTCAACAATTCATCAGGTGGAAGGAGAATCCTGTCCACATTTTTAGTAATATATAGTCCGTTCATGAGTAAAAGTTCTAATTTAGATATGTTAGTTAAAAATAGAATTAGGAACAGAACTCATTCTTAAACCCAGAAATTGCATGTAAGTAACTCCTTATGAAAAAAGGCACAATATTGCAAGCTGCTTTAGGAAAAATAAATTGTGCTAAAAAGTTATATATTGTACTATTAAACATGTTTACTTTAAAATTTAGTTTCAAAGTTCAATCTGTCACATTTTTGTCTGTGATCATCAGACTCAAAGAAAAAAATACAAAGGAGCATGCAAAGTGAAACAAATTTTAATTTTAATGGATGTCAGTATGCAACCCCCCTTCTCCCATGCAATTGAATCAATTTCCTTTTAAAGTATTTTAACTAATAGAGTAACATATTCAAATTAAATATACTGGGATTCCTTAAACTGCCAACAATACCCTGCTAATGAGCATGTATCTCATACAGAATCATATGACTAATATTTTCTTTCTTTGAAATCTGCCCATTATTGAAACTTAGCATAAAGTAAAATGTGTTTTATTGTTTCAATTAAATTATCATGAACTGGATGAAGAGCTGCCTATCCATCCACCAACAAATAGGAGATAACTATTTGCCATCTTCTCACTAGCATAAATAATTCAGGCCCATTTAAATGTCTGTCTATAGTTCTCTTAAATTCTTCTGGCCTTGTGTAACTGGTCTTTCTCCTTTTCTCTTTAATTTTTTCTTGAGTCCAATTTCCTCATGTTTCTTTTCTTTCAACTTGTAGCTTGAAGGAAGAGCCTTTTTAGTTGATGTAAATTTCTTTACAAGACAGTGGATTTCTGAAAAGCTGGACAAAAATATAGTAAATACATTCTAAGGAGTAATTATATGCAATGTGTAGCTGTGCATTTTTGGCAATATATAGTCTCCAAAACACCCTTCGAGATTTTTCTAAATCACAAAAGCAAGGATCCATTCAAATTTTTTTCCCAGTGACAGGGTTGCAGATTGATCTTAACCATTTCTGTTTGATTGTAGACATTAGCATAGAAGGGTTCACAGGTCCGGTTAACTGGAGGAAAATCAATGTAATAACTTTGGAGGTTGTTAGCACATGCAATGAAAATTACACAGATTTAATAATCTTCATATAATGGTATGGAACAGCTTTGTTTCAGTGAAACAATTTGTCATTATTTGAGCAGAAAAAAGGAACATCTTAAAAATTCAAGAGAGTGCTGAAATCTGCTAATGGTATTAAAATGAAATTAAAATGGCATTAAAATGTAAACATCAACATTCACCATGAAAAATACGTGGTCTGTGCAAGATTTTACAAATTTATTTGTCAAGCGATTATTAGATAACAGGTATAAGTATAAACATAGTTATGAATATATGAAATGGATACAAATAAGAAAAAAAGAAACAATAGGAAAGGGATGGTAGGCACATTGGTGCGCTGATGCACGTCCCTTACAGACCTCTTAGGAAAGGGGGGAGGTCAATAGGAGACAGTCTAAGGTTAAAGTTTTTGGGGTTTGGGGGAGAAACCAGAGAGTCAGGCAGAATATTCCAGACATTGACCCCTCTGGTGCTGAAGTCGTATTTCCTGCAATCAAGTTTGGTGTGGTTAACCTTGAGTTTGTATCTATTGTGTGCTCTTGTATTGTTATGGTTGAAGCTGAAGTCTTCATTGACAGGTAGGACATTGCAATATATAATTTTATATACTGTACTTAGATCAAACTGAAGGCAGCATAGTTCTAGATTGTCTAGATCTAAAATTTCAAGTCTGGTGGCATGAGGTATTCTGCTACAAGTGTTGGAGTGAAGAACTTTTGTGAAATATTTCTGGACTTTCTCAATTGTATTAATATCAGATATGTAATGCAGGTTCCAGACTGATGAGCTGTATTCAAGTATTGGTCTAGCAAATGTTTTGTATGCTCTAGTTAGTATCAAACAGAAAAAGAATTCACTCAGAACTGAACAAAACTGAACAACTACTCACCCCATCTTATTAAATATTTGCTATTTGGACTTCAATTAACAGTAACAAGGGAGGAAAGGCATTCCTAAAGGTACTTTCAACTAAAGGGACAAAAACCATCTCCAAAGTCCACCGGCAGTTGCTTGACAGGAAAGCAAATGAGCTGCCAGATCTCCGCTGCCTGCCAGTTTCAAAGCTATATTTGTGTCAAGCCTATGCTGCGTGCTGACATACTCTTTGAAACGCCACCTCCAGCTAAGGGTTTTCTTTTCTTTGCACTTTCAGCCCAAAATAGAGAAGGGTTTTCTGTCTAAGGAAGCTAAAAGATGAGGCAATCAACTATTGACAGGACAAAGAATCAGATCCTTCAAGAAAGAAACGAGACAGCTTACAGAATCAAAGGCAACCATTGGATTTTGTACTGAAAATACAGCCCTCCCCATCTGGAATTGCTCAGTAATTTGCAACAGTCCTCCTCCCAACACGCCTCTTCTCCACCCACTGAAATACAGAGATATATTCTCCTCCAGAAAAAGTCCTGCTTCTGATCTGGAGGATCCTCTTCGTTGGTCAGAATTCTTTGGAGGGAAGAGAGCAGGAGTAATCCAAGCCCACCACCATGGGTAAGCCAAAACAAGACAGAGGCCACATTCTTTTACCCAGCTGCAGAAACAGCCATGGTTTGTCCAGGGTTTCCTGCGTAGTTCAGACTTTCTCAGTGTAGAAGCTCAGGAACAGATAATGATCATTATCGGAACACTTTTGCAAATTGGGGAAAGGTAGCAATTTTTTGATGCAAATAGCTTGGCAGTTTAATACAGGTGTGCTTTAAAAGATGTGCCCGAACTCTCAGGGAGTTTAGCTTTTGAGAGGCAAGGTGCCAGTGAGATTTCAAAACTTCTTCTCTTTTAGCAGCATTTCTTTCTTAGAGAGTTTGGTCCAGGCAAAGTCCCTAAAAATCCCGATTACTAAGAAAATCCGTTCTTATTGCAATAGGATACTGATAATTCACACGTTTATTTCCAAAGATGTATACTTAGGATTCTACTCTGTGCAACACAGAAAAAAAAAACACTCCACTTTTATACTGTTTTTGCAGTTCGATCCTCTGAATTTATCTTGAAAGGAAGTTCCTATTCTCTTTGATAAGCACTTTGGCTTAACACATGCAGTTTCAATTACATGAAACAAGTTTATCTGCATTTTGGTATGCTTTTTTTATTTTAAATTCCTTTACTTCTGATGTCTTGTGTCCTCTAAAATCTAAAATCTCCCAACCACTGTTGTAACCTCCCACCCTCAAAAAAAATATCCCCAGGATGGCCCCTTCAGCAATGGTAGGAGGACTCTGTCATTAGCAGGAAAACATATACAATGTCTCTCCAAATATTTTGCATTTATCTCTCAAAGTTGGGGTCAAAGCAGGGTATGAGAATGGGAGAAGCTGGTCTAAAGAACAGCTCTGAATACTATTATTGCATGTAATTCTTTCTCTCTTAAGAGAGATTACTTTTTGCAGCAGGAAATGATCTAACAGAAAAAAGCCACTTTCAGAAACTGGAGAAAATATTAGATGCTCTTCCCAGTCCCCTCCCCCCACAACTAAAATTGTGACTAAGGAAAAGCAATTGTGCCATAAAAGGTCTTCCATGGAAACACCCAGTGAGATTGGCTTTTGAATAAATATAAGATTATGCTGTTTATATAAGCCTTTAGTAAAGAGAAATGAGCATTTAAGCGGAAAGTTGTAGAGAGTATAAAGGTGAATAAAGGACTTGTTTAAAAGTACCCATTTACAGTGGGAGGGAGCGAATGTTGTGCCATCTTTACTCTACCGTGCAATTAATTAGGTGATTTTAGGTCTGTGGGTCACTATCAGCTTCGCTATTATGAGAAAAGGAATGATCGGGTCAAAGAATTGAAAACCATCCCTGTTGAAATTCATACCTGTCCTTCCAGATGTTGAACAATTCAAATTGTGTTTGAATTTGAATTAAAATTTGAATCACTTCAATTCAGTTTTAACATCTGGCAACCACCTGGACAAGTTCCTGTAGTTCTCTCAGCAATGTTTTCCAAAGTGCTTTGCCATTTTCTTCTTCCTAGGGTGAAAGGGAGCAACCGGCCCAAAATCACCCAGCTGGCTTCATGCTTGAGTTAAGACTAGAACTCGCCGTCTCCTGATTTCCAGCCTGCTTCCTTAAACCCCTTCATCCATCTGGCTAAAAACTAACACACAGTCTTACTGAACAACGACCCTGTGTCGATTTTAATTTATGCTTCTAACTTTCTGAACTTTGGTTTCCTTTTAATTTTGTAAGCTGGCTTGAGACCTGGCTTAGTAGAAAGTGGGTGTATAAGCTGAATAAATAATATCAGATAACTGAGCTAACCTTGGCATGCCTTATGCAGCAAGAAAGCTTTGTTAATGAATTTGAACAGGGAGAAGAAATTACCCTTGCACTGCTGGTGTTGCTCAAAATGGTGTTACTCAAATTTGAGTTTCTAAGAAATTAAACAAATTATCCTATCTGCAACCACCCACCCATAAGACGAACCAATTCCAAGCATGGACTGGAATCCATTCGACCAAGATGTAAGTAGTATAAAGAGGTATGGCAGTCAGTAGCTTAACAAACTACATAATGGATATATAATCATATATCAGAAAGTGACAGTTCCTTTAATCCTTTCAGCTTTCATCTAACTTACCCAACAAACTCAATTCTCTATAGCCAACCCACAGTAAATTTGCTAGACAGAGCCCCATAGCTGAAGGTTTTAAGATGGCATTTTCCCAACTCCGGGATCCACTCAATCAAGTCAAATAAGCCAATTAATATGGCTACTTTCACTGCAAGATAGACTCAGGAGACCTGCTCTAACTCAGTTTCCAAAGAAATTGATCAGCAACATCTACTTATCTTGCATAAGCTTCGATTAGGAAGTCCATCCAATTTAAAAACCATAATTTACTCACAGCGCCAGATAAATTACAGAAATAGAGACACAGAATGTAAAGTCTGCAGCCAAGTGTCTTCTGGCTACTTTAAAAAGTACAATGGCTGGATTTATACAATGCATTAAGCGATGGTTTGTTTAATTTGTAGTTTGTGCAATGTATCTTAATTGACTGGTTTGCAGATGCTAAGCCAAAGCCCAATAAAACACAGACAACCTTAGCACAATGAACTTTATAATTCAACTGATGATGTTGTCATGGGGATATCTCCATTTGTGATTGTCTCAATCCATCCTCAACTACCATAAAGCCATTTGATGTTCATAATTTTTTTCTTTGTCTGTGGTTTAATATGTTACCTATTAAATCAAACAAGCCAGTATAGCAAATCACGGCTGTATTGCTCTGTTGCAACAGAATCAACAAAAAATGTGTGTTAAAGACCCAATCATTAAAGGCTGCATGCTGGGTTTTGCAAGAGGTGAGGGCTCACCCAACCTCCAGATGTGCAGTGATAAAGCAGTCAATGCAATATAAATAAACCAGTGAGGTAAATAGATGTGGTAAAATCTGGGACTAAATGTCCAGCCTCAAGAATGGGATATCAGGCAGTTTCTCCATTGGGCCAAAAAGTGACCAACTTCCCAGGGTCCCTGTGAGCAGAGACTTGTTGGGAAGTTAGAATTAAGTCTCAAACATCCAGAAAGCATCACGTGAGGAACAGACATCTGCAATTCTTTTGCAATTACCCACCAAACTTTCTTTGGGCCAGTCCCACCACTTGCGTGACAGCAGCAGCAACTGGGCAATTGCCCAAGCAGGCTTATGAAATGTTCTTCCCACTATTCAAGCTCGAAAATAAAATTTATGACAAGGGAGTGTTCAGCCATGCACAGTTTCCTTCTAAAGATTGGATGCATCTGCTGCAAAATTCTTGATTAAGCCAAGGACCAGAATCTTTCTTTTAAGGAAGCCAAATTCAGAAGGTCCCAATGGAATTACTCCTTCGTGCAGTTTCCTCTCTCTCCCTCGACGCACAACCAGTGTTAAACATGGAGGAGGCACACAGCTGCAAATTCTGAACCAAGCTGACCCACGTTTCCCCATCCACACAGAAGAGCTGTCCTGAAAAGGGCTGCCTCTTTCCCACACTGGTTGCCCCAAGGCCATAGGAGCCAATGCTGGTGAGAAGCCCAAAGGTTTCCCATGTTTCACAGTGACTGGTAGACTGTTCATGAATCTGGAGGCTTCACTGGGGAGGATTGACTTCAGGACACTGAATGAAGTGCATTTGCAGCAATAGCCAAATCACACCTGCACTGTCACACAAAAGCTCTGGTCACTGCATGTCTCAATATGGCTTATATATTTGCCTGAATCTGTGCAAATGTTGCAGGCTTGCACTAAGTGAACAGATCAATAAAAGCAACAATTTTGAATATTTCGACCTCTTCCGTGCAAAAAGTCAAAGTGAGCCAGGAAGACCTGAAGAAGACAAAGTTCATTCTGCATCAAAGCAATGGAAATTAGTACAAGGTTCAAAACCAGGGCATGCTATCCAATTTATTTTACTTAAATAATTTCTTTAACACTCACCATACCTCTGATGTCTCAGCAGGGAAGGATATGCTTGGAGTCATGAGCACTAGCAACTTGAAATCTTAAAAAGACTCACAGGGAGCTGAATTCAGCCCTAGAATTCCCTTATCTGAAGCTACTGAGAAATTTATGAGGAAAAGCCACAATCAAAGTGACACAGTATTCCAAAAGCATATCCTGGGCTGATTTGGTTCCATCGCCATTCTCATGTGTTTTTAACTTTCTTCTTGTCCATTTTGAATTGCAGCAAAATGCGGAGAGTGTGGGCCGGGATACAAAACCCCCCTGGATGCAATGAAAGGTGAGGGGACACCATTTGTGTCTGGGTGTGGGTGTCTGTCCTAAAATGAAACCACTCTTGGATAATCATTGTGTGTCCTCAATATTTGCCTTGCACAGAACCTGACCCAATTACAAGCAGTTCTCAACTTATATTCATTCATTTAGTGATTGTTCAAAGTTATATGTAACTTTCCTTTTTCTATAACTGACTCACCTTTCTTCCAAAAGGGCCCCGGGAGGAGATCGTCTATCTGCCTTGCATCTACCGAAATACCGGAATAAATAAACCAGATTATTTGGCCACTGTGGATGTGGACCCCAAATCCCAGACTTACTGCCAAGTAGGTTTAATTCAATATCTGAGCTCAAATCTTAAGTTCAAAACTGGTTTATCTTAACTGAACTGAACTGAATTGTTTATTTGGCCAAGTGTGATTGGACACACAAGGAATTTGTCTTGGTGCAAAACAGCAGCTCAATATCCTAATAATGGCAAATGGAACAGCTCTGAGCAAAGCGATTTCCAAAATAGGGAAGATACTTTGGGATGACTTGATATCTCTACATAGCGCAGATAGGATGCCTCATTTTTAAATGCTTAACAGTGGACTTTTTGATTCACAGATATGAGCTCCTGGTTTTCTCCTTGCTTCAAATACTGCTTTTCTCTCATCTTTTCGGCAGAAATATTTTAAATCTTAGGAAAAAACCTGAGCCCGCCTGGGCTCTCTTTCCATCAAGCCTTAGGGGGGAAAAAAACCAGAATTCTCAAGATTTAATTCCACATTATCAGGAAGAAATTGCTGCCCAATATAGCAAAGTATCTCCAGATACTTTGTGGTTCCTTCAGAAGCTGAGAATAAATGGTCTCTTCCCTGCAGTCTATCAGGAAATCTGAATCCTGTAATTTAGAGGTGATATTCAGCAGGTTCGGACCTGTTCTGGGGAACCAGTAGTGGAAATTTTGAGTAGTCCAGAGAACCAGCAAATACCACCTCTGACTGGAGATTTTACAGTATCCTTCCTCTGCCACTCCCACCAAGCCACGCCAAACAGAACCGGTAGTAAAAAAAAATTGAATCCCACCACCATTGCAGTTGCCTTTCTTTGCTGCCTAATATTCCGATTCCTCTTTTCGGATCAAATGCCTATCACTTCCTTCCTTCTTTCCTGGAGCAATATGGGGGTTGCAGTCCCTCAGGACAACTGGCCTGGCAGCCAATCTTGAGCAGCTGCTCAAATCTCAACACCACAGACTTTTCCTGCAGATGACACTTTTCATGGTTATTTCAGTGATGCTGCCGATATCTGAAATCCTGTGTTCTTGATTGTCACACCGTGCAAACCCATTTCATAATCCCCACCTTTACCTTTTCAGAGGGAGATAACCCGAAGTTCTGCATTCTGAAAAATGTTGGCTCATAATTATGGCCCAAAAGATCAACAACCTCCTTTCAAATGATTTAGAAATCAGAAAGCAGCAGTTCCTGCATGCTTTGGGACCTGAATAATGTGCAGGGTTGCAAAAGAGAAACGTCCACAAGACATTCAACCATCCCCATCCATTCTCCACTGCCCAGCAACATGTCCATCCAATAAATCAGGGGTTAAAATGCTTGCTTGCTTCTGGGGAGGAGGGAGCTGTTTCCGTTCAAACCTTCTTTCTCAGTCTAAGGCCACGGTCTCCAACTTTTAAGACTTGTTGACTTCAACTCCCAGAATTCTTCAGCCAGCATTTCAAGTCCACAAGTCTTAAAAAGTTGCCAAGGTTGGAGATCCAAGGGGTTGATTAAAATAATCTGGGGGATGGGGAGGGAAGAATAAAGGGGCAGAGCATTGCCAGACATTAAGACTAGAAATAGCACAAGTCAGCTTTATAATTGAACTTTCTTTGAGCCACATAAGGCACACTTGGAATACCCCATCCAGTTTTGTTCACCAAAATATTAAAAAAAGACTCTAGAAAGGGTGCAGGGCCACAAGCTCTTTGAGGACCTGTCCAAAGGTCCCAAATGGGTTCTGTCACCCCACAGGTCATCCACCGCCTACCGATGCCCAACGTTAATGATGAGCTGCACCATTCCGGCTGGAACACCTGCAGCAGCTGCTTCGGAGACACCACCAAGAAGCGCAACCGCCTCATTCTTCCCAGCCTCATCTCATCCCGGATTTATGTGATCGACACCGGCACCAACCTGAGGGCCCCCAGGATCCACAAGGTACATGCCAGGCCTGGCTGATGCTGAGGGGGCCTTCAGGAACCCCTCCAAAGGAGGCTTCACAGAACCATCTTCCTTCTCTTCCCTTTGCAAGTTTCCTTCATCCTCGGGACCAACCTGTTTCTCACTGTGCAAAGCCTGGATGGTGAAGGGGGTATCTATCCATGGTCCATCTGCCCATCCTCACCTCTTCGGCATAATCTTGCATTGCAGGTTGTCGAGCCCATTGATGTCTATTGGAAGTGCAACTTGGCAAATCCTCACACCACACATTGCCTGGGCAGTGGTGAAATCATGATTAGCACCATGGCTGACCCTTCCGGCAATGGAAAAGGTATGTCTTTTTTATGTTTTTTAATTCTGTCTGTATTATTTTTATAAATAACTTAAGGTGGCCAACATATCTAATACTCCTGCATCCAATCACCTTTGGCCAATAAAGTATTCTGTTCTGTTCTCTATTCTGTTCTGTTTTGTCCTATTCCTATTCAATTCGTCTTCCTATTTTCCCCACCACAACAACCCTGTGAGGTGGGTAGGGCTGAGAAAGAGAGGCCAACCTAAAGCCACCCAGCCTGAAAAAGTTTTTGCAGGAGGTGCTTTTAGCCAGATGAAGGATAAAGCTGAGTTCTTTGCAGCAGAGACAGATGCAACGGTCTGGATAGCAAACGAAGTCCGGGAGCAGCCTCCTTACCTGAGAATATTTGAGTGGGAGAAATCAGATGGAGAAGTTTGTCTCATCTTGTGTCAGCTTTGTGCAATCTCTCTGCCATCTCTGGATGGCTCTTGGAGGAATGGTGCCATTTGGCTTCTGTTCCGAAAGAATTTAACACAATATTGAATGCTAATATCAATATATTAATAAAGAGTCACCTTAGGGTGAGATGGGCAGCAAATACGTTTAACAAATAAATAATGTTTCATTTCCCCATGCAGGGGGTTTTGTGCTGCTGGATGGAGAGACCTTTGAGGTGAAGGGCAACTGGGAAAAGGGCACCAAAGTCCCACCGTTTGGCTACGATTTCTGGTACCAGCCCAGGCACAACGTCTTGATGAGCACGGAGTGGGGAGCGCCCAAGTGCTTTGCCAAGGGATTTAACCCAGCAGATTTGGAGAAAGGTGAGACAACGGCTCCTTGCTATCATTGCTTCCAAGAGGTCTCTTTCAGGAATACTACAGGCACCAGGTATCCTCAGATCAGAAGCCAACCAGGCTGTTGCGTCAAGGAGAACCTGGTTGGAAGCATCTTCTATGGTCCAGAATATAGAGTTGAGTTCCAGAATAAGGATTGGAGAAGAAAGAAGCGAAGCTAGGCAGGAATTGAAGTCTGAGGGTCAATGAGACTCAAGGTAGCATCTCTCCCCACCAATACTTAGGGGAGCCGCCTTGATAGGTCCTGGTAGGCAAAGATATGTCACATCGCGGCCGGGAGCTACAGAAGGGAGGAGGCCAATTTCTCAAAAAGTCATTAGCTCTTCGGTGGTGTTGTCCACTTATATGAGATCCAGAGGAAATTTTGTCTGTGTGTGTGCACACATATGCTTGTGAAATTACACAGGGCAGTTTCTGAACCTGGCTCAAGCACATATTATTTGCCAGGAATGAGTGGAGAAAAAAAACTTACCAATAAAGGAGAATATTTGTAGCTCTTGATTGAAATGAGGACTTTTGAGAAAGGAAGGAGATCGGGTTTGAGTTAGTAATATGTTTTCTTTGATGGATCCTTGGTGCTCTCTGAGCTTGGTTGCTTTCTTACAGATGTTTCATGACCCAACTCTTCAGGGCTAGTGGAGTTTGCTGCAAATGCTCCTTCTAGTACTGACGGTGTTTCCTACTTGGTTTATGAAACATCTGCAAGACAACAGCCAAGCTCAGAGAGCACCAAGGATCCATCAAAGAAAACATATTACTAATTCAAACCCGATCTCCTTCCTTTCTCAAAACCATCCTCTATTCTTCTCTCACATTCATTTCTGAAGGCTGCTATGGCGGAAACATCAACGTGTGGGACTGGACCACTCACGAATTCATCCAGACCATCGACGTGGGCAAGAACTCCATTCCACTGGAGATCCGATTTCTCCATGACCCAGATGCGGCTGAGGGGTACATTGGCTGTGCCCTCAGCAGTGCCGTCCACCGTTTCTACAAGACCCCGGTAAAAACAAAAGCAAAAAAAAAAAAAGGAATAATCACAGCAAAATAGAATGAAGAACAGTCTCTGGGAAAAGCCCACAGCTGAGCCCTGGCACACAGCCATCACCCCACAGCCTTAGAGGGTGTAGTAGGCCCTCTAGAATTTTTAGGGTCCTGGGAACTACTTGCTGCTAAATGAGCCAGGCACATTTTTTTTCCAATTTTCATGTTTTTGGAGGGCTTTCTTTTTGCACTTTGGAATGCAGAAAGATGACCTCAAAATGCTATCTAGTTCACATCTCTTCAAGTCAAACTTGACTTCCAAAGACGTCCCAGGAGCTTCTTCGCAACATGCCTTTTTCTGGGACATTTTTTAAAAAAATTCTCCATCTTAGGCTCTAGCCTTGGGATTTGTGAATGGTGCCTCATCCAAGCATTCAGCAGGTCTGACCTACCTGAGGTCAGCCAAGGTCAACCTGGTGCCACAACTGGGCCAGCCAAATTCCATTGTATCGCAAGTAGTTCCTGAGTCACAGATTGCCAGTGTGCCACTCAGTCACGAATCCACCCTTCTGGGCCTTCCTTGCATCATCAAACGTCATTTGGCAAATAATGTATAAGGAATCAGATAATATGCCTCTTCACTTAGTTTTTGCTCGGCATTCAGTGCCCAGAGAGTGGTAATTAATAGATATAATGAGTAAATAATTATCTATAATCTGCCCCTTTGCAAGCGGTTCTTTGGCACATTCTAAAGCAAAACAGCTAACTATCCTGACCTGAAAGCATAGGTGTCTCTGCAGGTTGAGCTACACCAACGGTAACTCTTCCCCTTCTGGCTGTTTTTTTTTTCTTCAGGAAGGAACCTGGGCATCAGAGAAGGTGATTCAAATTCCCAACAAGAAAGTTGAAGGATGGCTTCTACCAGAAATGCCAGGCTAGTCTAATAAGCTTTATATTGTTTCTGTAATCGATCCAAGTTGTGTTCCTCCACCAATTTTAAAAGTCTTGCTTTGGAACTAAATTCAAACTCTAGCTAGATATAAACTTCCAGCATCTCATCTCCAAGCCAGGAAGGGATCCTGTTCTTTAATTTATTCCTTTGATAATTTAATAGAGGATTCAGGGAAAGCAATGGCCTTAGCAAGGTTCCATAATTGTTACACGACATGGATTTTGTAGAGGTGGATACAAAAGAAATATTGACTCATTGCATAAAGGATGTAAACATCTCAGCTGTGATTTTCAATGCAACTTTACGTAATAAAACTATGCGGCCTTTACGTGATGAGTCAATATTTCTGTCAGACACTTGCATATCTGCTTCTGGCCCAGCTGAGAATTTTGGGATGACATTGGTTCCTCCTGCAACTTGCTGCCTCCTGTTAACACAAAACTCTCCTGTAGGCCTTATCACCGATATCCTGATCTCCCTGGATGACCGCTTCCTGTACTTCAGCAACTGGCTTCATGGAGATATCCGTCAATATGACATTTCCAACCGTCAGAAGCCCAAACTAGTGGGACAGGTAGACCCCAGGGCAGGGGAGGGGTGCATGAGTGCTGGGAGTCGCTGACTCTTCAAGCAATATGGAACATCCTCCCCCATCCGTGTCTCCACCCACGCAGGTGTTTCTGGGAGGCAGCATTGTCAGAGGGGGTCCCGTCAAAGTAATTGATGATCCAGAACTGGACTGCCAGCCGGATCCATTCATCATTAAGGTGGGTCCTCACCACCCTTGGATTGTTTTTGCTTTTTTTCTTTGTTAGATCACTGCCTTAACTGTTTTCCAGACAGCCTTTCTGTCTCCCTCCATTTCATTTTCACAATGATGCGAGATGTTCAGCTCCACAGGAAATTTCACGGCCAAACCATCTTCGTAGAATACAGAATAAGCGGGTTGGAAGGGACCTCAGAGATCTTGCAGTCCAGGGGGTGTCCAAACTTGGAAACTTTAAGCCTTGTGGACCTCAGTTCCCAGAATTCCCCAGACAGCATGGGGAATTCTGGCTCAAAACCTCCTCTGCCTCCTGGGTTCCAAGTTAAGTGATGCCCATTTTCTCATCCTTCACAGGGCAAGAGAGTTCAAGGTGCCCCCCAGATGATCCAGCTGAGCCTGGATGGAAAACGGCTGTATGTCAGCACCTCTCTCTACAGCGGATGGGATAAGCAGTTCTACCCGGACATGGTCAAGTAAGATAGCTTCTCCTTTGCTTATTAAAAACAGAAACAAACCTGGGTCTTGAGACAAGTTCCTCAGAAGATCCGCAGGCAAAAATAAATCTGGAAGTTGCGTGGTGCAGTTTTTTATGGTTGCTAGAATCATTAGGCCTCAATTTGTCATTTGTGTGAAATTTAAAATGGCATTTTAAATAAACATAAAAGGCATTTCTTTTCAGTCTAGGGAGTTATGTTTGCGTGTCTGTAGCATCAACTTCCACCTTCAAGTTTCATAACTGTAGATGTCCTCAGAAACACATGGTAAAATTCTGTGTTATCTTTTTTTTCTCCTCCCCAGGGAAGGCTCTGTCATGTTGCAAATCGATGTGGACAGCAAGAAAGGAGGCTTAAAAGTGAACGAAAAGTTCTTAGTGGATTTCGGGAAAGAGCCAAATGGGCCAGCACTGGCCCATGAGATCCGCTATCCGGGCGGTGACACCACCTCCGATATCTGGATCTAACAATCTCCCTGGCTTTGAGCTGTCATACTAACAAAAAGGTTTTTTTCTTCAGATGCTACTTCTTTGCCTGCTTCTGTATGTGGTTCCTCCAGATGGGATATTCCTTGTTCTGCCACAAGAGGTTGCTCACACACATTCTGTCCTCTTTGTTATGACCAAGTCACAACTCCAGGACTTTTGATGCAAGATTTTAAGCATCTCTGCGTTCCCAGTTTTGTTCCACTTTCACTATTGCGTAACAATGGAATTGTACATTTTAACCCAGAAGGAAATATTTTAGGCAATAATCATCCCCACAATTTTCTCAGGGAAGGCACAGGAGCATAAAACCCATGTTTTTCTATCTTGAGACTCCTGTAGCCGAGGCATCCCTAAGCAAATGATCTGATCGCTTGTGTGCAGGTAGTCCTTCACTTATGACCAGAATTTTCATTGCTAAGAGGCAACTGTGAAGTGAGTTGCACCCTTTTTTGTCATGGTTACTAAGTGAATCCTTGCTATTGTTTAGTCAATCATGCAGTCGTTAACTGAGTCCGGCTTCCCCCATTGCTCTGCTTGTTGGAAGCTTGCAAATGTTGATCACAGGATTCAGGATGCTGCAAAGGTCATAAATTCACGCTGGTTGCCAAGAGCCCAAATTTCGATCACGTGACTGTGGGGATACAACAGTCATAAGTGCGAGGATCAGTCATAAGTCTCTTTCAGCGCTTTTGTAACTTTGAACAGTCATTAAACAAATTGTTGTAAGTTGAGCACTAGCTATATTTGGAGTAATGCAAACTCATTTGTTGGTATGTGTGAAATCTTTTGATTAAGAAATCATGAAATACAGGGTTGTTTGTGATTTAATGAGCAACAGAACCATTCTTGGAATGTCTTAGCATTACCTCTAGCATAATGCTTCGGAAACAGAATAATATATTTCTTTATCTTTGCTATTCATTGCTCTTTTTAAAAAAATAAATTTTTCAAGATTAAAGAGTTTCTCATCTACGCAGATTTCTTCTCTTCAATCAGACCGTGCACTAAACACTAAGAGCCACCAGCCCTCACGAGCTGGTGTGAGCTTGAAACTTGGATGTCTATAGTCCAGACCTCCAGGGCTCCCAGCGGTGTTCACGCTTTTGTTTTCAGCTTTGAAATATCTAGCCCTTTAATCTATGAAGAAGAAAACAGAAGGATCGGAGAGATAATCCTAGCCAGAACAGAGCGAATAATCCACAATTGTGGGGAACAAAGATATGGAATGAAAACAATGAGCTCCTGAAAAGAAGCCACAAGGTAGAACTCCAGTTTTCTCAGTTTCATGCCCTCATGGTGCTTTTCTGACTTGACTTTCTAGAACAGCAAATTTCTTAGTTGGGTTTCCTTTCCCCTCTCATCATCCACGCAAAAAGTAAAGTGGCATTATTTCAAAGTGCAGTGATAAGATGGAAGGTGATTAAGTATCTGGGGCGAGGCTTGACCCACATTTGTTGGACCCAAATTCTGAGCTTTCCTGGGGCTTGGAAAATAAACAGCTCCAATTCTAGCTTCTCGAGACTGCAAAGCAACTCAAAAACCTTTGGTTTACTCCAAGGGACAGATAACGTGTAGGCAAGGCCTCCATTCCTTTTGGGAAACTCTCCAATTCTCTCCATTTGATTGATCCTTTCAAATATCACCTAAGCCTCATAAGAAAAAATATTAAACACGCATTCACATCTGCCCAGATGTTTCATTGGAATTGTGCTTTCTGCTGTTGGGTTGCTGGGTAAAAGGAAAGATGGGAGTGGAGAAATTAAAGCCGCGAATCAATTTTCTCTCGCCAACCAAGGGTTGCATGGACTGCATACACCAAATCCACTTGCAGTCTTAATATGTTTGTCAACATCTGGATTCAAGGACACGATGGGGGTCTCAGAAGGTGCATACACAACCCAGCATGTGTCAGCGGGGGTATCTTTTGCACTGGTTTAACAACTTGCCATTCCCAATGCACCCCAAATTGCATTCACCCTTTGAATTTGGGTTTTCACAATGACTGTGGAAGCCAGAAAACCAGAATGTAATGGGGCTTCAGATAAGAATCAGATAAGATCAGAAGTAATTAAAAGGCTGGGAGAAGAAGTCAAAGCAGATATTATGGGGCCTCGGGCTCTGAACAGCCCCACAGGGTGTGGAATCAGCTGGCAGGGCTTCTCTGGTGGGAGATGGAGGGAGGGAGGGTTGTTTGGGGTTTCAGGAATCAGTTCTTTCTTTCGCTGAGTTCCTCCCAGAGACCACGCCTTCTGGGGCAAGACTTGCAGTGGCTCTCCTGGGTTATATAAACCGCCCGCAAGCCACCTGGAGAAAGTCAGGTGTGCCAGTCCAGGTGGAGCAGAAGAGAGGGGAAAATGTTCACACATCAAACAAAGGATGCTGAGGACGACCTTCCAAAGATGCCAACCAAAGGTAGGAAGTCATCCCATCTCTTGTCTCTCTGACATCCCATTTCTCCCCCAATGCCACCTGTCCACAGCCTTTCTTAAAAGACCCACGTCATCCTTCCAAAGATGGGGTGTCCAGAATAACAGAGTTGGTAGGGGCCCCAGAGGTCTTTTAGCCCAGCTCCCTGTTTGGGCAGGAGACCCTGTACCATTCTAGACAGATGGTGGTCCAACCTCTTTTCAAAAATCTCCAGTGATGAAGCCCCAAAAACATCTGGAGGCAAGTTGTTCCACTGATTAGTTGACCTGGAAAGAGAAGGAAGGAAAGAAAAGGAAGGAAAAAAAGAGCAGCAGAATAAGAGAGTCAGAAGGGACCGTGGAGGTCTTCTAGTCCAACCCCCTGCTCAAGCAGGAGACCTTATATTATTTCAGACAAATTGTTGTCCAATCTCTTCTTAAAAACTTCCCATGTTGGAGCACCCACAACTTCTGTTTATGTGTTCTGCATAAGCTCAGGGCAGCAACCTTTTCAACAGGAACAATGCTTGAAAAAAGGGGGTTCCTGACTCCTTCAAATTCCCATTATTACCACCCTCCCCTTTCAGCCTTCTTAACTTACAATGCAACCAAGCTTCTATTTTCCTATTTCACATATTTTCATCACACTCCTCAGCCAAAGAAACCTCCAGCAATCAATATTTGTACAGGCCAAAGGCTTACAATCTACCAAACTAAGATGAGCTTAAGCCTAGCATGGCACGCAAGGAAAACCGACCAGGAGGGAGAAGGAAAAACACAGCCATTATTATTTCTGAGTTACAGATCTGTTTAAAATATTCTTTCTCATCGGTAAGAGGGAAGCAAATTTCCAACAATGAACTTGTTTCAAGCTCATGTGTGGGACCAAACTGGTTTCTGACTTCCATGGGGAGTGTGATGTGTGTCCAATGGGGAATGGTGTCCACCTATCTGAAATGTATTTTTGTCAGTAGTTGCGAGGCAAATTATTTGACTGCTTCCTGATTGGTGAGTCTTATATTCTGTCCTAGAAACATATCTAATGAAGACTAATATGAAAATTGGTGGGTTATTTTCCTGCTATTAATTAATTTGGGACTGAAAGGAAGGGGTGTGGAATGAAGACTGTCACCTCCTTGCATCAGATTCATGGAATTGCCAACTTTATCAAAAGTTAGTCACCTTATATAAGATTGGATGCCAAGGTCATCTGGCTTCTTCCTTTAAGCATTCAGGCAGTGTGTGTGTGTGTGTGTGTGTGTGTGTGTGTGTTTTGCCACGGAAGCATCAACAGACGAGAAAGAGCATTGGGCATGCAATCAGAGACATGAGTTGCCACAGCAGAACAATTAATTCATAGGCAGGGATGAGCAATTAATTAAGATTATGGACTTATCACAGTATTGAAATAAATGGGGAGATGAAACAGCCAAATCAGAAGAGATAATGAGCTGCCATTTTGTTTCCGCCAAGTCTTTAATTGAATGTTTTGAGGAGTTGGTCCCTTTGCCCTCCTTGACCTATTTGACTCACAGGGAGTCCTCCCCTGATTCTGTGACTCTGCTGGTATACCTGCCTTACCAGGTAGATCAGGTAGGAAACACTGAAAGATAAGCTGACCTCATCTCATTCTGAAGTTTCATTAACAGAAAGTACCAATATCCCTCCATCTTCTTTACAATCTGAGAATTTAGGGAAGGTCCCCCTTGAGACTCTTACTCCATCCATGATGCAGCTGGAGGCTATTGCTGTCTCTTATTGGACTGTTCTGCAGGCAATATCTCTTCCCTACTCAAGGTCTTTCCCACATACCAGCTTCAGGGAAGATGAGCCCTGCCGAGGGGCAGGAGGAGGATATTTTGGATCAAGAGCTGTGCCCAAAATTGTCTCTTCTACTTGGTCCCAGCATGAACAGTTCTTCTCTCTCCTGATGCCAAGTTGCTAAACTATTATTTTTTATTTCTTTCTAAAGGAGGAGGAGGAGGAGGAGGAGGAGGAGGAGGAGGAGGA